>CAWUFW010009183.1:607500-808914 GCA_963921515.1 Calotriton arnoldi
GTGGTAGTTTTCCTCCGCTCCAGAGGCCTACTCTACCCTCTTACCAAGTTTGAGGCCAGTAGTCCTTGTGGGAGTTGCAATAACCGACCCCCTGGGTACTGCATCCCCTTTGCAGTTGCAAAGGCTTGTTGACATCTTTGCAAGAAGATCTTCGGGCTCAAGTAGCCCCAACCTCGAGCACCTCCAGTGACCAGAATCTTCGGCCCCACTGCATCGTGTGCATCTCGGCCTGTATCTTTTGGTGAGCTGCTTGAGGTCCTCTCGCGACTCCTGTGCCTTCGGCCTGTTGGTTCATTTGAGGGTCACCTTTGTTTTCCTTGGGCTCCCCTGATTGCTCGGGGCCTGCTCTGACTTCCCTGCTTGTGGTGAGTCTCCTGGACCTTGCTGGACCCAACTGTGCACCTTCTTGACTTCCTGCGTGGGTTTCATTTGCCAAGACTTGTTGGTGCTCCCGCCGGACACGACCCCTCAGCGCTCGACATCCTTCGTGGGACAGCTCGTGTCCGGGTCCTGGTCGTCCTCAGCGTCGCCTGGTCCTCGCAGCTGCAGAGTCAAGGTCACCGTCATCTTTCCTGAAGCACCCGACATCGGAGGTGTCGGAGGGATGAGCGGAAACAAAATCTAGGAGGCCTGATAAGGTTTTCAATTTTGTCCACTTTATTTGAACACTAGCAGGACAGAGGTCATTTTTGCAGTGATCTTCTAGAAAGAGAGTGTTATCTTTTCTAAGAGTTTTATCTTTTCCCGGTTTTTACTTTGGTATGGCCGTGATGACGTTTTCTTTGTTCTCAGTCCGGTTGTGATGTTTGTCCGTTTTGCTGCTCTATACCTTCGGTTTTTCTTTCCACACCGGACAGGCTTCAGAATACAGACGTCCCCAGGCAGCTCGAGAGAACACAAAGGGAATGGTGCGTATCGGGGTTTGTCCAATAGGCAAATGCGGAGTGGAAAGGATAGCCTTCACCACACCCAGAGAGGCCTTCGTAACTGTAAAAATAGGGGAGAGTTTTAACAAGTGAAACTTTCCTTTTGCCCTCTTCCTTTTCTCAGATACTCTTACGATTAAAGGTGTTGGTGCCCGGAGTGTGTGGACATGAATGAACAAACACACACACAAAAAAACAAGGTCGGGTTGCCCTCTAATCTCTCCTTCCCCCTCCCTTTTCTGATCTGCAGGTTGATATTGTTTACGGAGGCGGAGTTATGCTCTCGGTCCGACCTCCTCTATAGGAATAGGCCCGTACATTTCCATGTATACTGCCCAACACCATAAAACTAATAAAGAAAAAAAAAAAAAAGAATCACCAAAAGAAAGAAAAACTTCAAAACGAGTGATGCAGGCCCCAAGTGGTGAGCGGTGCGATAATTTTTAGTGTGCTCCTCCCCACTCCTCCTTTTCCCACTCAACGCAATAGCCGCAACTCTCCCCGGAGTTGCGGCGGGGCCTCTGGCTCTCCTGGGGCGTCCAATGCAAAAGAAACAATTGATGGACGGAATGCTGGAAAATGCAAACATTCACCCCCAGTCACAAGGATCTGGGTTAAATCCATCATTCTTTTTTGCTCACCACACCACCCCAGTTTGGATCCAGCCATATGCAAATCAGTCTTGACCCTGTTCCTTGTGGGAACAGTCCAGCCCGAATTGCCAAGCCAGGTCCTCCCTGGACCAGAAACAAGCATCCTGGGACCGGTTTCAGGGCATCACCCTTCATCAGCCAGGCTAGCTTGAATCCAGTGGTGTAGTGAGCACGGGACCCACGTCTGGGCATACCCTTCCCACTTAGGGCGACAAATGCAAAAGAAACAATTGATGGACGGAATGCTGGACAATGCAAACATTCACCCCCAGTCACAAGGATCTGGGTTAAATCCATCATTCTTTTTTGCTCACCACACCACCCCAGTTTGGATCCAGCCATATGCAAATCAGTCTTGACCCTGTTCCTTGTGGGAACAGTCCAGCCCGAATTGCCAAGCCAGGTCCTCCCTGGACCAGAAACAAGCATCCTGGGACCGGTTTCAGGGCATCACCCTTCATCAGCCAGGCTAGCTTGAATCCAGTGGTGTAGTGAGCACGGGACCCACGTCTGGGCATACCCTTCCCACTTAGGGCGACAAATGCAAAAGAAACAATTGATGGACGGAATGCTGGACAATGCAAACATTCACCCCCAGTCACAAGGATCTGGGTTAAATCCATCATTCTTTTGCTCACCACACCACCCCAGTTTGGACCCAGCCATATGCAAATCAGTCTTGACCCTGTTCCTTGTGGGAACAGTCAATCAATCAGGGAATTGTAAGCGCGCTACTCACCCGTGAGGGTCTCAAGGCGCTGAGGGTGGCGGGGGGGGTCTGCAGATCTGTTTAGCCGAAGAGCCAGGTCTTAGGGTCTTCCTGAAGGTGTTCAGGGAGGGGGGCGCGTCTGATGTCTGCCGGTAGCTCGTTCCAGGTCTTGGCTGCAATGTGAGAGAAGGATCTTCCGCCTGCTCTGGCTCTGTGGATGCACAGGGTTTCGGCCAGTGCGAGGTTGGAAGATCGAAGGTTTCTTTTGGGTATGTGGAAGTTGATTCTGTCGTTGAGGTATTTGGGTACGTTGTTGTGTAGGCATTTGTAGGCATGAGTGAGGATTTTGAAAGTGACACTTTTCTCCACAGGGAGCCAGTGGAGACTTCGTAGGTGTTGGCTGATGTGTTCGTGTCGGGGGATGCCGAGGACGAGTCTGGCGGCGGTGTTCTGTATTGTTTGGAGTTTGCGGAGTAGGGACTTGTTGATGCCGGCGTAGAGTGCGTTTCCATAGTCCAGTCTGCTGGTGATGAGTGCGTGGGTGGCTGTCTTCCTTGACTCAGGGGGGATCCACTTGAAAATCTTGCGGAGGATGCGGAGGGTGTTGAAGCAGCTGGAGGTGACGGCGTTGACCTGTCGGTTCATGGTGAGTGATGAGTCGAGTACGATGCCGAGGTTCTTGGCGTGGTCTGAGGGGGTAGATGGGCTTCCAAGGGCAGTCGGCCACCAGGTGCTGTCCCATGCAGAAGGGGTGGTACCAAGGACGAGGACTTCTGTCTTCTCGGCGTTGAGCTTCAGGCAGCTGTTGGTCATCCAGACTGCGACGTCTTGCATTCCTTTCTGGAAGTTGAGTTTGGCAGTGGTGGGGTCTTTGGTGAGGGAGAGGATGAGCTGGGTGTCGTCGGCGTAGGATACGATGTTGAGGCCATGTTGTCGGACGATGGCTGCGAGGGGGGCCATGTAGATGTTGAAGAGGGTGGGGCTCAGTGATGAACCCTGTGGGACTACGCAGGTGATTTTCGTGGGGTCGGAGAGGAAGGGTGGGAGTCTGATCCTTTGGCTATTTCCGGCGAGGAATGATCAGATCCAGTCCAGGGCTGTTCCTTGTATGCCTGCGTCGTGTAGTCTGGCGACTAGTGTGCGGTGGGAGACAGTGTCGAAGGCCGCTGATAGGTCGAGTAGGATGAGGGCTGCGGAGTAGCCTTGGTCCAGGAGGGTGCAGATGTCGTCTGTGGCGGCGAGTAGGGCGGTCTCTGTGCTGTGGTTGCTTCGGAATCCGGATTGGGACAGGTCGAGGTCGGCGTTCTCTTCAATGAATCGTGTCAGTTTCCTGTTGACTGTTTTCTCTGCAACTTTGGCTGCGAAGGGGAGGAGCGAGATGGGCCAATAGTTCTTGAGGTCGGTGGGGTCAGCTGTGGGCTTCTTGAGCAGGGGTCTAACTTCTTCGCGCTTCCAGTCGTCTGGGAAGGTGCCTGTTTTGAAGGTGGTGTTGATGGTGCGTTGTAGTTCGGGTGCGTGTGGTAGATGTGAGGGGGGCAGGGGTCGGTGTGGGCCCCCCGAGTGGATGCTTTTCATGGTCGAGGCGGTGTCTTCGGCCGTGATCGGTGTCCAGTTGAGATGGTGGGCTGGCTGGTGTTTCTGGGGGGCCGTATGTGGCACCTGGTGGATGGTGGATGAAGTTGTCGTAGAGGTTTTTGATCTTGAGGTGGAAATAGGTTCCAAGCTTGTCGCAGAGGTCTTGGGATGGGGTGATGTCTGTGGCTTCGCTGCGTGGGTTGGTGAATTCCTGAATGACACTGAAAAGTTCCTTGGAGTTGGCCAGGATTTTGTTGTGGATGAAGTTCCTGTTGGTGGCTCTGATCTAGTTATGGTAGTCCGTCATGGCGTCCTTGTAGGTGGTGTGGTTTTCGGTTGTCTTGGTGTTTCTCCAGTTCTTCTCCAGGCGTCTGCAGGTGCGTCTGGCTTCTTGGAGAGCGGTGGTAAATCAGGCGGCTTTCCTGGGGCGTTGTCTGTCGGGGTTGCGTAGCGGGGCGCAGTTGAAGATCCAGGTGTGGAGTTCTCTGGCTGCGTTGTTTGCGTCTGGTGCCCAGGTGTGGTTGTCTCGGGTGAGGGTGAAGTTTAGTTGCTCGTTGGTAACCTTGCTCCAGTTCCTTCGAGGTGGGCGTGGGGCTGGTTTGGGTGCCTTGGGTTTGTTGATGGCGAAGTGTACGCAGTGGTGGTCGGTCCATGGCGGCTGCGTTGTGTGGCTGAATTGGACGCTGTTTCCTGCCGCGAAGATGGGGTCGAGGGTGTGTCCTGCTCTGTGGGGCGGTGTGTTGACGAGTTGTTTAAGTCCGATGCTGGCGAGGTTGTCACGAAGGATAGTGGAGTTGGGGTCGCTGAGGTTGTCGAGGTGGAAGTTCAGGTCTCCAATGAGTATGTAGTTTGCTGAGGCGATGGCGTGGGGTGCGATGAAGTCGGTGATGGTGGTGGCGAAGGGTGTTCGGGGGCAAGGGGGTCTGTAGATGAGGGTTCCTCGGAGTGTGGCTTTGGGGGTGGTCTGGATCTGGAATGCAGGTGTTCGGCGGAGGGGAAGGTTTCGCTGGAGGTGGTGAGGCGGAGGGTGCTCTTGTGGACGATGGCGAGGCCCCCTCCTGGGTGGTTGGGGCGGTCTTTCCTCTGGATCTTGTATCCTTCTGGGATGGCGGTGCTGATGTCGGGGACGGAGGATGCGTTGGTCCAGGTCTCTGTGAAGAAGGCGATGTCGGGCGAGAGAGAGTCGAGTAGGTTCGAGATTTCCATGGCGTGTTTGTGTACGGAGCATACGTTGAGGAGGATGCATTTTAGGGTGTCCTCGGTGCTGGTGTCGGCGGTGTTGGAGTCCGGGGTGGCGGTGAGCGTCTGGCGGCAGTGGAGGCAGGAGAACTGGCCGTGGGTTGTATTCGGCGAGGCCTGTTGGCATTCTCTAAGTCTTCCAGCGTTGAGTGCGAGGAGGGTGGTGGTGTCGTAGCGATGGGTAGTGGGAGGTCCAGGGTTCCTGGCGCTGGCCGCGGTCGGGTCGCGGGCGGGTGCAGACGGGCTTGCCTTTGGCATGCCTTTTGCGCGGTGCGACCGCGCAGCGGCTGCCATTAAGTAGGGGAGATGGGAGGGAGGAGAGGCTGGGAGGCGGGTGCGGGGGAATTCCGGGGGGGGGGGGAATTCAGGTGGGTATTCAAGGGGGGGAGGGGCGGCAGGGGCAGCAGCGGCGAAAGGAACAGGCAGGCACGAGAAAATAAAAACAGTGGTGGAATTAGAGCAAGATACAGATGGGCACAATAACAGTGGCACAACAGGAAAAATTAAGAAAAAAACGGCTGAGAAAGGTTACGGTGGTTGCAGGCAGTCTGGTCCCAGTTGGAGCTGGCAGCAGCCTCGAACCTCCCAAAGAGGAGGTCGGGGTCTGGAGGCAAGAGACGGCACAGCGGAGCTGCGGGGAGAGAGTGGACCTAGACCGAGGGTACAGTCCAGCCTGAACTGCCAACTCCGGTCCTCCCTGGACCGTAAACAAGCATCCTAGGACCGGTTTCAGGGCATCACCCTTCATCAGCCAGGCTAGCTTGAATCCAGTGGTGTAGTGAGCACGGGACCCACGTCTGGGCATACCCTTCCCACTTAGACACAATGTGATCCTGTGCGCACGCTATGTGTTTGATACATTGTGGCGTAATTCTACCACCTTAGTTACATATTATACATGTAGATAAGTATTTTGTTCTTGCAATCACGACAAATTTGTAGAGTATTCTTTCTTTCTTTATTCCGTAAGATAGCCCAGCCAACACGTGTTTCGTCATGGGAGATTTCCCAACTGACTTCTTCAGGGCTGTTGAGCAGGTGGATGTAATATATCCAGTTCTTCCCGCCGGTTTTACTTCCGTCCCGGCTGTAATAGGCTTGACCCCCGGATCCAAGGTTTCAGTGTTAGTAGGTTGCTTCGTTCCTGTTGAGCAGGTGGATGTAATATATCCAGTTCTTCCCGCCGGTTTTACTTCCGTCCCGGCTGTAATAGGCTTGACCCCCGGATCCAAGGTTTCAGTGTTAGTAGGTTGCTTCGTTCCTTATTATTCCAATGTGAAAGTCCTTCCGGTCCATTCAAATACACACGGAGACGACAGTAACGTGAAGCGTACTCGCTTCTAGATTACCCACCCCCTCACACCATTGGGGCACTCACCTGCTAGGACCTCACCAGCAATAATATGAGGACTTTCACATTGGAATAATAAGGAACGAAGCAACCTACTAACACTGAAACCTTGGATCCGGGGGTCAAGCCTATTACAGCCGGGACGGAAGTAAAACCGGCGGGAAGAACTGGATATATTACATCCACCTGCTCAACAGCCCTGAAGAAGTCAGTTGGGAAATCTCCCATGACGAAACACGTGTTGGCTGGGCTATCTTACGGAATAAAGAAAGAAAGAATACTCTACAAATTTGTCGTGATTGCAAGAACAAAATACTTATCTACATGTATAATATGTAACTAAGGTGGTAGAATTACGCCACAACGTATCAAACACATAGCGTGTGCACAGGATCACATTGTGTTTACAGTGGACCTCGTCTTGGGTCCCCGATTGAGGGTTTAGGGTGTTAGTCTCCCTCACCTCTGCACCGCACAGATAATTCTCAGAAAGAATTGCGTATAATTGGGAGGCGCCAGGTCCACACTTAGAAATCGCCTGAAGTTCCTGTGCCCTTCCCACTTAGGGCGACAAATTCAAAAGAAACAATTGATGGACGGAATGCTGGACAATGCAAACATTCACCCCCAGTCACAAGGATCTGGGTTAAATCCATCATTCTTTTGCTCACCACACCACCCCAGTTTGGACCCAGCCATATGCAAATCAGTCTTGACCCTGTTCCTTGTGGGAACAGTCCAGCCCGAACTACCAAGCCAGGTCCTCCCTGGACCGGAAACAAGCATCCTGGGACCGGTTTCAGGGCATCACCCTTCATCAGCCAGGCTGGCTTGAATCCAGTGGTGTAGTGAGCACGGGACCCACGTCTGGGCATACCCTTCCCACTTAGGGCGACAAATGCAAAAGAAACAATTGATGGACGGAATGCTGCACAATGCAAACATTCACCCCCAGTCACAAGGATCTGGGTTAAATCCATCATTCTTTTGCTCACCACACCACCCCAGTTTGGACCCAGCCATATGCAAATCAGTCTTGACCCTGTTCCTTGTGGGAACAGTCCAGCCCGAACTACCAAGCCAGGTCCTCCCTGGACCGGAAACAAGCATCCTGGGACCGGTTTCAGGGCATCACCCTTCATCAGCCAGGCTGGCTTGAATCCAGTGGTGTAGTGAGCACGGGACCCACGTCTGGGCATACCCTTCCCACTTAGGGCGACAAATGCAAAAGAAACAATTGATGGACGGAATGCTGCACAATGCAAACATTCACCCCCAGTCACAAGGATCTGGGTTAAATCCATCATTCTTTTGCTCACCACACCACCCGAGTTTGGACCCAGCCATATGCAAATCAGTCTTGACCCTGTTCCTTGCGGGAACAGTCCAGCCCGAACTGCCAAGCCAGGTCCTCCCTGGACCGGAAACAAGCATCCTGGGACCGGTTTCAGGGCATCTGGGATGTCCACCATTCCTCCGTCCACACATCACGGTCGTCGTCGTCAGCGTTCCGGTCCGGGTTCCAGTTTGAGACGCCGGTGTTCTCCGGCTCCTCGGCTTTGGTTGGCGGGGATGCGGCTCCTTCCGGTCGGCCTTCTTCTGCGTCCGGTTGTCCCCTTACGGCGTCTTCCTCCTTCTGGCCACACTCTGCTTCCTGCGGGCCTTCCTCTTCATGGCCGGTCCGCACGGTTGATTGGTCCTCTTGCCGGGCGTGTCCGTTGGCAGCCTGTGCGGGAGAGGTTGTATGATTAACCCTCTGGCGCCCGGACTCCAACGCTCCCGACAAGACGACATCTGACCATGCGGGCCCTGTTACGCTCAGGTATTGGGCCCCCGTCGCCCCCTCACAGGAGGACATTCATCTTCCAGGGCTCCTAGTCACTCCCGAGTGACATAGACTCTGTCCTCTCTGCTTTCAGGTCCGCTTCTTCAAGAATCCACGTTTGGATTCCTCTGGACACTTTCTCCTTTTCCAGCAGCGGCACTTTCCTGAAGTCCTCCATTGGATTCGACAGCGGTTTCTGATGCCACTTCACACCTATGCACCTGGCTTCCATGGGATAGGTAGCTTGGGTACCATGGTATCCACAGGTGGGGTGGCTCTCCAACCTTCTGTCTTCCACGGGGTTTCTTCAGGGTCCACTGGGAAGGGTCCCTAATCTTTAAAATTCCAACCGCGACTTACACATAGACTTGTACGGAGCACGCGGTCGTGTTCTCACACTGCACACGCTCTCCGTGGGGGTCCCTATCTACTTACCTTGGGTGGTTCTGTGGGTCCCCAGCAATTCTACGTCCTCTCGACATTGTCTTAACTCGAGTTGTGGTTCTTATACCACTTTCTTAGTATACGGTTTGGTCCCCCCCTGGGGCCCACTGTGTATTAGTGCTATTTACTGTGATTTCTTTGCTAAAGTATTGTGTGCTTTGTGCCTATCTCCATGTAGGAGATCCTGTAACGTACTAGAGAGTGTTATATAATAAATACATATTTTTATAAATACTTTGTGTGGTTCTTTTTCATTTAATCTATACTATAAGACTGCATTCTGGTAAAACAAGCTGCTTTACACTCCTTCAAGACTAAGCCTGAAGGCTGCTCTCCACAGCTACCACTTGGATAACTTTCTAAGGTTGTCTGAGACCTCTTAAATCACCATAAGGGTTGTCTGGACTGGTGCAAGGTGCCCACTTACATTAGTGGACATCATATACCAGGGCAGCTTCTCACAATACATATTTGCTGAAACCACATTTCCACACATTAGTATTTGTGCGCTATATAGATTTATCAGTAAAATTGCATGGTGGCATTTTGCTTCCATTTCAATAGAAAATGTTTTGTATGTAAAAGACAGTGCCTCCTTCTGCCCTACAATAATGCCTCAACAGCGTATACAGTTTCTAGTCTGTAGCACACTAATGTGCATCAATGAGAATCTGCAGTTTGAAGCTCACAGAAATGAAACGGCCCAATCAGTATACTATTTCCAATTTACAGCTAAAATAAGGAGGGCTAATATATGGCTAGCCAGGGCATGATATAGCAATGTCCACTCCTATCTAACCGCTCTGACCCACAATTATTATTAATACTTTCTTAATATAGCGCATGGCTACCCGTAAGCCTCCCAGCGCTCAAGCCATCACTGTAGATATTCACTCTTACTACAAGTGCTGAAATAGCCACGTTTTCAGTTCCTTCCTGAATTCGAGATGATGGGTCAATTTCCTCATTTTGATGGGGAGCGAGTTCCATAAGACCGAAGCATTGAATGAGAACATCCGGCCTCCCGTTCTAGATCTCTTGATCCTTGAAACTGTGGCTTGCAGTTGGTCAGCTGATCTCAGATTCCGGGAAGGGTGGTAGAACGACAGCATGCTCTTGAGGATTTTGGGGCCGGTTCCCCCAGTGATTTGTGTGCTATACATAACGCTTTGAATTTTATACGTTCCGTGATAGGCAGCCAATGAAGCGCCATCAGCGCCGGTTTGGCAGACAGATTTCTAGGGACATTGTATAGGAGCCTAGCAGCGCAGTTCTGTACTATTTGTAACTTGTTAGTGGTGGTCTTTGGCGCCCCCAAATATAAGGAGTTGCAGTAGTCCAGCCGTGTAAGCACCATAGATTGTACCAGTGTTCTGCGTGAGGTTTGTGGGAGCAGAGGTAGAATTTTTCGAAGTTGTCTAAGCATGCCGTAGCATGTGGCCGCAGCTTGAACTGCTTGATATTCCAGATTTAATGAAGAGTCAAGCCAGATTCCTTTAATTCTGTCTTTAGGTTTAGGGGGAGCTCCTAGGAGGCTAGGCCATTGTACTGGAGGGGAGGTATCATGTTTATCCCCGAGGATCATTAACTCCGTTTTCTCTCCATTCAATTTAAGAAAGGATTGGTCCATCCAGGCGGCAACCGACTTCAGACATGCCTCTAAGTCGATTACCGTTTTCTTAGGGTGGTTGAGGGCTAGAACAAGCTGCGTATCGTCCGCCACAATCTGTACTCCGTAGGGGAGGACTATGTCGGCCAAAGGTTTGATATATATATTAAAGAGGGTCGGGCTCAACGAGGATCCCTGGGGTACCCCGCACGCAAGAGGAATTGAACTTGAGGCGTGTATGCCATCAAAGACCTGGAAGGTTCTTTCCTCCAAAAAGGATCTGAGCCATGCCAGGGCTTTACCTATCACTCCTACCTCCTTGAGTCTATCCAGTAGGGTGCTGTGATTTACGGTATCGAACGCTGCACTTAGATCAAGGAGGATAATCGCCACCGTCCCTCCCTGATCAAGCAGGCAACGCGCCTCTTCCATTACCATGAGCAAAGCTGTTTACGTCCCATGCTTGGGGCGGAACCCAGTCTGGGTTGGGTGTAAGATCTCATGTGCTTATATAAACATAACTCTTACAAATTTTCTAGGTTTCTCTAAAATTTTGCTCATCATAGGCAATAGGGAGACTGGTCGGTAGTTGCTCCAAACCTCTGGGTTAAGGTTAGGCTTTTTAAGAAGTGCTTTCACCATTGCATGTTTCCAAGTTTTAGGCACTTGGAAGCAGTAGATGGATGTATTAAGCACATTAAGGAGAGCCGGTAGAATGACTTCTCCCACTTTCTTATGTCTCCAGGGGAACCTGATTTAATTGAATTCCATAATTGTGCGAGTATGGCGAGGTCTAGAGGTGGAAAATCTTCCAGTACCGCCTTGTTCTCCACCATAATTTCTGGGGTATCCAAGGTCTGGTGTGGGCTTTCTCGTGCTATGGGTGGAAAGGCATTATAAATATCCAAAATCTTGTTATTAAAAAATTCTGCCAGCTCTCTACATTGTTGCGGAGATGAGTCCGCTGCTGAATCTGCCTGAGGGAGGCTGCTGAGTTTTTTACTATCTTCGCAATTTCCTTAGGGGCATTCGCTGACCTTTTGATTTTCTCCTCATAGTAGCAAGCTTGAGCTTTTTTAATCTCCGTTTGATAATTT
Source organism: Calotriton arnoldi (assembly GCA_963921515.1). Lineage (NCBI taxonomy): Eukaryota > Metazoa > Chordata > Amphibia > Caudata > Salamandridae > Calotriton > Calotriton arnoldi. The sequence goes on from CAWUFW010009183.1 coordinate 618,929, forward strand.
TTGATCGCCTCTCTGTAAGACTGCTTCTTATTGGGGCAATAATCTATCCTCCATGACCTTTCAAGCTTTTTACATCTGTTTAATTTCCCGAATCTCCGGTGTATACCATGGAGATCGTTTCCCTCTAGATTTCTTCGAGATCCATTTCTTCGGGATAGTGGCATCCAGAGAATCCTTGATCCAATTGTTAAAATTATTAGACGCAATCTGGGGATCCGGATCTGCTGTGGAGTTTGCTAATATATCAGCCCAATGTTCCGGATCCAATTGGCCCATTTACGCTCCCAGCTCTTGGTGGAAAGGGTATTAGTATTGAAGGCTGAGGCTATCCACCAGATAGGGATTATATAATGATCTGACCAGGGGACTGGGGATGGGCAGTCAGTTACCAAATTATCTGCATTGGAAAATACCGGATCCAGAATATGGCCTTTTTCGTGTGTGGGGCTAAAGATTTTTTGGTATAGCTGAATTGCCTGTACATTCTGAGTGTAATTCTAATACTATTGCACTCAGCAGTGTGCGGCCAATTGTGGCTCATGCAGTCTGGTTAATAACTCCCTTTTCCTGCTTAATGCTCTTACCCTTATACAAGACCTCTCTGCTATGGGTCTTATCCATCACCCAATACTATACCAGCCCCTGTACCAGTCATCACCAGCTGAACAGAAATGGAATGTTTGAAGCGATCTGACACATAAAGCTGGTCACTCGGAGGACTGCACTCTAGTCCAGCACTGCAGGTCCCAATTAGCTGCATCCTATGCGTGCCGCTTTACATCCCACAATGTCTATCCGAGCAGATCTTCCAGACCATTTCTCTCACCAAACATGCCTGCTTAGGACCCTAAATTGTAAACAAAATATCAGACTGGACAACCAAGTGCAGTAACCATATAAATAGATTATTATCATATGAAATACCACAAAAAGACCTGCACAGTTGCTCAAATCTGCACGCATATTGAAAAACCGTAAAGTGCACAATTGTATCAACCTAATATAAACTTATTTTGACTTGTACTTAAGTGGTTGTCTATTTACTTATATACTATTGTGCGACCTCCTCTGATGCGTCTATAAAAAAACTTACCTTTTGTCCCTAAGTTTTGTCATGAATTTTGACCTCCTGTCCTGAATTTTTGTCCTGAATTTTGACCCTTTGTCCTGAATTTGCACCCATGCCAGTTGGTCACCCTAGTGATTACTACGGTGGCAGCTGCAACAAGCAACAAGAGGGAGGAGGGAGGGATGTTTGTAATTAAAGCTGGTTGGGGGTTGCTGTGGTGTGGTAGGGGGTGGGAAAGCAAGCAGAAAGAAATGGGAGGAGGCCAAGGGAAACCAATACAAGCGACAGAGCAGCAACGGCAGGTGTGAATTAGGGACTGCAGCGACATGTAAAAAGTAAATAAACAACATAAATATGCTTAGTGAAAGAATCATAATGTTAAAAGGTTAGGGCCTCTGCAAAGCATGAACCAGTGCTGCAGGTATTCACCAAATGCATTACCAAGCCTTTTTAACCAGTTCCTTTTCTGATGTAAATGGACTTTTAAAGACCTGTGAAATACTATGGTGAGGCTGAGAGAAGACGTGAGACACTGCCTACCGAGCCAACAGTAGGTGTGTGTGTGTGTGTGTGTGTGTGTGTGTGTGTGTGTGTGGTTTTTTTCTCCTGGAAACTGCATCAGTCTGGGCTGAGACACATGGGGGGGGGGGGGATGGGCTGTTAAAGCCTGCTGTGGGTATATATCATACTCCCTAAATGGCAGTCAACAGACAGCCGGAGACTGGAGCAGTGGGGGTCATGGAGGAGCAGGGACACAATACAATGGGTTGAAATAATAAACTGTCAGGAGAAGGAAAAAGAAATGGGAGGAGGACGGGCAGCGTGGCCTGTACAGCACATTAGCCGTGAACATTTGAAATTGATGAGAGACATATGAATCGGCATCAAGACAAATTAGCACAACACAATCAATAACATTACACAGTAAATGGGGATTGGTAATGGTGCGCTTCTAGGGCGGTGGTGCTGGCAATTGTGAATATGCCGAGTGGGCCATTAAGCTAGGTGTCCGATAGACGCAGTAACGTACACATTTGTTTAGGTCCCCTGTGCGTTTGTTCTTGGAGGGTGGGGGAGGGCGCCTAAAGCAGAGGGAGAGAGTAAAAAATTTTAAAAAGCAGCAATGGAAGGGAAACTGCATTTCTACTCTTATCGCTTGGAACTATAATAACAAGCAGGAAACAATAAAATCCTTTTCTGATACCATCTATATCAACAAGCATTTATATTGGGCGTGTGTCTGGTGGCTACTTTTATAAAACAGTAGCATAAAAACTGCTGTGACGAGCCGGAGGCATGGAAATCGGCATCAAGGCAAAAACTATGGCAAATTAGCACGACAGAATCATTAACATTACAGGGGCGGTGCTGCCGGTAATTGTGACCATGGCGAGCAGGCGGGTAAACGTGGTAGCATACAAATTTGTTTAGGTACCCCATGCTTTTGTTCTCTGAGGATGAGGGAGGGCTCCTAACGCGAAGCGGGAGCGGGAAACTAGAAAAGAACCAAGCAGCGATGGAAGAGAAACTTGTTTGTACTCTTATCACTTGCAAATATACTAACAAGCAGGAAACAATAAAAACATGCGAGGCATTGGGATTCACTTATTGTAAATACACTAAAAATGACGGGCAGGAGGGTGCCACGGGGAGATTAAGTGAGCTACGGGGACGTGCGCCGAAGCTGAACACTTAGGACACGAGCAGCGAAGGGCGCCGAAGCTGAACGAGCGCCAAAGACGCAAGCAGGAGGAAACCATAAAAAACAAGCGAGCGGAGCAGCGACAAGACAGCAGAAAAAGTAGTGTGCCGAAACTAAACCTGGCCGAGAGTGAAAGGATCCATGTAACTGGGGCAGTCTCCAGGGCGAACAAAACAGTCAATAGGCGGGACAAATGTAAATTTCGAAAGGTAGACGAATCAACCAATGGAAAGCGCTGGGCATGCTGATACCCATACAGTTGATACAGCATGTCTCGAAGAGACAGCACGTGCGCTGCCTAGGCGAGACCTAAAAACGAGGTTCTTGAAAGTAAAAATAACGTCATTTAAAATGTTATTTCTGTTTGAATCTAATCAATTAGATTGCATTATGTGATACTTATCAAACTACATAATTTTTTAATATTTTGTTTAGGGTGCCTAACTTTCTATCGGCAATTCACGTGGCGCTCCATGCTTGGAAAGACTATGTGTTAGTCGCAAAGTGCCTTTTTGGGACTTCATAGTATAACCGCCTTGTGTAAATCAGGCCATGTTAAAAGATGTAATTCTGCCACATATTGAACTTATTGAGTGTGATTACTATGTGTTGGAACAGGAATGTTTCCTGCATGGTGAACGGGCAGGTACTTGCACCTAGAGTGTGGACCTGCTAGTCAAACTGGTATCCGGACTTCTTTTTTTTTTTTTTTTTAGCCCTGGTGTCACACTAATTAATAAGTTTAAATAGCCATAGGCTTTTGCATGGTAATGCAAGATCCAGAACCTGTTCCATGACCTGGACCGGCGCACCAAGTGTGCCTTCATTGTGAGCATAGACTACTGTCCATGCCTTGGGTAGGTCACGTAAGCGGTGATGGCAGCGTACGGAGTTTCTAACACTCATTACTGTGACCACACTTTTTTTTTTTATCTATGTCAAAGAGTTTACGGTTCTACTCACCATTTATGGTGCTACTCACCACTATGTGTAATGTTCCTGTATTATGTGAACCCCTGTGTGTCTGTTAATTGCTTGCATGTATAGTGAGTGTGAGACATGTTTGGTAGTGTGTGTGTGTGTATTTTTTCATGTCCTGTTGGAACCGGTGAGCCCAGAATCCTAGCGCTGAGATTGTGTGCTTGACTTGTGCTATTTTGAACATCCCAAGCCTGTTCATGTGCACAAGATGGAAGGGAGGTTGCTTTCCCAGACAGTGGAAGTGTATTGTTGACATTCCTGAGACTGGAGGGAGGGAGCCCAGGCACTGAACTAGGGAAAGAGGAGACGGTCTTCCTCTTCGAAATTTGATTAGGTCCTTTCTGATACAGAAGGCTTCTCATTAATCTCCCAGAGACTGCCATTTAGTGGATGGCAGAGGTGAAGGGTAGAACTTCGATAGCTGTGTCAGGAAGTGAAGGTCCTTTTAGAAGGAGGTAAGCTCTTGACTTCCTGATCACTGTCAGAGCTGGTTGTTGATACGTGCAGACTGTTCACACCTCTTTGTGTCTTTCTTGTGGGTGCTCCAGCCTGGATGCACACCTCTGCTGCAAGTTCAGACGAGGTCTGTACCTCTACTCTGCAAATCCATATGAAATACTACAGAAGCTTCAGTTTATCAGAACTACTCTGATTAAAGCAAAAAAAACATTACATTGAAAAATGCTGACTGAATTGGTAGGTTGACAGATTCGTCACTGAAAAGTGCATTTGTAAAGGTAAAAACGTGTAGCTGTTTTTTATCCAGCTGTCCCCTTGAGGACTTCTGGAAGGAAATTTGAGGCCTAGGGATGCGAGCAGGTTTAGGTAGGAGTCAAATCAGCAGCCACTTTCTTTTCAGAATACGCTGCACCTTCAAGTGATTGTTTAGTACTGACATGCAGGTCTGTTTCTCTTTCCAAGGGGCCATCAGGATCCCCACCGTCTCCTTCTCAGAAGACAAACTGAACCTGACTGCCATGGAGGAGTTCAACACATACATCAAAAAAGGTACTAATGCTGAGAGGGGTGGCGGCATTACAGGGTTCAGACTGACTTTCATGGGCGGAGGAGACATAACCTTGCTAATGCAGACTTTGATGAGGGTGTACTGACTGCTACGGGGCAGGTGCAGACGTATAACATTAAGAACACACACTGACTCCACTGTGGGGGGTGCATAGCTTGGTAAATGCTGATTTTCCGTGTGTCAGGAGAGGTGCAGTGTATGATTGAAACAGCCTGCACCCATGTGAGTGGTGCATGGCTTTATTAATGCAGACTTTGACTGTAGCCGGAGATGTAGGTAACATCAGTGAAGCAGTGTTGGAATTGCATAGCTTGATAAATGCAGACTTTGCAGCGGGAAACGTGGGTAACATCAGTGAAGCAGTGTCGGAGGCGCATAGCTTAAGTAATGCAGACTGACTGCAGAAGGAGACATAGATAACATCAGTGAAGCAGAGTGGGCACTGAATAGCTTGATTAGTGAACACTGACTGTAGCAGTAGATGTAGGTAATATCAGTGAAGCAGTGTGGGAGGCGCATAGATTGATTAATGCAGACTGACTGCAGCAGGAGACATGGATAACATCAGTCAAGCAGAGTGGGTGGTGCACAGCATGATAAATGCACACTGTGACTTCAGCCGTAGACCTAGGTAACATAGGTATCATCAGTGAAGCATTGTGGAAGGTGCACAGCATGATAAATGCACACTGTGACTTCAGCCGTAGACCTAGGTAACATGGGTATCATCAGTGAAGCATTGTGGAAGGTGCACAGCATGATAAATGCACAATGTGACTGCAGCGGGAGACATAGGTAACGTCCGTGAAGCAGTGTGGGAGGTACATAGCTTGCAGAGGCGCAACTAGAGCCAAATTTCGCGGGGCGGTGGGGGGGAGGGCGCTAAGAAAAAATTTCGGGGGGGGGGGGCTAATTCTTCAAGCAATAGGCAGAGTGGAGCTGCAGGGGCTCTAAGAAGGGGTGAAGAAACAACAAAGCCTCATTAACTAGCAAATGGTCTTTTAAAGACCTGCGAAGTACTCGGGTGCGGCTGTGTGTGTGCCCGGGAAGCTGTCTCATCCCGGCTGCCACACACGACGTGGGGGGCTGAAGCCCTTTGAGCCCAATGGGCGTTGCGCGCCTGGTAGGGTACATATGCTTGATTAATGCAGACTGTTGGTATTGCGGCCTCCTACGACCACAATGTTGATTATAAATGTAGCTGCAAGGTGTATAATGCGGTTACTTATTTAGACTTCGCTGAGGGAAGGTACAGAACATGCTTACTATAATGTGATTCCAGATTGCACAACTGCCAAGTGGTTGAGTGTCATGAAGGCCACATTCTGCGATCCCAGACTTTTTAGCTAAAAGCAGTTTATTTATTGTTTCAGCTGTCAACCTTACAATATTTTAAAACTACAATATAAGAACACTGAACATACCGTCCTACATCAGATAAAAACATGTACACAGCAATCTGCTAAAGAGCGACGTATGGTTTGCACACTGCATTCCATTCAGAGTGGAAACAAAGACAAGCTTTTAATTTTGTGCACTGCAGCCAAACTCTACAGCGATACGTGTTAACTGTCTCCTTCCTTTTTTGTTTTTTGTTTTGTAACTCAGTTTTTGTCTGACTTTTTCGGATCGAAAGTCAACCCACATAGAAATGTTCAACCTAACTGGGATGAGATGTGGCCTAACGGCAGGTCACTGTGAACCTGAGGGGCAAGGCTCAAGTTCCAGCCTCGGTTCAGCATCGTATGACTCTGGGCAAATCACTTAACCTTCATGTACATAAAAAAGTGTGATGTAATCAGGCTTTGTATAAGACTGCAAAAGTTAAATTTTAAAACCACCAATAAAAGAACACTGAACGCACCGGCCTACTTCAGATAAAAACATGTACACAGCAATCCGCTAATCTATGACACATTGTTTGCACACTGCATTCCATTCAGAGAGGAAAATCAGTCACCACAATTATCAAATACATTAAAGTGCAGTGAGTCACTAAAAGTACACATTTCCATCCGAGGCATACGGCCTGAAAAACGTATATACATTAATCAAATGCATTAAAGTGCAAGTGCAGTGAGACCATAAATGTGCGCATTCCCATCAAAAGCAAACTTCCGGGAAATAAATGTATACATCACGGTCAGTTAAAAAGCAGAAACACATTTGGGAGCTGTATTCTTTCTGGATATAAACAACCTGCAAACACACCTAGAATGGGAAAAAGTGCTGTGCATGGAGATGATTGGGAAGCGTGCAATTTAATCAAAAGCTCAAAGCGCGTTTCGTTATGGGATACATACAAATCCGGAGAGCCTATCTATTTAAGCTTATGCCTAATTTGGTAGGCAGCTCTCTAAGTCAAGGCCACGTAACCCATACAAATGACGCTACGGAAATGACCACGTACATGTCATCTGATTTAAGGCACAGCACTATTGCTGGTTTAACACTTCTAACCCAATGATGTTTAAAAAGGAGGAGGATCCACCTCCGCCTTGCGGCATCATATTTCTTACTAAACGGAATCAAATGGGTTAGATTGTCCAAACCACCAAAGCTACAATCACTTTGGTCATGTCTACCATCGAGCATATCAATTCCTTTGAGATAGTCCCTGGTCAGAAGAATACCCAACCGGAATTTTAAGTACAATGTTCGCTTCAATTTAGCCTACAACACATCCAAGTATTCTGAGCACGGGAGGCCATATGTGTAACTAAAAGCAGTTTGGATTCCTGGATTTTCCACATTACAATTATGTGTTTTAAAGTCCCACAATACTTAAAAAGACCGAAGTGGCTGAATGTGTTCCTCATGATAGGGGGGGCAGTTGGCAGCTATAACTTTACACTGTGGATAACCTTAATTGAATTATCACAGAAGACTTCTAAATGTGCTTAGTTCGATAACGTCTTTTATCATGGAGTTTCTGAACGTTTAAATTTTTTAAAAATCTTAGTGTCTCTCTATTGCCACAATTAACTCGCTCTCTTTTCCTTGCAGTTTTCCCTGGTTTGTTTTCCTGCAGCTTCATTCAGCATGAGATAATTGCAGGATACAGCCACCTCTTTACCGTTCAAGGTTCAGACCCCCAACTTGAGCCTTACATGATGCTGGCCCACTCTGACGTGGTGCCCGCATCTGATGAGGGCTGGAATTATCCACCCTTCGCAGCCAAGGAAGTTGATGGTTTTATCTATGGACGAGGAACACTGGATGACAAAGGCTCGGCTATTGTACGTATTGAGAGCCACCAGGCTGCCTCATGAGAAATAGATGACCTTCAAAACTCCCCACGATTTATGTGTACCCTTTGTCACTCTAAAACAATGAACACATTGCTTTATTTCATTGCTTCAGTCCATTCTCAATAACCTTGAAATCCTTTCTGCCCTTCCTCTGTAGTACCAACTCTACCATCCTGCACTCTTCCCTTCTTAAGTAGTTGCAAATTGCCTGCAGTAATGGGCAGGGCCAGAACAAGCTTGTTGAAAAGAAAAACATTAAGGGTTTTTATGGTGCTCTGCCTGAACATCTTCCTACGTTACCAGGCCCTGCCCTAAACTTTGCATCCACAACCCCTTGCGGCCAGCTCTTTTTTAGGTCGAGCCTGGGTAGTGCATGCGCTGCGGCATGCTGTACTGGAGTATGGTATAGAAGCCCCGCCCACTCTCCGCCCATATTTCTCATTGGCTTGTGTCATTGTCCTTTGTAAATGCTGGCTTCTGATTCGCTAATAGGCTTGTTAGTCCCTCCTTAGTACCGCCATGTCTTCATTTGTAACCTCCCATGAGGACTGGCCCTTTTACTTCGGTTGTTACACAGTACGTCTTTTTTAGTCTGTAAGCACTATTTGCTTTAATGAGTTTCTCCTACTGCAGGCACGACATGCTTTCCTGCAACATTCGCGTGCTTTCACTTTTGGAGCTTTCACTTTCTGAGCAGCCCGGGGTAATGGCAGCCACTTCTTTGAATAGGTCTTTTTTTTTTTTAACAAAAGACTTTTGTGAATTAAAGTGCATGTTCTGTATCGATTTAGGACCATTACATTTTATGTAGCGTGATAAATGTACTTGTTTTGTGCGAGTGCAAGCTTAAAAATGCCCCAAGATTTTATGGGTGTTGAATAGGTACTTCTTGCTGGCAGACTGACGTCCAGGGATGCTTCGATAATTTACCTATAATGCCATCACTGGATTTTTTTATTTTTTTTACTAGTTGCACTACTTACTTAGCCGAGTTATCTACACCTTCCTAAATTATCAGTTTCAATGTGATCTATAGAAAAAAAGTCTTGAGAGTTGTAAAATACTGCAGTTGTTTACTCGCAACCATACTACAAATGTGTAACAGCTGTAGAATCCGGTTACCGAACTTCCTGTACTTGGGGTCTCCACCTCTAGTCGATAGTAGAAGGAAGTGGATGGGCTGGACATAGTAGCAGACCTGCAGATTTCCTATGTCTTTCCTAGACGAGGAGTAGGCCAGGGCTATGTATAACTGAGTTTAGAAGGATGCTCGCCCCTTCAGGACATGCCAAAGGTGACAATAGGCTAATTTTCTCTGTACATTAAGATAATCCTGCACACATCTGAAGAGTGCAAAGCGACCTTGGTAGGTGAGAAGAGGTCATTTTCAATTAACAGGTTCCCTTTGAAATTTGGAAAGTGTCTTGGGAACACACCCAAATCCAAGCCAAAGCACCATGCATTCAGAAAACCATCGTATATGTGATTCTTCCTACACAGAAACCCCTTTCTCCCTTGTTGCCTAGCCAACATAACCAGTTTTAAAAAGCATTTTAAGGCATATCTGTTGTAAGGATCATTTATTCGAAGGGCCTACTCTACAGTACAGTCAGCACCAAATTAAGTTCATTCCAGAGTGAAAAAGCATTCAGGAATCTAGCGGAAACCCCCACAAATGCCACTTCCGTCCTACCCCTAAACCTTGAAGAATTGCAGTTGAACCTGCAGACCTGAAAGGGCTAACCTCAGTTGAACACCCTTCCACTAAGCACTGCAACACAAGGCTTACCTTACAGCTCCAGGGTAGATCCCCCTTATCCCGAGGTCCACCCCAGACGTATGCCTATAAATGCACCAAGTAGAACCTGAGGCTTGTACCGCTGAGGCCAGGCTGTGAAGGAATCCTTGCTTCTTCAAACCCTCCATCTTCTAGGCCTTTAGGTGCAGCATTCTGACTGTCTCCCAGGGGAAAGGATGCAAAGGTCTCCTACATCCCTTGGAGCTGCTGTAGCAAGTGGACTAACAACATTCTCTTTCAAGAAGGCACCATTCATTTGGGGACTGATGATGCACCGCAGCCACCTCCACCTAAAAGAGCCAAGGTTGAGACTGATCCAGACTCCAGATACACAAGAGGAGAGTGAATCTTTGCATCCAACTAAGCATTGACATGCTGTGAAGGTCTGCAATACTTGATGTGGACCCATCTGCTAAGCAATCCTCATCAAGCTTGTTCTCAAGAGCAAGGGAAGGGAGAGGCCTCCTATTCGAGGATTAAAAAAGCAGACCAAAGCCATTGCCTTTCAGTTACTTGTTTTCCCCCTTCTCATGTTTCTCTTAGTAAAAATAACAGAGAAAGAAATGTAAAAAATGCAATATTGCTGTGTTTATTTCAAATTCTTACACTTCTAGTCTTTTGCCCGAGTCCTCGTTTTCTTATACGGGAATCTGGTTCTTTTGCTGCATTATGCTTGACACTCCATACCTCCATGATCTCCACCCTGTGCCTTCTTCTCAAGGATCGACTGTACAAACTCTTCCACCCCCATGCTTCTCCTTGCCATGGTCTTCCATAGGCCTCCCTTTATCCTGCATGCCTGCACTTAACCATGCCTCAATTATTCTCCCTGCTGTGCAGCCCCATTCTAACTCTTCCTACACCTTCCGGTCACTGTGCACCTCCAAGCCCCGTGCATTGTTGTGTGCTCCCTCCACGCTGATATGTCACATCTCCTACCTGCACTCCCAATTGCCCCAGACTATTACCTATACACTTTCCACTGCTCCCTCCCATGGGCTCCTTGAAGCACCTTGCTCCTGTTATCACCATCCTTCTCTGACCTCTCAATGCTCTTTCCTAAGCCATTCACTCCCTTATCCTCTCTTACTTTCAATGCATTGTCACGTTGGCCTTGCCACGTGAAGATCCCTCTATGCTGTAGTGCTTCACTTGATACATGGTGTGTTTCCTACTTAGGGCATTCTGCAGGCCCTGGAGTTCCTACTGAAGATAAAGTTCAGACCGCAGAGATCCTTCTACGTGGGTATCGGGCACGATGAAGAGGTAGAGGACCTCATCCACATTTTTGGTGGCTCTGCCTTTCTGCTTCCACCACCTTTTTGGATCCTTTTTGCCTCATTTCATCCGAAACTGATCTGTAGCTCTAGAGACCACTCACTTAAACCCCTCCAGATGTCTTTGTTTTGCCCTTCTCACTTTGGTCTTGTTATCTATGTGCACTTCCCGCTTAGCTCCTTTTTTCTTTTTAACAAAATCCTTTTTTAAATTTCTCTCTGCCATTCCATGTCACTAATTCTCACGTTCTTTCTCTCTCACTCCCTCGTTCTCTTTTCAGTTTTTGTCACACTGTAATTCTGCTTGTCTGTCCCGCACTCTCAATTTTCTGATTCTGTCCTTTTCTGAATTTCCACCCCTATATCCTCCTTATGTCTGTTGTTACCTTTGCTTCTTTTCCTAGTGAATCCCTATCTTTCTTTCTTACTCCACTTCATGCTTAGCATGCTCCCCACCCTTCCACATCACGGTTTCTCACTGTCTTCAGCTCATCTACTCTTGTCTCTTTCACTTCCCTCTGTCTTGCGCCTCCTCCATTTCATTTTACTTGCAGCAAATGTAGCTGTGGTTGCAGCGGGATCACAAATGATTTCATGTTTCACTATTTCTTACCTGGTCATGTAAATCTAACCACCTCCTTTATTCAGTCCATGTTATGTAGGTTGACCTTGTGGTTTCCTCCACAGCTTCGTCCCTAAGTTTTTTGCCCCTTCTTATAATCTGTTCTTTGACTGCCCATAGGTGTCTGGTCATAAAGGTGCTCTACAAATAGCTGCCAGGCTGGAAGCTCGAGGTGTTCGTCTGTCCTTCTTGACGGATGAAGGCCTTGGCATCTTGGACGGGGTGATCCAAGGAATGAACCGTCCCATAGCGCTGTAAGTAACTGCAAGTCACTCTGGTGCAGTGTCACTTCCACCATTTGCATCCAGTGACCTCCTAAACTACCTTTCTAGGTTACTGAATCGGGATCTCTTAACCCACTCGGCTGCTGCCATAATTTATACACTAAGGATTAAAAAGAAAGTTTAATCTGTTTTGGCTGTTTCATGCACAGTGAACTTAGATTCTGCTTGCCCATGTTCACCCTGAACAAAGGAAGACAGATGTGTTCTCTATAATGTTCAAGTGTTCTGGGTTGCCGTGGCCATGGTCTATGCGAAAGGTAAAAAAAAGTCAAAAACTAAGGAACTGCGAGGAAGAGGGATTTTCTGCATGTATGGTGTAGAGTATGAACCCACTTTTGCTCTGTGGCCAGTGGTTGAATAATGGATGGCAGTCTTAAGATGTAGTGGGTGCTTTCCGAAAATGAAGGGACGCACAGTACAGACTCAACTTGCAGCTGGGATAGGAGCCCCCTAGAAGGCAACCCCTTACTTGTTTCTACATTATGAGCTAGATATACATAGGGAAGGCTTTGCGATTACCAAATAGCGGACTTTGTGAGTCACTATTTGGTAATCGCAAACACTCATGTTTAGCGATTCCAAGTGGGTCGCAAATAGACCTCCCTCATTAATATTCATGAGGTAGGTTTCGGCTTGCGACCCATTGGAATCGCAAAAATCACAGGGATGGTGACTTGCTGTGGTCAGCAGACCACAATGTCTGTGATTGCTTTTAAATAAAGCAATGCTTTTTTTGTTATTTTAAATGCAGCCCGTTTTCCTTAAAGAAACCGGGATGCATTTCAAAAAGAAAAATTAAAAGTTTTCTTTGAATTTTTTAAGAGTAGGCAGTAGTCCATGGGACCACTGCCTGCTCTTAAAAAATGTTTTTACAAACATTCACAAAGGGGAAGGAGTCTCTTGGGGACCCCCTTCCCGTTTGCGAATGGGTTACCACCTACTTAAAGGTCGCAAAACATTCACACGTACCACTGGGATTCGGTATTAGGAAGGAACTCCCTTTACACGCCCCTTCTTGATACCGAATCGCAAACTCACAACACAAACACAATAGGTTAGCAAATCGCAAAATAGGGCTTTATGCATTAAAAAATGCTTTTTTGTGGTCGCAAACGGTCCGATTCTAGGAATCAGGCCGTTTGCGACCTCAAAAAAAGTTTGTATATCTGACCCTTAGTTCAGGGTCCAGGAGATGTGGGGAAGATTGGCATATATTCACCCAATTCACGGTGCCAGTGAAGTTATTGATTTTGTGCCTTCTGTTGTTGAAGACACCGCTCACTCAGCCAGGGCAGGCTGCCTTGATTGCTTCATGTGCATTGGGTGCAAAGTACAGTCTGCCAGTAGTTGGCGATTACCAGATATGGCTGCACCCTAGAGAGAGCAGATATGCTGATATGTCTTATCAGCTCCTACATGCTCTCGAGTTTGAGGAAGGTGTGTTTATGGACAAACAATTCTCAGCTGGCCTTTACAGGACTCTCAGCTCCACCATTTAGAATCAAGACTTGTGCTTTTCAAACGCAGCCTTGCCAAATTTGTTGCCTTCACTCTAAAAGTATGCATGACATACAATGGAATTTACTTCAGCACTACGTGCGTTTGAAAGCAGTAACCTTTTTAGGTGGAGCCTGGCCAGCACATGAGCTGCTCTGCGAGGCATGCTGTATTCGAGTATGGACTTGAAGCTCCTCCCACTCTTCGGTCATATTTTTCATTGTCTTGTGGTCCTTTGTAAATTCTGGTTCGTTAATAGGCTTGTTAGTCCCTCCTTAGTACCCTCGTGTCTTCATTTGTAACCTCCCAAGAGGACTGGCCCTCTTACTTCTGTTGTTACACGGTATGTCTTATTTAGTCACAACGTGCTTTCCTGCAACATTTAGTGTGCCATGCGCGCTTTTACTTTCCAAGCAGCCTGGGACCATGGCGGCCGCTTCTTTGAAATTAAATAGGTCTCGCATTTACAAGCATTTGAGCTATTGGCATTGTAAATGACAATGCCTTTTATTTATGTGTATCAAAACAGATAAATAAAAGGCATTGTCATTTGCAATTCCAATAGCTTAAACTCTCGCAAATGCGAGACCTATTGCATTGCAAATGCTTGTTGGAAAATGTCACAAGATGAAGGCAGATCACTCTGGCTCCTTGCTAGGTATGTGTCATCCAAATGAAACTTTCAGAGGCACTGGCCTGTTAGGCAGATTAAGGCACTTTAAAATCGATCCACCGAAATGCAAGGGGTAGCTCAGGCGACATTGCACACCCTTTAAAACATAAAGACACAATAGCAAAGCAAAGCTTACTTTTTGTCCTCGCTGCGGTCTTTGTGACCCATAAGACCAGGGGCAGCAAAAGCAATTTCAGGGAAACCAAAGGGCAAGCTGAGGGTAGCATCAGCCGCCACTGGCTGACTTTAACATGTGTCCATGTTTGGGCAGACTAGATGGGCCTTATGTGCCTTTTACGGACTTCTTTTTTTGTGAATCTTTATCCATTGGTAGTGCATCCAACAACTTCGGAATATGCATTGTACACTCTCCACCTTGCCTCTGTCCTTGGTCACATGGTATCACTGTTTGCTGTGACTGGTCTGATTTTGTTTAGATTTTTTTTGGCATCAGATTTTTGTTTGTTTACAATGTCTCAAGGTGCTCTGGATTGCCCGTTTAAGGCACAATGTTGGTGCTACAATAACACATACATTTATAAATCTCAAATTCGTTGTAGTCCTCAAAGCCCATGTTCATGGCATGTGACAGTGCAGTATCCTGACCTACTCCAACAATGTGCCCCTATTGCCTGTAGACTGTAAGTCTCTCTTTGAAGCTACATCAGGTACAGATCTCATGCCAGGACACCTTAGCGCTCCCAACGAGTTCCAGACCCCTGTCTCGAGAACAGAAACTAGGCTACAAGAGATTGGACCAACTACTTTGCTACATGTGGCCAGTGCCAATGAGAAGTAAGACCAGCATTTCAGAAAATGGAGGCAAAAGTGCAGACGTCTTGTTTCACGTTTGTTGGAAGGCTAGGAAGTGACTGAGGAGGAAGGTAAAACAAAGACCATCCTACTAATGAGTGTTAGGGAGCTGTGGAGCTCTGTTAATGGCTCCTTGGCCTCTGTAGACAGTCACAGGTGGGATAGTGGCTAGAGGCACACCCTTCCTCATTTCCAACACTCATTAAAGTTTCTCAGGGAGGGTAAAGCCGAACTATCTTTTTAACAAAACACTTTTGTGAGTTACAATACATGTTCTCTGTCTATTGAGAAAAGTTAAATTTCATGTAATATGATAAATGTCTTCATTTTGTTCAAGCCCTAAAAATGTCACAGGATTTTATGGGTGTTGGATAGGTATTTCTTGCTGGCAGATTAATGTTCAGTGATGCTGCTACTACTTGCATATAGTGCCATCAGTTGGATTTCTTTTGCTTATTGCACTACTTACTTAACTGAGTTGTCCGCACTTTCTTAGATTATCAGCTTCTCTATGATTTATAGAAAAAAACAACCTTGAGAGTTGTAAAATTCTGCAGTTTACTCACTACCACATTACAAACGTTCAACAGCTGTAGAATCCTGTTACCGAACTTCCTGTACTTTGAGATCTCCACCTCTAGCCGACAGTAGCGGAAAGTCGTAAACTGGGGGGCAGAGTTGCAGCCCTTTAGATTTCCTGTGTCTTTCCCAGACCAGGAGTAAGCCAAGGCTATTTAAAGCTGAGTTTAGGTGGACGCTGGCCCGTACCAGCCAGGCCAGCGATGACGAATAGGCTAATCTGTCTCTGTGCGTTAAGATATGCTACTGCACACATCTGTGCAAAGCCACCTCGGTAGGAAAGGAGAGGTTAGGTTCAAATAACGGGTTCCCTTTTAAATTTGGACAGTGCCTTTGGAACAAATTTCAAGCCAAAGCACCATGCAGTGAAAAAAAAGAAATATATATATATATGGGATTCCCCCTGCACAAAGAGCCCCAGCTCCGCCTGTTGCCTAGCCAACATAACCAGCTTTTAAAAAAACAGTTCAGGACAAGTCTCTTATTAGGTTCATTCACCCAAAGTGCACACTGTGCAGTACAAGCAAGCACCGAATGAAGTTCTCCACACTGAAAAAAACATTCAGGAATCTAGCAGAAAACCCCACAGATTGGCCTAGACTGCCTCTCCGTCCTCCCACTAAACCCTGAAGGGTTATGATAGAACCTGCAGAGCAGAAGGGGCTAACCTCAGTTGAAACAGTCTTCTAAACACTGCAAAACAAGGTTTCCCTCTCCTCCCCAGGGTAGATCTCCTTATCCCCAGGTCAACCCTGAACATATGCCCAGTGGCAAATATATGCACCAAGCAGAGCCTTACCAGGAGGCTTATGCCACCGAGGCCAGGCTAAGTAATCCTTGATTCTTCAAACCTTCCAACTTCTAGGCTGTTAGGTGCACCTTTCCGACTGTCTCCCAGGATAAAGGAGGCCAGGGTCTACTCCTACCTCACTTGTAACTCCTGTAGCAAGTGAACACACAGCATACTATTCAAGCAAGACCCACAACTGCCCGCTGATTGTCCTCCCTCATGATACAGGACAACTGGTGCGTAATCTGGAAGTGGCAGGGGGACTAGTGGAAATGACAGGAATACCTTAAGCAGAACCAAAGACCAGGGACATAACCTGTCTGTCACAGATTCTCTTCTGAGAACCATCAGTAAAGATCAAACAGGAGAACATCCTTCCGGGAGGCGAATTTGTCCAGAATTGGGCAGAAAAACATACTGGTCTGTTACCAAGTGTCTATAATGAATATGGGATGGTGGTAAGTGTCAATTTAAGCTGTCTATCACCACATTATCCATCCCTCTGAAGTGTACTGCCAACAATGAGAGCAGGCTTTCTCAGTCAAGAACCCCGTCCAAACGGCACCCTCTGACAGCAAGTTCCCTAATGTTTGGTGTAGGTATGGGCCTGAACCACCATTTCCCTGCTATAAGCAGGGGATTTAAATGGAATGAGGATCCACAGACCAGTTGCCCACTTCATCTAATCAAGTACTGAACCCTGCCCCTATGCTACCAGAGTCCCCGAGCAGAGGGCCTTGTGCTGTAGGTCCCAGCCATAGCCCACGCGTCTATTGTGAAGATCACTGGGGGTGATGGCAATATGGAATTTCAAGGGGCAGCCGCCGTTATACAAACCACCACTACATGTGGTCCCAGACACCTAAATCTGTAGGTCAATCTGCTTGCTAATTTAGCACATGACTAATGATGGATATCGCATGAAGTCTCACCCATGGGACAATAAACAGGCTTTTAAAGCATCTAGAGGCTGAGAAGAACAAGGAGTGTATTAATACCCCTTCAAAAATGCCAGTTTCTGAAAGAGTACAGAATGCTGATGTCCCTGAGTTAGCATGTCTCTCTGAGATGGAGAAACGTCAGTTAAGTTACTACTTGGACGAGGAAAAGTATTAAGAGCTAATTTCACTCCACCTCTCTTTTGTGGCTAGCACAAGTGCTTTTAGACCCTTGTTTCATGTCCGAACAGTCCAGTTGAATCCACCTAGTGGTATCGCTGAATCGGTGGATACGTTTTACGATTAGTTAATGCAGCCTGTTTACTTGCGCACACTTATTGTGCACAAACAATTGCTACGTGTTTTCTGTATAATCAAGCATACACCATTTACACAACCAGCTAGACTTGTTTTATTTAATGTATCCTGTTGGTTTGCGTTCGAGTATTGTTTTACTGTGGGTGATCTGGCTGTGCAGCCATCAACCAAAGGATGTGTGCGAGCCCTTGCCCTCCCTAATAATATCATTGCAATTGCAAAGCTAGAGTTATTTCGAAATGATGGGTTTCACAGCCATGTGATGTTTGTATTGTCCTTCTTCCATTCCAGGCAAGAAAAATCATGGTCCAGGCCCTCATCCTATCTCGGCTGGACAATGGGAATGCCCTTTATCTGGGTGCTCCTACCGCAACCCTTTCCAAACTCCAGACTATACAAAATTGGGCAGCTAGACTTCTCCTGGGTACTCCTAAGCATCACTCAGCTAAACCTGCTTTGAAATCGCTCCATTTGCTCCCCATCCGGGAGAGAGTCAATTTCAAAGCCATGTGCATTGTTCACAAGTCTTTAGCTGGAAAAGGCCCCACCATTTTCAATACCGTCATTCAGTCCTACCAGCCTAACAGAAGTCTTCGCTCAGAGATTATGAACTTTGTCACTGTCCCCAGGATCAAGAAAGCCAGAAACGGGGGTCGGCTATTCTCTTTTAATGCAGCCAAGCTTTGGAACTCCCTCCCATCTACGTAGGGAAACCAACCACGTGGCCTTCCGCAAACTGTTAAAGACCTTGTTATTCCCTTAGCTGGCGGAATCCCATATAACTGCTGCTACTAGCGCTGGGATGCCTCTGGGTAGCCATGCGCTATACAAATGCTTTTTCATTTCATTGTGTGATGCATTTGTACCGTCTTTCTACCCAGAACAATTGAACGTGCACTAGGTGAGTGAAGTAACCACTTTCAGACGCAGTATGTGTTGTAGGTAGATTTATTGGAAGAGAAGACAGCTTAACAACCACTCCAGTCGGATGTCGCACACCATTCTGACAACCGCCTAATGTGGAACCTAAGTGGCCAAGAATGCAAGGAACATTCCGAGGCCACGTAACAACAACAGAACACTACACACCTTTCCCCCTTAAAAAAAAAAACTTACAGGGAGAAGAAAAAAATGATATGTACAGTAAATACTTAAATAACAATTAAAATCGAACAAAGTCTTTCATTTTAACAGGTGAGTTTCTGATACGAGAACTTTTCCTTAGTTCAACCACCTGTCTGTTATGTTCAGATACACATTCTTCAGAAACATCCCCATGGTTCATAATTGGAACCGGACTAAGCTCAACACAGGCATCATTGGAACATGAGTCAGGTACATTGGAATCCGAATCAAAACAGCCCTGTGTGTCCCAAAAATTTTGAAAATCTTCCTCCTCAACATTAGACTTCTTACCAGAAATTTGTGGAACTATTTGTGATTTTTTTTTTTCTCTCCATACCCTTGGATCTGCAAATAGATATGCGTCTGAAATTCCAAATCTTACCACCTTCTACTCTCACTGCCTTACTAAACACTTCCAACACTTTAACTGGATCTGACCATCTGGACCATCTTCTATTAGTAGATCCTCCAAACTTAACACGCACAAAATCTCCCACTTGGACTTTAGGGTTTAAAAACTGATGCTTGGGACCACTTTTCCTCATTCTCTCCTGATATCTTAGAACACGCTCCCTAACCTGAGAAAAGTCCAAGGCAGAATCATAAGAATTATTTACTTTTAACCACCAAGGCATGAGCTTTGAGCCAGGTTTTCTGCCTCTTAACATTTCAAAAGGGGAACAACCAGTGACCGAATTAGGAGATGTGTGATAAGTGAGTAAGGTGGCTCGTAAAGCCTTTCTCCACTCAATACCATTCTTGACAGCTAGTTGAATGGACTCTTTTACAACTCTATTAAAGCGCTCAACTTGACCATTTGCCTGGGGATTATAATTAGATACCCTTTGATGCACAATACCACATTTGCTTAGAAATAATTCCAATTCTTTACTTATAAATTGCGGGCCATTATCCGGAATAAGCTCTGCAGGTAAGCCTTCATGACAGAAGATGTTATCCAAAAATTCAATTACTTGGGCTGAGGTAATTTTGTCTACAATCTTTAATTCAGGCCATTTAGAAAAGTAGTCCACTAGGACTAAAGCAAACACTTCTTTGGCAGAAGGAAGACACAAAGGACCAATAATGTCAATGCCAAGTTTCTTCCAAGGTCCTTGAGTATACTCGATGGGAGTTACATCCACAGACAAAGGCTTGACTGACTTGTCACTTCTAGAGCATGGAACGCATTCTCTAACCCACCTATCGATCATGCTATCGATACTTGGCCACCAATAAAACTCCCTCAAACGCCTCTTAGTACTGGACATGCCCATATGTCCCTCATGGGCCATGACTATTAGCTTCTCCCTAATCTTATGTGGAGGAACGATCTTAACTCCTCTAGTGATGATTCCATGTAAACGCATAAGTTCATCTTTAATTTTAAAAAATGAACCTAACTCACCACTCAACGTCCTCTCTTCAGGCCAACCATTTTGCAGATATTTCAAAACAGCAGACAAATCACAGTCTTCAGACATAGCCTCTTTCCAAGCATCTTCAGAAATAATTTCAGAACCTGTGTCTGCACCATTGTTGACATCATCAATAGTGTAGGCTACATCACACTCCTCAAAGTCATTGTTAAATTCAGGTACATTTGGCAAAGGTAGTCGTGACATACAACCAGCATGTACATTCAAACGTCCAGGAATGTATTCTACAATGCATTGATATTCTTGCAACTTTGCAGCCAGACGAGCTGTGAAAGTTCTGCCGCCCCCTGCTGCCAGCATGTTAATTAGAGGCTTGTGATCTGTTCTTAGCCGAAACTTGGTACCCCACAAAAATTGACGGAAATGTTGAGCAGCCCAAGTGCATGCTAGCAATTCTCTCTCAATAGTGGAATAATTATATTCCGCACCACGTAGTGACCTGGAAGCATAAGATACTATATATTCATCCCCACTGTTCTTATTCATTAGCACAGCACCTAGACCTGTGCTGCTAGCATCTACGGCTACAATACATTCCTTCCCAATAACAAAAGGTCTTAAAAAAGGAGCAGAAATGATCTCTTTTTTCAATATCTCAAAAGCTGATTGCTGGTCATCACCCCACGTAAACTTGACATTTTTCTTTAATAACATTCGTAAAGGAAATACTTTGGAGGAGTAATTTTGTACGAACTTACTGTAAAATTCTGTTAAACCTAAAAAAGAGAACAATTGCTCTTTGGTTGTAGGTGCAGGAGCATTGGAAATGCTAACTACATGGTCGAGTTTAGGTCTAATACCCTCACTAGATATTTCATGTCCCAAGTATTCAACTTTATTTTGTCTGAACTTGCATTTTGAAAATTTAAGTGTCAAACCTTTCTTCTGTATACAATTTAACACTGCTTTTAAGTTACAATCATGTTCCTCAAAATCTTTTCCAAAAATCAGGATATCATCCTGAAAGGCGATTGCCCCGGAACAACCCTCTAAAACCTCCTTAATGAGTCTTTGAAATACTGACGCAGCACTCGCTAAACCGAACGGCATGCGTGAAAATTGGAACATGCCCTCAGGTGTTATAAATGCAGTTAAACATTTAGACTCATCATGTAACGTTTTCTGGTGGTAAGCACTGGCTAGATCTACCGTAGAAAAAACACAGGCCCCAGAAAGAGTAGAGATTAGTTCATGTATGTTTGGTAAAGGATGCCTGTCGATCCAGATTTCTTTGTTTAGACTACGGAGATCAACACATAAATGAAGATCCCCATTACTTTTGAGTGAAAGAACCACCGGAGAA
Organism: Calotriton arnoldi; assembly: GCA_963921515.1. Taxonomy (NCBI): domain Eukaryota; kingdom Metazoa; phylum Chordata; class Amphibia; order Caudata; family Salamandridae; genus Calotriton; species Calotriton arnoldi. Next base: position 640,415 of record CAWUFW010009183.1, read on the forward strand.
ACCCACGGAGAGGATTCTATGGGTTCAATAATGTTTCGTACAACTAAATCCGCTAACATGTCCTTCAGTTTGTTACGGTATGCTAATAGTACATTGCGTACCCTGTGTCTAACAGGAATTGCAGTGTCTTTAAGAATGATTTTGTGTTTGAAATCAGCATATTTTCCAAGAGAATCATCAAATACTCTTGGGTACATGTTTTTGATACTTGCAACAAATTCCTCATTATTTGAGGAGACAATGTATACAGATGGTGAGGCATTGGGATCTAACTTTATACCCATCTCTTGTTGATGAGGCCAACCTAATATGGATACCCCCTTGGTAGCTATATACACTTTACCCCTAGTTCTCCTGCCTTTAAAATCCAGATCTGCCCATATAAAACCTTCTAAATCAATATTGTGCCCAGAATAACCACCAGGCTTGATGTCTGGGCGTAGTAATTCTTTCATTCCCCACAATTCAGTAAATACATTTTTGCCAATAATGGTGTACCAGGCACATGAATCAACCATCATTGGTACTTCTTTCCCATCAATCAGCACCACACAAGATGGAAAACCTTTACAATTACTGTTGCAAACACACGAAATGGAAGTAAATTCACTAAATTCTGCAGAGATCTCTTCCTCTTCACGTGTAACATAGTTGACTCTCTGGGAAGATCTGCACATTTTTCCAAAATGGCCTGTTCTCTTGCATTTGATGCAAATTTTGTCTCACGCTGGACATCCTTTGTAGTTTCCTACGTGATCAAAACCACCGCACCTGTAACAAATTATTTGATTTCTTCTACTGACAAATTTATTGTCCTTTAGTCCAAAATCTTTCTTATGAGAAAATGGAACTCTTTTAGGGGTGGATTGGTTTCTTACTAGAGATACCTCTGATACGGCATCGTGTATTTTTATAGTTTGACTTTGTGGTTGACCTCTAATTTCACTGACAAATTTTTCCGATTGCTCGATACCTTTGGCAATATTAACCACAGCACTTAAAGAAGACTCTGTGCCTAACCATAGTCTCTCTTGTATTTTTTTACTTTTGGTTTTCATCATAATCTGGTCTCTGAGTACTTGTTCATAGTTGATAGTCTCAAACGCACAAGAACCAGCAAGTGAACGTAAAGCAGAGACATAGTTTTCAATTGATTTATCTTCTTTCTGAGCACGTGAATAAAATTTAAACCTCTCCATTACAATATTGATTTTCTTTCCAAACCTGGTGCTCAATTGTTTAATATCTATTTCAAAAACATTAGTTTCCTCAGAACCATCAATGGGAGGTAAATTTGCAAATTCTTTGAGGCCTGCGCCACCCAAACAGTGTTTTAGCAGATCAAGTTTTCTCTTAGAGGAGCAGCCATCCTCCTCTAAAACTTCAACATAAGCCAAGAACATGGGATACCATAAATCCCACTCCATTTTAGGTTCACCAGCAACAGGTAGAAAATGTGGTGGTGCTAAAATGTTAGACATTGTAATGTTTATTAATAATGTATGTTATAAATAAAAGCAAAGAAAGGTTGAAAAATAAATTTGATTAACTCCTGTGTGGTGAAATACAATGGTCACAAAGATGCTTGGCTTACTTGAAATAAAGGTGTGCGAGTCACCGATGATAAGATCGCACTCAAAATGTTGGAATTTGAAACGTTGAGGCTGTTTACAATGAATCCTCACATAGAATGCTTGAAAAACGGCAAAATCGGTAAATAGGCTCACTAAAGATGGCCGCCGCCGTGCGTATGACGTCACGATGCTCCCACAATGCTTAGCGGCATATAGGACGTCATGAGAACTACCACTGAGCACCAGGCACAGAAAAGAATCTCAGTATAGCAGTGATCTGAATGACGAAATGGAACAAAGATAATGCGTGAGTGTTTTCTTTTGAATGATTGACGACAACTGATACTTGACTTGAAGTGCGATAGTTCCGTTCACAAGTAACACAAAATTAATTCAAAATATTCCTGTGGGTAGATGTACACCTAAAACTGCCGCTGGTGCGATCAGAGCACAAAGGCAATGCAACACAAGCCGCGGGTGCAATCAAAGCACTGAAAGTCAACAAAAAACAACTCTCAACCCCAGAAACATTTCACGGCGAACATTTCACGAAGCTCTGAATTTTACTTGTAGAGCTCTGATTCTCCCGCAGGTGCAATCAAGAGCACATTCAATTTTAAACAGCCGCTGGTGCATTCACGCACAATTGAGATAAAAACAAACAGGATACCTGCTGATGTCCATATGAAAGGGTGAACGCTGTCTTCCTCGACTCCCGCTCTTCGCCAAACGTGAAGTAACCGCTTTCAGACGCAGTATGTGTTGTAGGTAGATTTATTGGAAAGAAGACAGCTTAACAACCACTCCAGTCGGATGTCGCACACCACTCTGACAACCGCCTAATGTGGAACCTAAGTGGCCAAGAATGCAAGGAACATTCCGAGGCCATGTAACGACAACAGAACACTACAGTGAGTTTACCTTTGGATGTCGCCATGAGGCAGGGTGAGGTTATGGAGTGGGGCGGAGGGGGATCTTGTGACCTTTCACCAGCCATGGTGTGCCATTGAAAACCTTATGTGGGGGACATGGCATTGGTGCCTTTTTTGTTAGGTGTTCTGGGTGAATTGATTTCTCTGCCATAGACTAGAAGTCTCTGCGTGTATGTAGTAAGAAGATTTCAGTGCTCTAGGGCACTCAGTCACTTATGTGCTGGACATACCGGTGGAAAGTATTTGGACAATATAGGATGCTACATTTCCAAGGCGTTTTGTTTAGCTTGCTGTGCAAGTGCCCCCCCCCCTCCTCCCCTTCCAACACCAACCCACTGGTAGGCCTTCCCTGGTTCTGTCCTGTATTGCTGTAGGGTGAAGAGAGTGGTGCTGGAGAAGTAAGAAGGATAATTGACGGAATGGAAGATAAAAAGGTTGAGGGGTGTAGGTGGGTTGATGTGTGATGGTTGCTAAATAGTGAGGAGAAATGCAAGATAGGAGCAAGCGAAGGAACAAATTGCTGTAGTTGATTGTATGTAGGTGGGGTGTGAATTTGAATATGAATGTCTGCTTTGATATGTGTGTTGCCAGTTGCATAATAGCCAGTGAAGTGGTTATATTTAAATTAAATGTGTGAACGTGAGGCCAGTATTGTGGTACGGCCGTACCCTTGCTCAAAGCTTGGGTAACTGGTTCAGGATCTGATCATGCCATGCATGTACTCATCCCACTTACCTGGAGTAAATGTTTCCTTGTCATCATTCGTTACAAAATGTATTGAAGAACCCTAGGTTTGTGACCGGTTATAAGCAACACAATTTTTTACAACCAACAGTGTTGCTATACCCACACACTTATGTTTTAAGCATGTTCAGTTTTGTTATTGTGCCACTTGCGACACTATACACAAAGTTATTTTACATGGGGTTGTTGTACAGTTCTTGCCAAGCGTGTGTGTTTAGTTTAAGGGACAAGAGTATTTAAGTCAGTTAAGGTAGCAAATGTACAGGGACCTTTTCCTTCCTGGCCTCAGGTTGCATGCGTGTCTAGAAATTTAGCCACATGGTGTCGTACTCAGGGAGTACTGCAGGCAGTGTGCATCGGCTGAACCTTGCGTGAGGGGTATCTTATGTAGGTACCCAAATGGCGGAGGGCCCGTGGCAGTGCTGGCTGTGAGTGTCTAAGAGTGAGAATGTTTTTTTGTCAGATTGATTAAATGCTGCTACAAGCTTCATCCAGATAATGCCTTATAAGCAGACTTGGGAAACTGGGTGCCTTCCATGTTGCATAAAAGGGTGGAGAAGTGAGGACTGGAGAAAGATGGCTGCAAGACCCCTCCTTGGACATCCTCTATAAGAATGATGAACTGGGCATTTGGATCCCTAAGTGTTTGACAAGTCAGCACGAAGCTTCCGCTGAGCCACCTTGGTCCCACACCATCTCTGCAGCATGGGGTGGAACATGGGCTGTGGGCTTTTGTGGGACCTAGATCAACTAGCCTCTTATGAGGCAGTTGGGGCCATCATGTGACACATCTGTTTAGGGCAACCGAGTGGGTGAGAAGGGCATATGTGGGTCCTTGTTCCGACTTCATGGGTATGGCCAGGCATGGTGCATAGCACACAGTGATATGGTTTTGTATACATATGACAATTATGGGTTTGTAGAGTTGTTGGAGTGCCCTCATGGGGTTCAGGCAGGTCATCTCCCTCACACTTTCTCACAATGTCATCAGTCTCCCTGCTGCCATTTTCTCACCTAGAGTGAGTTGGTTGAGACCCTGCAGGGAAACCATTTTTGTAGTGTAGAGGTTCCCAGGTCCAATTAGCTAGGTAATACTTCAGTGTTGAACAGTTGAGGGCTACCGGAATCTGTTACACGTGGGAAAGCCTGAATGTTATTACCTTAGTAGAAGAGCAAGATGGGCATTGCTCAGTTATCACCATGGCCATAGCACAGTACTGCTGTCTTCATGTTGTTGTAGATGTTCCCCTGCAGTCAGCGAGAATAGGCCTTCAGTTATCGGGGAGATTTGCTTTGCTATAATAAATACCAGAGCCTGGCTGAAAGTCAGTTGATATTTTACAGCAGCAGGTGGGGACCATGACACTCCAGGAAAAGGCACATGTGCTCTAATTGTTGCTGAGTTTTGTTATTCAGTTCTAGTATATCTAGGTGCCCTTATCTAGCTTGTACATGTTTTGCCAGTCTTTAACACAGTTGGGTGCTCTTGATGGATAGATATGGGGAGACACCAGGCACTCTGGGGCTATAGATGCTGGAGCGCTTTGCACTTCGGTATACACTTTGAAAATCAACACAAAACAGTGGTAGTTTGTATTTATTTATTTTTTTAAACTTGAAAATAGAATTCTTTGAAAACATGCCCCTTGGAATGGAGAGGGCTTACCCTATTCTATCATGATTTATAGCGTGTATGGCTACCAAAAGGCTCTCCAGCGCTAGCATCCACATCATTACTGGCATCTATGCTCATCAGGGGACCCTCTCAAGATAAGGACTAAGCTACATAGAGCCAAGCTTTTAAATGCTTCCTAAACGGGAGTTTATTCTCCATCAGACGTAGGCAATTTTGTGTGGGCATAGTGTTCCAAAGCTTGGGAACGAAATAAGAAAAAGAAAGCCCACCTCATCGCGTCCTGCATACTTGAGGCACTTTCATGAGTCGTGCGTTGGTTGACCTCAATGCCCTGCTAGGTATGTAAGGGTCCTTTGCAGAGGAGGGCCTTTTCGCATGAAGTCCTCTATGAGCCAGGCATAGAGCCTTGAACTTCACCCGCTGATCAATGGGAAGCCATTGAAGAGAAACCAGGGCATTCTTAGCTGAGAGATATCTTGGAACGTTAAGCAAAAGCCAAGCCGCTGCACTTTGGACAACTTGTAGCCAGTGTTCCCTGTAGGGTGTGGTATGCCCACCTTCCTCAAGTACCAACACCGATTATGACGCGTGCACTTCACTGCTTAAGTCACTGCCTGCATCACAAGAGTGAGAGACCGTTCTCGAGCGTTGGCTTTAAATTGCAAGCAACACAAAAACAAGCATTGAAAATGCAAAATGTCTCGCCTTTGATTAAGTTAAAGCCATTTGCTTTGCTAATGGTATTGTATAGCAAAGCAAATGGCTTTAACTTAATTAAAGGCGAGACCTATTGCTTTAGACTTTGCGCAGAAGCCATTGTGAAAGCAAAAATGAGCGCCGTGCTGCAACACGAAGGACGTTAGATCCCTTACTGTGCACAGAACGGAGCAGAAGAGAGGCATTCTAAGAGGGTGAGCACCAAGGAGATCACCAAAGCTTCCGGTTATGTAGCTACCGGCCGCAGTGCATTATTAATACCTCACCATTAAGTGTCATGCCCTTGGCTTACTAGGGCACAGAATATGCAAAAACGGTGCCCTTGATGCACACTGGCAAATGTAAAGGGTAGAAACACCACACGAGCTCACCCCGTCTAAAGTCACAGTGTGCATTTAATATAAACACGCACATATATGCTGACGAAATGAGAACAAGTGCCTTTAGATTACAGCCGAAAAAAATCATATGATAATTAATCTGGACAGGCGGAGAATGTGTTGTTACTGTTAATCGCCATTCTGCTAGGTCTGCGCTTTGGAACCCAGATCCGACACTTAATGAAACAGACTCACGGCAGAAAATAACTCCTTAAAAACACTGCATGCGTTTTACAGTTGATATCACCGCAATCCCAATGGAAATTAAAACCTGTCGCTGGCCTAGTTTTCGCACTGCTAATCCGGGCTGTTTTTTTTTTAGGGGGGGGTGGTGGTCAGCAGTTTGTTTGATTTGCGCTATCAGCATTATTGTCCCTCCCCTGCACAGCGAGGACGTGTCGCCGGGTTCCCATACCCCGTCCCCGCAGCGGAGGGGGAGTAGGCATTAAAACTGCAAGGGGGGGGGGTAAAATGGGACTGCGATAGCTCCCACCCAACTGCCCCTATACGTGCAGCATCATATCAACTGTAACTTGTGTTAATTTTCCGTAAGGGGAAAACATGCAGATTTCTTTAACTCGCTTTTTCCTTGAATTTATGTAGCAGAAAGTCCGAGGGCTACACATTAACCTCGTGGCCGCTGCGGCGCAAATAAACAACACACCCCCTTCCTCCAAGGACTGCACACTGCCCCCGCCGCCCCCAACTGTCCAAAGACCGTGCACAGAAATAAAAACGTCCTAAAACATCACAGTTCTTGGTGAGAACGTGGTTGCATATTCAGCCTTTACGTGTCTCTTCAATACATTAGATATTTTAAAAGTACAAGTAAATGTCGTTTTCAGCTCACATTTCTAGTTCCCATGCAGTCCCGGGTGCACCTCTCTGCATCAACTGCCTATGCCACACATAAGCAGCCTCGAGCCCTATTCATTATTGTCTTGAAAAGGGACTATGTTTTTCTCGGTCTCAGAGCCCTGTAACATGAGCCCAGCATGAACGCCTTTGAGCCATAAAATCACACAGGGCGCTGCGAGGAGAAGCCGACGCGAAAATCTAAAAATGCATTTCAGTATGCGCCCAAGATTAAAGGCAGCAAACCTGTCTACGCAACTGTTAAAATGTGATCGCATGAAAGACGAGAAGCCGCCATGCACACGTTTAGTGCCTGTTAATGAGCTGAGCATACATCGACACAGGGAGTGAAAAAGCACACATGGGTGTGCAGCAGGAGAGACACGAACACGCATGCTGCTGTTATGAAGGCTGCATGCACAGCGCCAGGAAGAAGGAGGGGCCCGACGGGGGGAGGGAGGAAAAGCGAAAGCACGCCGCCATGCGCGCGCGTGTGCGCACATCCCTACGCTAATTAAAGTAAACAAAGATGGCGTCGGGCTGTCCACATGCGCGTGCATTTTTTTTGTCCCTCTGTACGCGTGCACATCTTGAATTGACTACAAAAAGCCCTCGCATGGCGAGAGCAGCGCTGTGCGCTGCTAACGCCAGGCGAGACCTAAAAACCCAGTCACTCGCTTTCTTGGTAGCAGAGCAGGAGGAGAAGCATCTATGGGCGTTGCAACAGGACACTGAGTTCGAGCAGGCGTCTCCCACATATGCTGCTTGCTCCCTTAGTATTGAGATAAAGTGGCAGCAGCTTGCCGGGGCAGATGGGAGAATTTGAACTCTACTATGCTGATACCAGTTATCAGCAGATGCTCGTGCGGGTCAAGGCGCTTTCTGTCTTCCATTCCTTGGGCTATTTAATTTCGATAAGGACCTGCCTCCTGTCTTCATGCCAAATGCGGCTGTCCCAGCAATTCTAGCATAAAAACAAACTTTTAATTGTAGGCTCTGCAGCCCATAAAAAAACTCTAGAGCAGCCGTGTTAACTGTCTCCCTCCCCTTTGTCAGTCATGTGTTTTCATTTTCCCTGTTTAAAATGCAACACATTTCTGAAATGCTCAATCTAACTGGTTACGGAGATGGCAGTCTATATGTGCCCGGCTGCATGGTGACGCTCACATCACTGTGGCCTTCTATATGACATAGCATTTGTTTATTGCACACAGCCCTTACTAAGTAATGGCTCATAAAAGGAGCAATTTAGATACAGATCTGCCTTCTCTGTGTTCGTGCCCCATGGAGCTCTCTCCATTTCTCGCACAAAGACAAGCTGTTAATTGTGTGCACTGCAGCCAAACTCTACAGCGAGACGTGTTAACTATCTCCTTGCTTTTTTTTTTATATAACTGTGTTTTTGTCTTCCTCTTTCAGATGGAAAGGTTCAACCTAACTGGGATGAGATGTGGCCTAACGGCAGGTCACTTTGAACCTGGGGGAACAAGGCTCAAGTTTCAGCCTCAGTTCAACATCGTATGATTCTGGGAAAATCACATATTTTTCATGTACATAAAAAAGGGTGATGTAATCAGGCACTATATAAGACTGCAAAAGTTATGCAGATCACATTGACTCCGATTTGTGCCTGCACAGTTACCCCCACATTATTGTAGCCTTCTACATTTTGTAGCTTTTTTTTTTTTTTTTAACTCGGAGTCCTTATTGGATCACAGCTGAGAGAACTGAGTAATTATTTGAGGTTACACAGGCATACACGATTCCGCAGCCGCGCTGGCTCTCACATAACATCCATGAAGAAGATTTTTAAGGCACCGCAGCTTCCTATAAAGATTAATGCCCTACCCCGTACTGTCTTGTTAGGGTGAATACTCCTTTTTGTTCTCTGGTAGTAAACAAAATTGTGCAGGTGGCAAACGCCACTGATTATGGTAGCTGCACTTGCATGCCTAGTCAGTTTCTTGGCGCACGTACCCTTGGCTGAAGTTCACAGAGACCTTACACTGCCACACACAGAGCAACAAAATTAGAGGGAATATTGCTTGTAACCTTCTGGTCACATACCGTGGAGCCCCCCGGTATAGGGAGTTCCCGTAGTCCAAGTGTGAAAGTACTAAAGCCTGTACAACAATCCTTCTACAGAGAAGGGAGAGCAGATCTATAATTCTCCTGAGTGTTCTAAGAAGACTATAGCAGCTGGTGACACATTGCCTTGCTTGTGCTTCCATTTTGATTGATTTGTCTAGCCACATCCTCTAGCTTTTTATGGGGTTATTAGGGCTGGTGCTGTACATAGACAGTCAGGCCATCCTAGCATTGTCTGGAAATTTTGGGTTGTTGACCCGCACCATGACCTCCGCCTTGTTCCCATTGAGCTTGATGTAGCAGCCAGCCATCCAATTAGCTACGTTTTCCAAACAAGGGCTAAATTGTTGAGATTGTGGACCCTGCCCAGGTGAGAGGGGGAAAACCAGCTGTGTGTTGTCTGCGTAGGAAACAACTGACAGCCCGAATTCAAGGACAGTCTCCACCAGCGGATGCATGTAAAGATTAAAAAGCATAGGACCCTATTCTGCTTTAATAATATCAGACACCCAAGGGTTAGGGACAGTGCTACACAAAGGCTAATGCTGGAACTGCCTTATGACACCACCGCAAATAACCTCAAGATGGTACCATATGCCGCAAATGTTTAGTTCTTATTGTTGCTACAAAAAAGAATGATTCTGGTTAATTGGAGGAGTTCTGGGGGAGAGATGTGAGCAGCATCTTCCCGATTATGTATCTGAAAGAGCCACTTAAACTACTTTGCATCTTCAGAAGGGAAGGAAAGTGTTAGAGACCCTGGTACACACAGGCACAGCTGGGTACCTGCTGCCCCTCGAGTGTAAGTTACCATTTTAAGAATTATCTTGGGCACACACTCCCTTGTATCCTGAACTGCTAACGCAGCTACAAAATCGTGAACAATCAATTTACAGAAAAGCATTAATACTCTGCTAAATACTTTTTCTATGTCATATGTGTGCGCCTAAGGAGAGGATGTTGAGATTGAAGCGTTGTGTGGCTGGAGCTTCCAACTGGATTTCAATAAAGGGAGTAGACACTGCGCCTTTGTCTGTGAACGTTTCTTTCAAGCAAGAGTAAGTCGTTTGTTGTAAAGTCAGCAAAGACACCCAGAGGTTTTTTTGTTGAGTTTATTGATAATTATTGATGAAAGGATGGTGTCAATGTTGTTGTTGACAGAGTTTGAGTCACACCCCCGTGTTCCTTGTACAGTTATTTTGACATTTCTCTTGTGGTAGAATGTGCGTGTCCCTAAGTAATTGAAAGATATTGTCTGTGGATATTAAGGTCTGTGATTGAGGCAGCCGTTTGTAATGTCTGTTGCTATAACGACCACCCCGTAACCCAGGCTTTGCTCTGCCTGCCCCAGGATCGGTGCTACGGAGAAAGGCTCGATAACAATGGCCCTGAGTGCGGAGATGCCGCCGGGCCACTCGTCCATTCCGCCCCGCGAGACCAGCATCGGAATCCTCGCTGCGGCAGTGTCCAGGTGATGGTTCGTCCCGCTCTAACAGCAGCTGTTCCGCCGAGGCCATTTCTAACACATTCACTTTTTCTGTCTGTACATCCTGCAATCCGCACCCTTCCTGTGGTAAAAAAAACCAAACACTTCTCCGATACTGGACTTCGGCCTTCCTTCCGTCTCTATGAATTCCCTGTTTGAACTTAAAACGCAGCTTCTTGTTTGGTGTGCTTTCTCCTTTCGACATTCATTCTTCTCTCCAGTATAGACTTGTTTAGGTTCTTGGCCCACTCTTTATGGGGCCCATGCTTGAAACCATCTGCGCCTCTCGATATCTGCACCACATGCTGTTAAACCTTTATTTTCCTTTTCCTGTTCTCCCACTTCTCTGTAACTCCTGTCACGTGAATAGAGGAAGCAGGAAGGAGCATTCAGGCCCTTTTGGAGAAGGACCCAACTTCCTAGGACTTTAGGTACTTCGGGTGCATGCCCGAGAAGGACAGCCTCCTCTTTCTGCGCACTGCTGTCCTCCCACTGGGGTTATCATTTTGGAATTGTCCCTGTGGGGCCATTTCTCCAGGTCCCGGAGTAGCCAGTGATAACTAGGCTGTTTCCTTAGGGGGCGCTGTTGTGCACCGCTGGGTTCCCCGGCCTTTGGTTCTGTTATTCTCGGCACACTTTACTCTCTGACGGCAGCATGGCCACACCCTTGGGGCTTGTGACATAGATCTCAGCCTGGACACAGCTTGATACAAGAGTCCCACTCAAACGTCATTGATCAGTGGGAGGTTACTCGTGCAAGACAGAACAGAAATGTCAGGAGGTTAAAATGAACAAAAATAGAGGGTTCTAGCAGCTTCTGGTGTCAAGGCAGGACCCCAAACAGTTTAATGGACTCGGCCTTGAGACTGGAGGGGTTTGCTATGTTAAAGGGGTCGTACACGCAAGTCTTTACCAAGAAAAAGATCAGAAAGGACTCTGGCAGCAATGGTATCTGTCTCTGTCTGCTGACATTTCCTTTAACTTGCTGCCAAAAGAATCCTAGCAAGAGCTCAGCGCGTGCCTCCCTCCCTCCCTCCCTCCATGGTTTTCTCAAACACCAAAACCAGAAATGTGCCCTATCCAAAAGGGGCTGTTCTGGTGAAGCGTGATGGAAAGTGACTCCGCGTTGAGTTTTCCAGTAATTCCGTATTATTTGCCTCGGGTCTGTGGATGCAGATTTGACCACAGGTGTCTTCTGGGTTTCATTTGTGCGCGGTCAGTCAGTGCGTAGATGATTACTGGTGATGCACAGTCAGTGCTCAGTGTCACTGTTGTTTGGTTGGCATCAGTGGGTGGCTGCTAACATTAGAGGTTGTTCATAGTCCAGTATTTTGAGTATCGGGGGTCCCAGGGGCAGTCACTGGGCGGGATGGTTACCTCCTTAGTTTAGGGCTAATGTGACATCGAAATCAAACTGGTCCAAATGTAACCCTGGGCGTAGTTTGCGTAGTAGCACTTCACGTAGCTACGTGAAGTACATTTTTTAACTACACGTAGTTATGCAAATTGCGTAGTGCGTAGCTGTGTGCTTGACTGCACTGTACAATAATTGCCAAAGGCATCTTGCACAGTGCAAGTTAGGATAAAATAAGTATCTCTGTCTTTATATGCTAAAATGCATATAGCATTTCACAAAAGTGAAATCAATAAACTAACAAGCAGTGAGAGAGGTGATGATTTTGGTATCCTCCCTAACCTAGGGAGAGAACCAAGCAGATGCCTTGAAAACAAAAAGCACATCTTTTGAACGATTCAGTGGTGGTCCCATCCTCTTAGGACCACCCCAAGCACAGTTATTGGCAAAAATACAATCCCAACCAAAGGCCCTGCAAAGCATTATGGGACGAGATTAGCAGTGGGCAGTGAATATTATAGTATCCAATATCAAAATAATTCTACAAAGAGCTGCAGTTCCACTAGTCGTTACTAGATGTCCCTCACGAGTCAAATGCAAAAGCTTCATGAAAGGGTTCAATGCTTTTGCATTTGACTCGTGAGGGACATCTAGTAACGACTAGTGGAACTGCAGCTTGATGTATTAATAATTTCAATGCTTTTGCATTTGACTCGTGAGGGACATCTAGTAACGACTAGTTGAACTGCAGCTCTTTGTAGAATTATTTTGATATTGGACACTATAATATTCACTGCCCACTGCTAATCTCGTCCCATAATGCTTTGCAGGGCCTTTGGTTGGGATTGTATTTTTGCCCATAACTGTGCTTGGGGTGGTCCTAGGAGGAAGGGACCACCACTGAATCGTTCACATGATATGCTTTTTGTGTTCAAGGCATCTGCTTGGTCCTCCCCTAGGTTAGGGGGAACCCAAAATCATCACCTCTCTCATTGCTTGATATTTTCATTGTCAAAGTTCACTTTTGTGAATTTGTTATATGCTTTTTAGCATAGAAAATTGCTTTAACAAAGCATTTGTATGTGTTTAATATACTGCTGCTACGCTACGTCGATTAGCAGAGTTTTTTACTCTGTTACGTGCAATGTGCGTAGTAACACAAACTTTGCATGCTCCGTGAGCGTAGCAAAGTATTATGCCCAGGTTCCAAGTTTAGAGCCCAAGTCCTCATATAGGACTGCACTCAAAGGGGGTGGGTGCTAGGGGTAAACTCCGCTTTCTTCTCGGGCATGGGATGGCTGCTTCAAGGAGTCAACAGATCTTCACTCCACACCAGGGGAGGCATGACAGCCTCACATCCAGAACCCTCTTTGCCAAGGGCCCGCTGCAGCCTGTCACTTATGGGAGGGTGGTGTACTAGGGACTCTTCCGTGCAAGTTTGCTCGCCTATGTCTCCATCAGAGTTTGTGCTGTGGACCCACTTGTGGGTCATCAAGTCCTTCACACAATTGCAGTTTGTTTGGACCCGAGTCCGGCTCTGTCAGCTGCAGCTCAATTCCACATGACCTAGCTATCTCGATCTGATAAAAGGAGTGTACCGATCACTTCGTATCCTCCTCCTCCTCCTACCCCACATTTGACAAAGTATTGTGTGAAATAGCTCTTCACAGGGAGGAGCTATAATTCTCTCTCCATTTGCCTGAACGCCGATACTATTTAGCTGAGATGCATTTCCCTCAGTGGCCACACGAGGGCACTATGGGTCTAAGATGAAGAGGACCACTCCAGTTTCCCAACTTAGGGACATTTAAATCGATGAACCCATTCATGAAAATAGAAAATGTCTGTCTGCAGTAAGAAGGCACGGTTTGTTGCAGTTCTTCAACGACAAATAGCATATTTGGCTCCCTGATTCTACAGTTGTTTGAGAAGGGGAATCTTTTGAATTAAAAAACAATTCCTTCACCCATTGAGGGATATGTCAAACAGGAACAGAAGATTACGATACTATTCAATTGATCATTACATCTCGCAAGGGTATCTCCTTTCGTCACGCTTTCACCTCCTTTCCTCTGCTCAATTCTTTCATTATTCCACCTCTCATCCCACCTCGTTTGCTGTACTGAACTCACTCTCTTTAATACAGTTTGTGGTTCTACAGCTTTTATGTATGCATGGGGAATTATGTAGTGCCAGTCTAGCTATAACTTTAATGTGGCACTTTAAAAGTGACTAGGTAGAGAGGTGGTTGAGGAGAGGGGATGGATGCTGGTTAGACAGAAGACAATTCCATAGAGGCCCATTCCCCAGAGGTTTACACATGGGTGAGGCGTTGCTGGAAGATGAGGGTCTTCAGGTTCTTCCCGAAGAGCAGGAATGATGGCGCCTGCTGGATCTGAGTGGGTAGGAAGTTCTAGACCCGGGTAGCTGTGCAGAAGAAAGCTTGAGATATTGTGCTCTCCATTCAGTATTTCTAATTTTTGTCCGCAGTGAGTTTGAATTATGTTGTCCAACCAAGATCTCAATTTTCCGTCTTATGTTGTATTTTGTTCCAGGCTGGAGCAGAATCCGATGCCCAATCTGTTTGGCAGCGGGCCAGAGAAGGACACCTTTGAGCAGTTGGCTCCAGAGGTCAGGACACTGATTCTACATCTAACAACATAATGGTAAACTGTGGGTAACCTCTTTCTCCAGGTTCATGTTGCAAGGCAGCATGGGGCAGGTTCAGGAATAAAATTGCTCACCTACCTCAGCATCACACGATACTAGACTCTATTCCTTGCAGTGGCTCCCCAACACTTCCTTAGTTTTCTTTTCCTTTCAGTGGTAGATGTGGTGTCACATAAATATTTGTAAGCATTCAGTGTGTTGACTTTGTGATGTCACTGCTTCAGATTTCAGGAAATCACTATCAAAAGGTTGCCTAAGGGCCGGAACCTCCTCTTTATGATTCCCTTATCAGCTCCATCTCCTTCCTCCAGACGCTTCGGCCAGTGATGACCTTTCGTAATCAAAGAGCCGCTATTAATGTGCACCGAAGAGCCTTGCTCTTCCTTCCTCCAGTGCTCTCAAGAATACAGCAATCCACAAATCAGTCTGGGGGAAACCTCTACCTCTCCCTGCTCCTCCAGCAAGCCCTGCCTCTCCCAAAATGGAACCCAGTGTCTTCCATGTGTTATGTCCATTGCAAGCATACATGCAAACTGCACAAACACATAAACAGGCAACCGCCTCAAATGTACAGTACCCTTGCCTTGGCAGCAATACATCCCAGTGCACTCACGCAATGCCATGCACTATCTCCTACGTGCGGTACTAGCTCAGAGGCCCACATATATCTCAGCATGTACATGTAACTATGCATGCTATTTCCTGGTGCACTGTATCTTCTTAGAAGCACATGTGTATCCCAACACGCACGCAACCATGCATGCTATTTCCTGATGCACTGTACCTTCCAACAGGCACGCATACATCCCAAAGCTGCACCCAATCTAATGCAAGTCAAGGGTGAGTTAAGCACACAGCAGCAGAACTTTACCAGAGTTGGCCAGGAGGCACCACTCCCATGAGACCCGTTAAAAGTCCTGTCCATTCTACTTATCATTAAAAATGATGCTGCCACCACTGCACTTGTGAGAAGGGAGTAGCCTTCCACCACTTGAAGGTAGCATTTTGGGTGCCCCTTCTGGTCTAAGAAAATTGCAGTTGATGGAACAGGCCTAGCTCAGAGCACACATGCATAATCTGTGTTTGTGCATGATCCGTGTTCGCTCGTGACCAAAAATTATTACCAAGGATCTAGATATCACCGCAGCTGGGGCACTCAGGGCAGGGTTCAACGTCTATCATCAGGTGAGGGACTTTTCCGTCCAAACATCTAATGTCTCAGAAGTCTGAAAGATATGCATAACAATGCCAATATATTCAAGCCAGAGTGGTGGTTCAGAAATAGATTGGCTCATTGAACTTATCGAAATACATAGTTAATTTTCTTGTCAAGTGAAGTGAGGCTAGACAATTAAAGCTATCTGTAGCCAGATCAAAAAGAAAAAATGCTGTGCGAATACTGTGATTGAAATTGCCATCAGTAACTTCTAGTAGGAAAATGAAGTACACAGACATCCCGTCCAGTGTTTCTAACTCTATAGTCCTGCATAAAATGTTTCTGAGCTGCAACTCCTTGCAGATGGACTGGCTGTTCACAACTCTTAGCAGAACTCTCGAAAATCAGTGTAAAACTCTCATCTTGCTAGAGGCTAAACCGCACAGCTAAATGTGTTCTGTGCTGTCGGTATTCAAACCGTTCTTGTATTTAATGTTCTACTAATACCAGGTACAAATGTACGCTTGGGTCTTTGAAGCAAGTATACTCACAAGACATTATAACTAAGTCTCAGCGTAAATACTGTCAAATCCTCGTAGAACAGAGTACGCGATGAGAGGAGACCAAAGACTCATAAGTTATAAACCCACATTTCCAAATACCGTACTCTCCCGTTTGTTGAATATTCGATGCAAAGTTATTAGCGAGAATGCAAATTAGGAGGGATGGTCTAAGCGATACAGGGCCCTGTTAATAGGTGGAAGAAAGTGCTTTTGAGAATCCTGGTACAGTGTGTATTCAAGAGGGAGATGAAGAAAGTGGAAGTGGGTCCTGGCAGCTCGGATAGTCAATCGGTCAGATTTCGGTCACCTTCCCGATTCTACTATTAGAATTTAGGGCCTGGAAATTGATATTTCATGTTTATCCATTAGTCAGTTGTAATTGGCACTTGCATCCCTCTGACTACGCGACCACACAAGACGAGGCATGGATGCTTGGGTTATGGCTCAGTTAGCAACTCTTAAGGCACGTGTTTGAGGTTATAATGACCGCTCCTGGGTCACTGCTATAATGGAAATAAAAAAAGATTAACATAAGCTGCACGCTGAGGCGCAAGCGCTGCAAACCCTGCAGTGGTATTTTGTAGACCTAGCCGGGGCACAAACATTCCAACCAGCAGATTTAATGTCTACATGTTACGGTTAGAATAAGAAACGCACACCTTTTAGTCTGAAACAACTAGAAATGCATAGAATAGGACAAGCATCCCTGAAGAGGGAAATCTATCCCATTAAAGACTGTAAAAGAGATGTGTAGCGCCATTTCAACACATCATGGTGTTGCACGCCCTAGAGTGGTCTTGCTCAGAATGTACCATGATGGATCATGGTGTCCGATCTTGGGGAAGGTGGACCTAAGAATATGAGGGTCGGCAGCCGTGAGCCAGGAGTCACCACACATCCCAACAGCTTGTGTGAAGGCATGGCACGAGCCACTATCTGCTGGACAGCCTGTGCCTGCCCTTGGTTGCTTTTCAGTGGCTTTGGTCATCGCTGGTGGAGAAGGTGAGCTAGGAAGATGGAGAATGCAAGGCGGACGTCAGGATGCATGTAACGAATGTCCCTTTCTTCAGAGCACTGAGGTCAGATAGGGACCCCCTCCTACACTGTCACCTCGGGATTTTCCTTTGTTTTGAAGATTTTAATCATTGATTTATTTTGTCCTAAGGCCAAGAGAGAAAGGCGAGAGGGTAGTAGTGACGCATCACAATACCCATAATGTGGTAATACCCAGGGCACAGCCAGAGGTCGAAGTGGGCAGGGTTACAGGAGAATGACGGTCCCAAACTTTAATAATTTGATCAAAACAGTTTGTATATTCTTTATTTAAAAAATCAACGATCCTGAACGAATAAGTTGCAGCAGGTTGAAAGAAGAGAAGAAGGGTCTCTACCGTGAAGTAGAACATGGTCTTCAATGGAGCTCTCGACATTCCAATCGAGTGGCTCAGGGCTTATAATGGCTGGTATGAGTCCGGAGCGCCAACGTTCGTCTTTCTGTTTCTCCCTTTTTAATGTAGAGCATACTACCCTCCGTGTGTGGAGTGTTCGAATAGCCTCATAGCCCTTTTTCCTTGAGCTATACCGGAGAGTAAAGGCCCTAACCTTAGTTATAGGCCCTCGCCTGCGGTTCGGGCCTATAACTCTGGTTCAGGGCCTTTAACAACTGGTATAGCCCAAGGCAGTGGGCTATAAGGCTATAGTGAGAGAAAGGAGAGGCATCTAAAGAAGCAAGTCCTGTGTCCCTGCTCCTAAAGGAAATTTAAAATGTGTGCAATTGGTTAATCAGCAAATCTAAAGACTGCTTGGAAGGCACTTTAGACTTTAATTGATAGAATCTGACATTTTTCCTTTTAATGGAAGTGTATAAAAAAGATTTACACTAGACACAGTTGGCATATTACTAACAACATAACTTTTGAAAGCAGTGTAATCATTTAAGCAACAGCCTATTTACACTGTGTTCAACCTTTATTACATGTGTAACATTTTTCAAACTAATGACTTTCATATTTGTAGTGCTTTCTCCAACAGGCGCGGACCTCTTAGCACTATAAAACACTTCAGTATTTCCCTGTTGCACGCACCAGAGTCAAATCAGAGACCATCCGGCTACTCCTACTGAATTTGAAGTGATCACATTAGCCATCTAAGCTTTCGTGCCAGCAAAATGCATTTCCCACAGATAAATTTGAGTTGCATTTAATTTTCATTTAAGGTGTGTCCATTATAATTTATAATACAGTTGCGTGTAGGTGAAAGGTCAACAAAATAGTTAAAGAATATTTTGTTCATTTTAGCCACATCACTGACCCCGCCCCCACGCTCGCTGACCACACCCTCATTGTACTCAGGATCACAGTTTCCTTAGTTTTCTTTTACATTGGATGTACCTCCTAGGTAAAGTGCCACCAACCAGGTAGTCGGTCCAAGGACTAAAGAAAAGGACATTTAGTTGCTCCTCACCCAGAGAGAGGCAGGCCGGACTTACTGTTTGCGGAAATCAGAAATGTTGTCCGATTCTATGGCAGGGTTGACCTACGTATGTCCAGGAGTGCCAGATTCATAACTGATTTTCATGATATCCACAGAAGATTCATTTACATGCAGTAAATCTGAATGGACTCTATTTACATAGTGATTATCATTCTAAATATCTGGACTGGATTTGGCCCTCATGGACCTACTTTGGGCATCCCAAGCTAGGAATTCGAAGCCCTACCATCATTCCCGAGGAATAAACGGGCTTCCCTTTAGACAAGTGTGCTTTTTTTGAAGATGGAAACTCTATTTATTGTAAGGTTCATGAAGGAAGAGCTGAAGATAGGATTCTGGTATTATAAAAAATTGTGTGGACTGGCATTGGCAGGTTGATATCTTGCCATCAGTGGCACTGTTAACACTCTATGTTCTTTTCTGTCTATCCTTCAGTTCAGCTTCCCTCTCAACGTCATAATGAGTAACCTGTGGTTCTTCACCCCCCTCGTCAGCAGGTAAGAGAGTGCTGTCTCCCTTCGCTTTTGCGAACGGCCTTGTAATGCCAAGAAGCATTGCATCTCCTCGTACATCTCTAGGGTTATGGGACCTTCTGCCATCTACTTGTAGTGTTTAGTTTCATGAGACACAAAGAGTAGCTACCTCTCTATCTGAAGGTTCATGATACACACAGAGATCTCTGCATCTGTGACTCCCAGAGCCATACAGGAATTTGTTGGTTCTTGAATCACACAGTATCATCTCCTGAAAATCCAGAGGGACCTAGAGACTGGTTCAAAATATTGTAGATTTACATATGCAAAGTACACAATACATGAACTGTGCTTCCATATGTGTTCTTTACGATTTTTGCATATTCGCATACATTGTCTTGTAACTCCTGCCTAACTATGCATGTTCTAATATACAGGCAGTGCTTAATTTGTGCCGGTGGTTTCCGGTGCTCGGCACCGGCACTTAATTGTCAGCACCGGCTCTAGTGACAGTCCACCACATGGTGGCGCTGTCTTTTTATTTTAGAGATGAGTTCAACAACCGTCTTTATTAAGTCAATATACATTGAAATTTAATAACACAAGACTCTCAAACCGTTATTATAGCTTTGCGTGGCCTGAAATAGTCTGAATTGTCACACTTGTAGGAGTGCTATGGCTGCGGTGTTATGTTGGTACTGTCATTGGCAGCTCTGGCAGGGTATGGGTGGTGCAGGCTGCGGTGGCATTCCGAGAAGGGCCCTGGTACTTAATTTTTTACTATTTAAGCACTGTATACAGGCATATGTATTCATTTATGTAGAAAGAGGCACACCCATTCCCCAAAGAGTGTGTGTGAAGGCAAGGGGTAATTTGTATTTCACAGCTTATTTGTGTATCAAAACAGCCTAGCCGATTTGTGTATCAAAACTGCTTTGATGTATGCAACCTGTAAAAACTGAACTGGTTGTTGAAATTCCACACACTGTCTGCTCTATATAAGCCAGATGTTATGCTCTGTAATTTTTGTGACAAAATAAGTATGGGAAATGCATGCTTCAAATTTCTTGGCCACTCTGTGGCACTCTAAGTCATTGATAACTGCACCTGGTCACATTCCAGTCCAGTCTTTTTGCTCACTGTGTCACTGAAGACCTGGGATAATATGCAAATCAGGTTGGTCCTGTCCTAATAAGAACAACCCACCCTGAACTTTAGGCCACTCTGAATAGGAACACAGGTAAGCCCAAATCAGTTTTGGCCTTGTTTGGCCTCATCAGTGACCTGCAGCCGGAGACTTGTAGGACAGTAAGCATCAGACCCACATTTTGGCATACCCTTCATACTTGGGGTGTCTCACTGGCAAAGCAAGTGATGTATGGAATGCTTGATTTTGTGTCAGAGAGTACTTACTCTAGGTCCCATTCCAAGAAATCATGTTTTTGCTCACTGCCACTACAGACGGGAACCACACATATGCAGGTCTGCCCTGGCCCTGCTCACTAAGAACATTCCAGCCTAAAGTGCCATGGTTTGTCTTCTCTGAATGGGAACACACGCAACCCATTTCACCTTTATTAGAAGTCATCAGTGAGGTATACCTTGGCCTTTGGGGCAGCGGCACAGGACCCCTTCTAGGGCATTTCACTGCGAAAAGCAAAAAAGTGCAGTCCATGGCAATTACCAGTGGCTGAGATTAATTCAAGCAATTCACCCAGCATCGTTTTATTTTACTTCCCAAGTACGGCCGTCATTCCAGCCCTACTCTGAATGTGTTTGTACAATAGAAGCATGCCAAGCATAAGTTACACGCATATCACATGTGGGCTCATCCGTTTTTTGTGTCTGTTTTGTAAATTGTACATAACATGTTACAAATATTCTTGGGTCTAGGCACCACCCCCTTCCCCCTCCTCCCTCCCTCCCAGAACTGCCTTAAGAATCTGCTCCATCGTTTCGCCTTCTGGGACTCTGGCTTCCGGAGAGTGATGCTCACTGCTTCAATTTCTAAGGACTGATTCTCATCCCTGAGATCAGGGCCGGACTGGTCGTTGTACGACTCTGGCATTTCACTAGTAGTCTGCGACCTGAGCGGGGGGGGGGAGGGGCTGCTTTCAGGGCAGGATGGGCTGCCATCAGGCACGCAACGCCCATTGGGCTCAAAGGGCTTCAGCACCCCCAACTCCCCCGTTGTGTATGTCAGCCCGGGTGAGACAGCTTCCCGGGCACACACACAGACAGTTTTTGAGCTTATCGCAGCCGCACCCGAGTACTTCACAGGTCTTTAAAAGACCATTTACATGTTAACGAGGCTTTGTTGTGAGGCTTTGTTGTTTTTTCACCCCTTTATCTCCACTCTGCCTATTGCTGGAAGAATTAGCCCCCCCCTGAAATTTGGCTCTAGTTGCGCCTCTGGCTGTCATGGCCCACGCCTCCGTCCTAGTCGAGGCTCTCTGTATTGCTCTGAACACACACACCTCGTCTCTTCCTGCGATATGGCATCTTGCCTGAGTTTGAAATATATATTGCGCAGATTTGTAATAGTTGTGCTTTGTTCCTTGTGTGCCTCCTGTGACCCGCATGCAGGATTCTCGAAGGGAAACCATCCAGCAATGCCCTGGTTCGCACTACTACTGCAGTCACCATGTTCCATGCTGGAGTCAAGGTAAGTCTGTTGTACAGTCTGTTTTGGTGGCTTCGTGCTACGCGTATAGTCCTGTCGTATTTACTTCCCACCGGCGCGTATGGATGAGCTGCGGGCTGGGTGGGTGGCAAAACTGCCTTCTGTGCAACCAGACCGGAAGTTTAACTTGCAATCCTGGCGTCTTAACTTTACTGTACGGCGTGATCATGGACAAATCTCGTCGTTCACAGTGGTTCAGTACCATCATGTTCAGAATGGTCTGAACTACAGGATTAAGTGCCATGAAAGAAACAAAGTTTCACATTTATAAAGAAAGGCCCGAAAGTCACAACTGCTTTCCAGTTTAATTATCTTAGCTGCAGTGACCTCATCTGATTGATCAATAGAGGGCGCTGTGGGAGAGATGATTGTTGATGTAATCTACTACTAAATATCGTAATTTAGTTAGGAGGATTGTTTGATATTTCGGTGTTGGAATTCTTTTTTTTTTAGTTGAAAAGTAAGTTTGATATAAAACATTACAGTAAATACAGAAATAGGGGATACAATCTTAACTGTATAATTAGGTAATATGGAAAGGGAGGGAAGGAGAAAAAGAGGGGAAGGGTGGAGGGAGGAAAATTACATTTATAAAATATTAACTTTAGCATAACCACTTATATAAATAACTACTAAAATGCATATTAAAAAATGGAAAATTGTGCGAGAAAGATAAATAAACAACAGAAACAAATTCATGGAGGTTTAGGAACTTCTTCAATTCGGGGATTATGGATTCGTGTTACATTTGCAGATCTATCTAGAAAATGGGTAATAGGTGACCATAGGTATTTTCGTTTTATAGCAAGGGAGATGGTATGGACATATGGTCTATCTAACCTGTGATTATAACAAACCCCATACCACCAGGCTTGATAAGAGATATTAGTGGTGTTTTTCCATGCCCTAGTGATTTGTTGAAAAGCAACCGCAAGGAGTAGGTCTGTAATATGAAAATTGTTTGGATATGATTCCCACTCAGAAGATACACTACCTAAAAATATGTTAACAAAAGTGAAGGGCATTTGTGTATGTAAGATATTATTGATTTGTTTCCAAACTAGTTCCCAGAAGCTATGAACATGAGATCAAGTGAATAGCATGTGGTGTAAATCAGCAGGGGATGCATTACAGGACCAGCAAGAGGGAGAGAGAGTAGGATTTATTTTATGTAATGAACCAGGAGTTAGTAATAGTCTGTTATAAATATAAAATAAGGTTTGAGTAGTATTAGCAGCCCTAGAGGATTTCCTAATATTAATCCAGATCCTGTTCCAGGTAGGGATAGATAGGGACAATTGGAGATCAGTCTCCCATAGGTGTTCCACCTCTGTTTTATCTCGAGTAACTGGAGAAGAGGATAAATGTTTATAAATTTGGGATGCGGATGGAGAGAGACAAGACCGAGAGAATAGTATTAGGCGTATAAGACGAAGAAGTATTGAGTGATAAATTGTTGTACGTTGACTGAATCAGCGAAATTAGGAAGTATATTTACACGCACATGAAGTAGGCAAAGAAAAACGTGCTTGAGCAACTGAAAATGTTATACATGTATCATCCTGGAAAAGTTGATATACCCAGTGAAGCCCTCTAACATGCCAATCTCTCCAAAAAATAGTTCTATTTTTGATTTTCAGAAGTTTATTGTACCATAATGAAGATTGCAAAAAACGAGGAGAGAGGTGATTAGTAAGTAAAGGCTGAAGAATTTTGCAACTATTATTGAAAATGGGAAGAGAAAGGGACAAAGGTCGATGAGTAAAGGATAAAAATTATTGGAAGGAGAAAGGATGAAGAAATTGTTTCTCGATAACAGTCCACAATGGTAATACCGAATCCTCGTTGTCCCCTTGAAGTAGTAGAGAGGCTTGTTTAAGAGAGAACGCGGTATGGTAGGCTTGGAAATCTGGGAAATTAACACTGCCTGATTGTTTTGGTCTTTTAAGTTTGTGTAAAGACATACGAGGTTTCTTATTATTCCATAGAAATTCCGATAGAATAGAATAAATTGTTTTAAAATGTGATTTAGGAATGTTTATGGGAAGATTAGAGATATAAAAAAGTACTATAGGAACTAACATCATTTTAATCGTGTCAAGACGGTCCCACCAAGATAAAAACAAGGGATTCCACCTGGACGTGGCATTTTTCAATAATGTTTGTAGTTCCTTTAAATTTGTTATGATGGATTCTTTAATGGAAGATTTAAACCATAAACCCAAGTATTTGATTTTATCTGAGTTCCAACGGAAACCTGAAGAAATGTAATCCACGGAAAAACATAGTTTGTTTAATGAGAGGATTTCACATTTGTCGATATTAAGTTTATAACCAGATACAGAGGCAAAAGAGTGTACCTCCGATAAGAAAGCTGGTAGAGAGTAAACCAAGAGTTTTAATTGATTAAAACCAGTAATGTGAGAATTTGAGCGGATCTTAATTAAAAAGGGTTCAAGAGCTAATATAAAGAGAAGACGAGAAAGAGGACAACCCTGTCTTAGCCCCACGATATAAAGGGAAGGAAGAGGATATAAGACCATTAGCTAAAATGGAAGAAACGGGAGAAGAATAAAGTAAGGAAACATAATTTATAAATTTGTGACCAAAACCAAACCAGGACAAAGTGGAAAAAATAAAAGACCAACCGACTCTATCGAAAGCTTTTTCAGCATCCAAAGAGATAGCTGCTAAAGAATCTGTACACAGTTTGGCTTTAGTAAGGACGTTAAAGAAGAGTCTAGTATTATCTGAGAGATTTCTACCTTTAATAAAACCACATTGTTCTCTTCCAATTAATAGAGGTAAAAATTTCTCTAAGCGTAAAGCTAGAATTTTTGCAAAGATTTTATAGTCCAAATTAATTAGAGAAATAGGCCTGTAATTTTTACAAAGATTATGATCTTTACCTTCTTTGGGAAGAAGGCATATCAAAGCTTCTTGAAATGAGCCACTGGACTTTTTGGAGGAAATAAAGAAGTGAAATAATAGATGTAACTTCGGAATAAGAATACGAGAAAAATAAGAGTAAAATTCAATTGTGAAGCCATCAGGTCCTGGAGCTTTACCTCGTTTAATGGATCGAATAGCAGAAAGAATATCTGACTCGGATATCATCTTCTAACACCGAAAAATCTAATTCAGAAGGAGAATTAATAGAGGATAAGTAATGAAGTATAACCTCCGGGGGGGACCGGATTTTCAGGGGTATAAAGGGTTTGGAAAAATGTTGTGAATTCTGATAGGATAGCCTCATTTCTGTAAACTAAGTGATTGTTAGAAGAAAGGATAGAACTCATTTTGTTGCGTTCTTTTTTAACTTTAAGATAATTGGCTAAAAGTTTTCCCGCTTTGTTTTGCACCCCATAATATTTGGCTGAGGATTTGAGCAAAAATGAGTTAGCATTTTAAGTAGACAGTTTGTTGAATTCGAACTTGGCTTTGATTAGCTCGTCCAAGCAGGATTTAGAATTTGTATGGAAAAAGAGTGTTCTAATTGTTTAATGCGTGTCGTAAGTGATTGTAAAGTGAGCAAAGAGGATTTCTTTCGTTGGGATACAAAGGAGATAATAAAGTCTCTGGAGGCTGCTTTAAAAGCATCCCACATAATCTGTGGAGACATGCATGGAGTTTCATTTTCACGGAAAAAGTTGTGATAAAAGATTCAAATTGTTGGGTAAAATTGGAATCTAATAGGAGGAAATTGTTGAATCTCCATCTGCAAGTACCATGGATAGGAGGAAGAAGATCGAGATCTAAATAAACGGGGCATGGTCAAAATCAGTATTGAACCAATATCTGAATGAATGATATGTTGTGCGAGTGCTTTTGAAGTGAATAGGTAATCTAAGCGAGATTGGGAAGAGTGTACTGGAGAGAAGTAAGAATATTCTCGAAGTGTAGGATTACATAATCTCCAGGCATCTACTAGAGATCTTTGTTGAATAGTGGATGTGAATTGAGAGTGCATAGGGGCGGGAATGAATCTAGAAAGGGAATTGCGGTCAATAATAGGGTCCATAACTAAATTACAATCCCCACCAACCAACAGATAATCATCATGAAAAGACATCAATTTAGATAGTATTGTAGGCCAAAAAGCAGCATACGGGGCAGTAGGTGCATATAAATTAAGAAAAGTCAAAGGGATATTATTCAATAACAGTGAAATAGAAGCCCATCTACCCGCATCGTCGGAATCTTGTGAGAGGATTTTTAAGTCAAGACGCTTATGACATAAAATGGCTACACCATTACAATTACCTGTACCCGGAGAGGCAAAAACATGGCAAACCCATTGTCGTTTAAGTTTAGCGATTTATTTTTCTAAAACATGAATTTCTTGTAAGAAGGATGTATCACACTTTAAATTAGATAAATGAGAAAGTACCCGTTGACGCTTTATAGGAGAACCCAAACCCTCAACATAAACAACTCTTAAAGCCATCTACATTAATCAATGAGATATAAAATGAATGTAATAATAATGAAAACAACTAAAACTTAACAGTATGCTATACATAATAATGTTCAGCTTAAAATTTGCAATACCACACCAGCCAAGATGAGTAGCATAAAGGAAGAAATGAGTGGTTATGAAAAAGGAAAGAGTGAGAAAAAAGGTATAGTCAGGTAAGGAGGAGGAGGTACAGAAAAAGAAGAGTGGAATGGAAAAACAGCAAAGGAAGAGAGGTGACTGAAAAAGGATAGGTAAAGTGGTGAAAGGGAGGAGAAACAAATAAAACAGATAAAAAACATACACCATAGATTCCAAAGATATAATAACCAACTACAAAAGACATGAACAAGATGAGGGTGGTGAAGCCACATAAGGAAAATGGCCCAACTAACCAGGCAAAAAAATAAATAGTATAGAGGAGGAAATAAGTAGTTATGAAAATCAAGAAAATCGGTGTTTGAATTCTGAGGGAGGGATTGTAGGGTTGTGATGAAACAGGTGGCATACTAGGCCCAGCCTATGTCGCCTTTCAGATGCGCAGGCATAATCGACTGTGCCCTAGTCCTACCAATCTGAGGTTTCCCATTCTTTCAGTTCAGTAAAATGGGCCATGGGGTGTGTAGTGATCTGCTGATCACTGGTCTAGTTGTTTTAGCACCAGCCACTCCCCGAGGGCTGGCTTACACCCCACCCCACACCCATCCACCACAGGCGTCACTGGACATGTGACCCTGCCAGGGCGCACGTGCCCTGGGCCAGTTCTACCATCCAAGTACTGTGTCTGTGTGTGTATTCATTATGCATGCATGAGGGCCTAGGGCCCTGCACCAGTACATTGGCGACGGGGATGGGACAATGTCAAGAGGGGAACCTTGAAGACTGAGACTGCCAGGACTGGTGAGGACAATGCGATGACGCCTAGTGGCCACAGGCGGTTACCGCAGCAAGCAAGGACACCGGAAGTTTTGCCACCAGGAAGAGAAGGCAGCAAGTCTCTGGAGAACAGAGGAAGTGCACAGCATACGCGCCCATTGGCGTAAGGATGCCACCGCAAGTGGAAGAAATAAGAGCGCAAGGAGAGACGTTGCGCCGAAGATGTACCCCAGACACGCACGGTACGGATTGGAGCACGAGAGTCAGCGCCCTGCAAGGAAGAGGGCCCAGGTGGTCACACGGCGTGACTCATCCTGTGAAGCCGGCCCGCGAGGACGCTGCAAAGAGAGCCATATCAGCGTGGTATTGAGGCGCCTGGAGAGCGTCCTCGAGAATGAAGACGACCTGCCAGGGGGTCGCGAAGAAGACGACCTGCCAGAAGGTCGCGGCGAAGACGACCTGCCAGAAGGTCGCGGCGAAGACGACCTGCCAGAAGGTCGCGGCGAAGACGACCTGCCAGAAGGTCGCGGCGAAGACGACCTGCCAGAAGGTCGCGGCGAAGACGACCTGCCAGAAGGTCGCGGCGAAGACGACCTGCCAGAAGGTCGTGGCGAAGACGACCTGCCAGAGGTCTGAAGAGACGACCTGCCAGAGGTCGGTGAAGCGGCGACCTGAGAAGAGGTCGGTGAAGCGGCGACCTGAGAAGAGGTCGGTGAAGCGGCGACCTGAGAAGAGGTCCAAGACGTTGCGACGTGAGAAGAGGTCCAAGAAGCGGTGACCTGAGAAGAGGTCGGCGAAGCAGTGACAAGAGAAGAGGTCGGTAAGGCAGTGACCTGAGAAGAGGTCGGTAAGGCAGTGACCTGAGAAGAGGTCAGAAAAACGGTGAACAAAGAAGAGGTCCGAGAGAAAGACCTGGAACAAAAGAATCAATACTGAGAATGAGTATTGACAAGACGAAGGTCGTGACGACGGGTCTGGTTGCCGAAGGAAGAGAAGGCATTGTCCTAGGGGAGGACAGGACCAGGGTCACCCGTGTGGAGTGCATGCCATACGGAGAGGCCTGGTCAGTGAAGACGAGCAAGAAGATGGGACTAGACCGCATCGCGAAGAAAAGAACAAGAAGGAGGAATTTGAGTGGCATGACGCCACTACGAAGAAATGCAGAAGAAATCTCAACAAGAGGAAAGAAGACGAGAGGAGTGTGTGATCTGCCAACTCGCACACCAGAAGGCAAAGGTGACAAGTGCAAGAACATCGGAGCACATGGAGCACAGGGCCTGGAGAACATCGGTGGCACTGGGAGAAAATACCTATCTACGAGTCTTCAGAACACCTGGTGACGGCAGAGGCGAGCAGGCTGGACCATTGGTGACATCCACCTTTGGGGTCGCACAGGAGACTGGACGGTGAGACTGCTCGGACGTCGGTGAGAGCGGGTCCTGCCACGAGAGATGAATCTACAGCCGCTCTTCCGCAGGTTCCAGGAGGACGAAGATCTCATGCTAAATGGCAGGAGCCAACAACTACCCTTCAGGTGGAGCTAAGGACATGAAGGTGGGACTCGTAGCGCTTCCTCCACACATCCTGAGGGTTGCGTTGGAGCGACATGGCGAAGTGCACCAGTCCAGTGGAAGCCTGGTGAGGAGGGCCTCCGGGACATCCCGTGAGAGGGGAACATTTGCGAGAGGGGCATCCTAGTGAGAGGGATGTCTTGCAACTACTCCGCCATTTCTTGGAGAGGAGCAATGCTGCCCGTGTGGGACCACCACGACAACCAGGAATGATTGGTGAAAAGTAACATCTATCCAATTCACCAGTTCTCTACCTGCTCCATCACCACTAGAGATATGTCGAGGAAGACAGTGATGTCAACTTCCATGCACAGAGTCGAAAGACGACCGGACCCGCCGGGCACCAATGAACTATGCCAAATAGAACTGGTGGTCCCAGCTGCTGTTGTGCCATCGACTTTGGTTTGCAAGCAGCTAAAGAGACTCAGCGGAAGTTCCTGTTATCTTGTTTTATTTTTGTTATATTCTCTCCCACAGGTTGGGCTTTATTGTTTCCAGTTTGAATAAAGTTTGGGAGGGACGTAGTGATCTGCTGATCACTGGTCTAGTTGTTTTAGCACCAGCCATTCCCCGAGGGCTGGCTTACACCCCACCCCACACCCATCCAGCACAGGCGTCACTGGACATGTGACCCTGCCAATAAAAGGGGCCAGGCGCATGTGCCCTGGGCCAGTTCTACCATCCAAGTACTGTCTATTCATTATGCGTGCATGAGGGCCTAGGGCCCTGCACCATTACAGGGTGGGCGCCCATAACAGTGGGCTTTCGTTGTTCGGAGGGTGTTAATGTTTATGAATATTTAAATAACAATAGGCAATTCAGTTGACGATGTAGAAATGTTTATTTTTATTTAAGTGCAGCCATGATTATTTACTTCCTTCCCGCAGTCGAACATAATCCCGCCTTCCGCCAATGCCACGGTGAACTTCCGGATTCATCCCTCCCAGACTGTGCAGGAGGTAACTAACGTTCCATTGAGCACCATTTTGTGTTCCTTTCCTACATTGTGTCTTTTCATTGTCACTGGTCTGCTATTGAGTCAGAGGCTAACTCTGAACACCAACCAAACGTCCAGCGGGCAGTATTATGCCGTTTGCAGAAGAGTGCCAGGTTGCATAGCTGCCAACGTTTCAGATTGCTTATGGGCGCACAACTGGACCCAAACTTGTGATGGGAGGGGTCGCTTACGTTATTTGAATGGACGGGCCAGAGCCATGTTCAAAAGCCCAAGTCATAATTTCTCATGATCAGTGCTAGAACTCGAAATGTTTTACTCCGGGAACCCATAAATTAAGGGGTGGTGTCACGAGAGATGGAGTTTGCACTGCAGAGTCTGACCGTCAACTTATACATTTAAAAAAAATATATATATGCTGCAAAGGCATTGCAAACGAGGACAAAAATGACTGTAAATCTCCTATAGATTTTAATTGGTCACAAAAAAGCTGCATTTTAAAATATCTTATGCGTGAAGACATCTGCTGCAGAGGCCTCGGTGTGCTCAGCAATTTTGAGGGGACTATAATAGCGGTAAAATAACTCTGGTACTTAATGCATTTCTGGGAAAGTTTTGTGTTTTGTCTGGTCACAGTTTTGATCCTAAAAATTGCATAACGGGTTAATGTGCCTACGACAAAGTACATCATGTAACATGCGCATCACAGAATTGTGTTTTATGTAGCTGGGTAAGGGGGCCACTGCTTTTGACACTGAGATCATTTTGTTACTCCCAATTCATAAGTTGCAGTCCTTCTATTATAGCACAGTAGTTTATTTATCAGAATCACGGAGGAGTCTGTATACTATAGGACATGGGTTTAGATCCTTCTTGTGTTTTTTTCCTCAGTCTAAGGTTGCACAGAAGGGATCCGTTAGGAATTAAGACTGCCTTGTTAGTACAGCCAACGCCAATCACTGTAAAGTTTTAAATCCTGACCATGTCTTTCTTCCGACCATTCAGTCTTAACATATAATGTCCACAAGTATGGGCGATATGTGATTTCTAACACCTTACAAACCTAATTGTCTTATGTAACATTTTTTGTCTATTGAGTTACACACTTGTATGATTTACGGTGTCTCTTTGTGAAGTAAAGTGATATGCAAACAAATGATGGACGGAATGCTGAATAAACCATACATTCACCCCCAGTCAAGAGATCTGGGTTAAATCCATCATTCTTTTGTTCACCACACCACCCCAGTGTAGACCTAGCCATATGCAAATCAGTCTTGACCCTGTTCCTTATGGGAACAGTACAGCCCGAACTGCCAAGCCAGGTCCTCCTTGGACCGTAAAAAAGCATCCTGGGACCGGTTTCGGGGTATTACCCTTCGTCAGCCAGGCTAACTTGAATCCAGTGGCACAGTGAGCAAGGGGCCCACGTCTGAGCATACCCATCCCACTTAGGGCCCAGACATGGGTCCCGTGCTCACCATGCCACTGGAGTCAAGCTAGCCTGGCTGATGAGGGGCGATGGTTTCCAGTCCTGGGAGGACCTGGCCTGGCAGTTCGGACTGGACTGTTCCCTTGGGGAACAGGGTGAAGACTGATTTGCATATGGCTGGGTCTGAACTGGAAAGGCCTGGGGAGCAAAAAAACGATGGATTTAGGCCAAGATCTCTGTACTGGGGTGAATGATTGACATTGTGCAGCATTCTGTCCATCAATTGTTCTTTTTTCTCTTTGTGAAGTAAAGCGCTCCGACACCCTACACCGGGATGAGCAGCATCATAAAAGAATTGAATCAACAATAAGTTAGTAGATGTCATTTAAATCGCTATTTGTGTAATTACTCATAGAGACTGATAAATCTTGCATTCTAGCACTGCATTTGCATATCTTACATGGCGGGTCGGGGTTCAACAAAGTAAAAACCCTGCCTCTAAGTCCTAGTGTCTCTAAGGTACTTGTGAAGTGATAAGCTGTGCTTCTTCATTTCCTTCCCTTGTACTGGCCTCTAGGTGTTATAGCTGGGGAAACTGGGATCCAGGGCGACACATCTACTTTCCAGCATTGCTTGTGAGCTGTCCGTTCATTGGTATAAGTGGCTTTTTAATACTCAATAATACCTCGAAAAAAGTAGAATTCTTTACTCTTTCTGTGAGAGTGGCAAATGGTGTCTTCTAAAACACACTGGGTCCAATTGTCAAGAGAATACCTTATATTTTACAAGATGTTTGTGGTAACTATTTTAGAAAATTGGTGGCAAGTGGTGCAGCATAAGCACATTTCTTTGGCTATTTCCTCTTCATACCATATTTAAAAGCAGACAGTACCTTTAAACTGCAGTACAGGTAATCAGCACATGAGATATCTCATGCTGTTGTGGAGAGGACACCTTATGTACAGGCTCCATATAACAGAGAATGCTGACTTTCTACTTCCTGGTAGTACGTGGTAACCCCACGTGTCAGCACTCAGCAAATATTGTCGAGTGTGGTATGATCTGAACTCCAGGCCAACTTTGGGCAGATATTGGTTGTTAAACTACATAACCCAGCTCATAGTGTCCGTATCCATAGTGCTTTGCTCAGACAGATACCCAAACTTGCAACAAACCCATAAACACTGGCGGCAGCAGAATATAAAATAGTGCCACTCTGAAAATACATGCATGCCTTGCAAGAAGAATAAATGAAGTACAATTTAAGCCTGTAAAATGTTTACGATTTACGGACGGCACGGCAAGTGTATTTCATTATGAGTCCTGCATAAGGCTCCTCTGGGGAATGCTTCATAGTGACACAACCGAGGTTTTGCTGAACTAATGTGAAATGCTAAGACCATGTAGGGTATACTGTGTTGCAGCAAGCACAGAAGTCGGGGTATTAAATTGGCACAGCAATCACAAAATAATTTGCTTTTCAGAAATAGGGGACTGTCTATTTTCATCTGGAATCAGCTACTGTAGTACAGTAAATGCCTTCACTTAGTATTTTCCATTTCAAGCACTATCAGCCAGCATTACCTTCTCCATCTTAAGACTGTCAGATACCTGATTATTCCTTCCCATTGGTCTACATTCTCCCGTCAGCTCCGTTCTAGCTCCATCCCAACATTTCCTTCTTCCGCTGGGGGCACACAGCAAAATGAGTCCTAGTGATAGGATCACATGAGGACTCACTATTGACACACTGGAGTCGGTGGGCGGTGTCCACTGTGGAGCTGGTAAGCGGGGTCTTTCTTTTCCTCTAGTAAATATCTGAGGAGCAGTGCATGTATTTCTAACTCTGTTATCCCAGTTTCTCCCACTTTCAGCCCACATATCTACTACTTTCCCTCTCCTTTTCCCTTCTGTCTTCTGCTGTTTCCCATTATTACTCTTTCCCTCCCTTCCTGCCTGTTGGTCAAATGCATAGATCTGCCTAACCATGGAGTACTGATTCTTATGTCACGGGGAAGAACAATCCATTTCGTTCTCAAGACAGATTGTCCATTTGATCTATTTTGTCTTCCCCCTATCCTCTCCCCTTGGCTCTTCTCGATTTCTCCTGGCCCCACGTCTCCCTCCCCGCCACTGTCCAAGAGCGTACGATTGCTTAAAGAGCTGTATTATTGATCTGCTTAGATAGAATAGGACACTTTACCCCGCACACTTTTACTCCGCGTGCCATTACCCCGCAGTTTTTACACTGAGAAATCTTTTACAACGCAGGGCTTTACAACGCAATCTATTACAACGCATTCCCCATTACAACGCAATTTGCCATTCTAACTCCACGGGAGTGTTACTTTGGGGAATGCATTGTAATAGTTTACGGTGTAAAGCCCTGCGTTGTAAAAGATTTTGCGTTGTAAAAAATGCGGGGTAATGGCATGCGGAGTAACGCATGCGGGGTAAAGGATGTTTCCCGCTTAGATAACATCATGTTTGTGAAATTTGCAAAGAACCAAACATTCATATGGTGGAATACAGGGGTCTCCAATGGGTAGCTTGTGAGCTATTGATAGTTCACTAGCAACCACAAAGTAGCTCTTAGAGGTGAAGCCAAGCTCAGTATCTCTTCATCTCAAGACCCTTAGAAAGGCAGCCAGCCACACCAGTTGCAGGGCCTTATGATAACACTTAAACACATACTGTGTCGGTCTTTGGGGTATGGACCATCTGTATCCACTCTCCATCTAACTAAATCACAAGGACATTGGCCATGTTGTAGACCCTGCTCTTTCAGTCGCACCATGTGTGTAAATAATGAACCATGAAAGAAGAGCGGCAACAGTATCATGAGCAGTAACCAGTGCTGACCCACTGAAGTGGGACTGCAGGAGCCAGCGTGAAAATGTGTTAGTTGGGTGCCTGATCAGCCCAAGTGAGGAGAACAGGGTTTGGATTCAGACCAGAGAAATTTTAAAGCCGCCTCCTGCATTCATTTATGTGTGTGTCTGCTTGACATTGTGCCCCTTCCTAATAAACAATATCACTTCCTAGAAGCTATGCTTGGTGCTAAGGACCCCCAAATGAGTATGCTTGACTCCATCAAAAGGGTTTTATCTCTGGCACAATTTTGCCATTCAGGTCATAAAAGTGCCAATGGCATAATATTCGTCATCCTTGATTATTTTGGACATTCATGATCTAGTCGTGGCATACTGGCAGGCATCATTGACACATGAGCTTGCCTGGCCTACTTTTAGCCAGCTTTGACATGATGGGGGGGCGGGGGGGGCACCCCTCGCATAGTAATGGCCTTGACTGTTATATGGTGGGCATCCTGCTGTTATGGTGTTCAGCTTTGGCACAATTGAGGCCCTTGTGTAATGGGAGGCATTATTGGAGTAATACAGGCAAACATGGCTTATGATGAGCATCTATGGCCTGCGATTTTAATATCTGGCCATTCAAAGCAGAATCTGTCCATGTGAGGCATTTGTGCATGTATGTACTCCATGAAAATGACAAGCTGATGTTTGGGGACTGCATATTTCCTAAAAATGAAAATTGATATTTTGAAGGCAAAACTTGTTTTTTTTCAGAAAAGGCTTTTGTTCTGGAATATTCAGTTTGTGTGCACAAAATGGAAAGTGGTATTTGATAGAAACATTTGTATTTTAAGGAAATGATGTGCTGACCTAAACAAAACGTTGCAATTCCAAAACACATTTAAAATTGAAAGTAGAATAATAATTCAACCTGAATTGGTGGCACATAAGGCTGTGGTTTCCTTTGTGCCAGAAGGCATGTGATGAATTGAATGTTACTTCATTAGTCACATGAAGGCATTTAATATTGATAACTGTTTCCTGGTATTTCAGCTGGTAACCTTACCTGGAATTCTTGGGGGTCACTACTAATAATCCTCCTTAGTGTGGTCATAGTGTCATGTTTACTTATGTTGTCACTATTTTACAGTGACAACATTTGCTAGGAGCTCAGGAGCACTTTCCTTGAGCAGAAGTAGCTCTCACTTACAGAAAAGATTCGGGACCCCTTGTGTAACACACCTAAATTTCCAATCCTATTAATTGCATTTCAGATGTTTATGGGCACAAAGTCAGAAATTTGGCCGACCTAACTAGAAGAAGTGCAGGTTGCTAGATGGTCACCATGCTCACTTCCAGCAACCAGGTCATAGTTTAAAATGTTTTTTTTGCAGTTTTATATAGCATGGACTAGACCCGAAGGTATCGGAGCGCTTTACATGAGCACCAGTTGCGTTACAGACGGACACATTCATGGCTCTCTGGCTGGAGGCTAAGGACCCATGGTGCTCCTTGAGAGCACACCGCTCACTGGCACATACTCGGGGTACCCCCGTGATAGAGGTAAGTTCAGAGCTGCATGACTCTCTTGCTGGGTTTCAGGGCCCAGGGTGCTCCCTTCCAGCACATAGGTGGCATAGGTGTCCGAGTAGGCTCTATAGGCTCATGATGCCAACTGCCAGCAGCCTGTTCAGAGCTGGCTGGCTCTCTGGCGTGAGCCTCACGGCCTTTGGTGTCTCACCTGTACCTCTGTGGTGATGCTGTACCAAATGATTGAGTCTCTCTAGCACATGATTTTGCAATGTAGTGCTTTTTGGACATAAATGTCCCCTGCATGGCATAAATGTGTATACCCTTGCCCTGAGTGATCCGACTGCATGCAGAAATAGGATCCTAACGTTTTTCCTGTTCCAGCTAACATGTTAATCTTGCTTCGGTTGTTTTTTGTGGCAAAAGCTTGTGTTTCAGTACTTCAGACACTTTTTGGTGTTTCATCGTTAACATAAACAAGACAGGCATACTTGAAGAGTGTAAGATACCTAAAACTGCTCCCATTTCCAGTTCAATCCGGGATCTCCATTGGCTCAGGATTGAAAGCCGCATTAAGTTTAAGGCACTGAGTCTCATGTTCAAGATAAAATCTGGAAAGGTACCTCCCTACTTGAAGACTCTTGTTCATCCTTATGTGCCGTCTCGTGCTCTGCGCTCAGCCACCCAGGCCAAGTTTATTGTTCCTAGGACGAGACTAGTGCGCATGGGCGATCGTTCCTTCTCCCATTTGGGACCCTCCTTATGGAACTCCCGATCGATCTTCGAATTGAATCTTCGTATGAGAACTTCCGTAGGGGCTTAAAAACTTGGTTATTTAACATGTAGACCCCTCTTTCTGCGTTGGCTCCTTTCAGGCGGCGCCGGGAAACCCTAGGGTAGCTGTGCGACTTATAAAATTAAAATAACAATAACAATATGTTCGCCAGAGTATGTCTCTTGACTCTTCTGACAGATAATGGATGTCTGCTTTTACCCAACTCAGAAGTTTTCATTTTATTGACCTGAGAAGGATGAAATATTAAGTGCATCTGCCACGATTTGAACATGTGGCCAGCACCTGGATACCCTCACGGGTGATTAGCCACGCTGTACAAATCTGCTGATGGATTGGTGTCAAACACAGGTCCCTGGAGTGGTCACTTTAACCCACTAAGCCACAGAAACCAGCTATCATATTACCTATTTATTGTAACCCTCAGTTTCATTGTTTTATTATGTAACAAATAACTTGTGTTTTATGCAGCACTCCCAGGAAGAGTTGTTGCCATTTTCAGCTCTGTAAACAGCAAGTGTTCCATAGTGAACTCAGTGATACCTGTTGTTAGAAATGGGGTTTCTGGTTGGCAAGTGTATACACCTAAGCCAGGCAGAACCCACCACTCTAGTCAGGGTAAGGGAGTTACACACCCAAGATAACCCCTGCTCACCCCCTTGGTAGCTTGGCAGAGCAGTCAGGCTTATCCCAGAGGCAATGTGTAAAGAGTTTGCGCAACACACACACAGACACCAGTGACACACTAGGCACACCACAAAAAGATACTGCACACAAGGTATATAAAAATTGTGTTTCTATTATATACACATAAACACACAGAACATAAATCATTGCATAGCATGTAAAACACATTTAGGCCCATAACGTAAATCGCCACGCCACTAGGCGCTTGTCATAAAGGTACATATAAAGTCAAAACACATCAGACCACCATTACACCAATCACTTGTGCCACTAGGCATTTGTCATAAAAATGCGTAAACCATAAGACCTATAGAGCACTTTGCATCAGCTTAGGCCATAGCACATAAGTTAATGGTCATAATTTCACATGTAGTGCACATAAGTTGCAAGGCATACTGTCACTTTGCTCAACATGAGGCCCAAGATCACTTTGCTCCCCAGGCAAAACATATGAGGCCAAATATCATGCAAGTCAAGTCACTACTACACGAGGAGCAGCCTCCACTCTCCGAGTACCAACAATATGGGGATGACACACTAGTGTGGGCCCAGAAGCGTCGGAGGCCTTATCATGGGCTGTCTGGCCGCTGGAGTAGAATCGGGACCTCCGTCGAGGATTACCCACCCGTCCTGCTTTGTGACGCTGCGGGGGCCCATCCTGGGCTTGCTCCACAATGGCCGCCAGAATAAGCAATGCCCCCGGCGAAATCCCCGAGAGGGAGAGGGGCGGAACCCAACTGCCATGCTGGGAGCCCTCCACGGGTCTTCGTAGCGCAAGATGCCGCTCCTCCCGGTGGGTAAGGCCCTGGGTGGCTGGTGCGATGGGGGCCGTGCTCCTGCTCCTGATCCTCGGGGAGCACCCTGCGCCGGATCTTCGTGGTGATGCGGTCACTCTCACCGCACTGTACCAGCTACCGATGTTGCCGCCTCTGCTCGCAGCTTCCTGGGCGGTTGCCGTTGCCAGGTAATGCCTGGACTTGGAAAACAAAACACTGTTTGAGGCTGGTGAGCGGCCGGGCGGAGATGCAGAAGGCCGCCTCTTCCTTGGGGGCCTCGCTCCACCTGTAAATGGAGCCCACACCTCGGGCTCCTGACATCTGGATTTAGAAAGCGCTCACCACGCGCTCTGCTCAATAAAATGATAATAAAAAAAAAAGAAGGGAGTGTATCCCACAGCGCTCACCACGCGCTGTTGTGGGTGCACACCTGCACTGGCTACCAGGTGGGAGAGGGAGAGCACTTCCTTAGTAACAGCTCTCCCCCCCCCCCTCCTGCTTCCCAACACGCAAGGAGCCCTCCAACAGCGCTCCCAAGTAGATTGCAGCAGACTAAAGCGCTCACCATGCGCTAGTTAATTACTTAAGCACTCCTTCAGCAGGGGATCAACTATCCAGCACTTCCTCAGGCTACATTGGGAGAAAGCGAAGAGGGTGCAGGACCGTCCAGTCCTTCTGCAAGTCTTTTGTTTCCAGGAGACTTGTACCAGGAGGCCAGCACACACAAGCCCATGGAGATTCTTCACAAGCGGAATACCACAGCAGGGCAAAAAGAGTCAGTCCTTTTCCTCCACCAGAAGCAGCAACTGCAGGCCAACCCACCCCTCACTCAGAAAAGGCAATGCTTCTCACACAGTCCTTCACTCTTCTTCTTGGCAGGGTCCTCTTGTTTCTTGAAGCAATCCAAAATTCTGGGGTTTTAAGTCTAATACTTATTACCCCAAAATGTCTTTGTTCTCTTTGTGGCAAGGATCTCTCAACCCAGTCCAAACCAGTTCTGCATTCACTGGTGCAGCATGGCCACAGGGGGTGGAGACGGCATTGTGCAAAAGGAGACGCAGCCTATTCAGGTGTAAGAAACACTCCTCCCACCACTTGAAGACCAAGTCTATTCAGCCCTGCACTGAGTCACCCAGGCAAGGCAGGGCACACCTCAACCCCCCTCAGTGACTGTCTAGAGTGAATGCACATCTCAGCTCCTGTCACCCACACATCAGACGCTGAATCCACAAACAGCCAGAGGCACACAGAATGGTGAAGTAAGAAAATGCTCACTTTCTAAAATTGGCATTTTCAAACACAGGATTTAAAAACCACCTTTACCAAAAGGTGTGTTAATAAATTCTGAGTTCAGAGATTCCAAACATCATTTTCCTATCTTGTCCCTATGGGAAGTTACACATGTAAACATGGTACAGTGCAACCCCAATTGTAAGCCTATGGGACCGATAGCCATTCAACAGTGAAAACATGAAATGCACTGTATTTCACCATCGGGACATGTCGCACACACTAGTACATGTCCTACCTTTCACATACACTGCACCCTGCCCATGAGGGTACCTTGGGCCTACCTTAGGGGTGCTTACATGTAAGGAAAGGGAAGGTTTGGGCCAGTGTTGGAAAACGAGGCATTAGTTGTGAGGCCTGCACAAATAATGGGTCTACATTTGTCCTTCACTGGGAACCAAGCACCCCATTGTAGCGCTTGACTCTCAGAGGGTAACGTTGCAGAGCAGTCAAAGGCTTACTCAAGGGAGGTGGTGTGGGCTAGTAATCGCCATTTATAGGTACGCAGAATATAACACTCAATAATTGATTGTCCAGTCTGTACTTTTCTTTATAAAAAGGAAGAGTATATTTATTACACACACACCACTCAATACTATGCATCAATTTACAAATGTACATAAGCTGTTGTTGACATTGCATACACATTCCCACCACTCCTGCAGGGGGGGTGGTCTAGTAACACCACTCACATGTATGAACATCATCTTGCCCACAAATGCAGTGGGTTGACCATAACCTGGAGTGAGGGCCCTTCCCACTGGCACCACTCCAGTGGCTGCCCAACCCATTATCTCAGCAAGCATTTATAATGGGAACACCTTCCATAGTGACACATAACCCTGACTGAGAGCATCTCATACTGACCAGACGATATACCCCCTTAAATCGCAGTGGCTGACAATTTGGTTGTTCAACTAACGCAGTAGCAAGAATACATGTCTAAGCATCACTTGGAATGACAGCTATTTATCATATTTGGTAACGTGATCAATGCAAGTCAATCACAGCCCCTAAAAGGCATCACATTTGTAATCACGATTATGCAATTACAACCAGGCACCCTGGCAAGAATGCCTATTAATATATTTCCAAATTACTTATCCTTTCATATATTACATGTGACTTCCAGTCCACATAAGAAACTCCATTTGTAAATGCACCACCTGTGCAATTACACCTTTCCAACTCTAGGGGATTTTTCCACAAAGACAATCCATGTCCAGCCTCTCACACCTCAGTGTAGACCTAAGTATCAGCACCCAACTGAAGAACAAGAGTTCCAGCATTAGGTAGGCTTGAAAACATGAATGAACCCTTGAGGGTTTATTTCCTTTAAGTCTCCGGAGACTTCGGGAGGGGACTTTCCATTTTTGTGCTGGGGAGTCTGCATTGCTCCTGCATCTCCCCCTGCATCTTTGCACACAAATGGCGGTGACTCCAGCCTCCTGGGGTCACCACACTCCGAAAACGACCCTGTATGCTTTCAGGCTTAACCCTGCCCTGCAGGCCATTATGGGGCGCTTTGCTCTGAGCGTGTGCATATTTGAGTAGCGGCTATCCCACTGCTCCTGGGAGAGCTTCACACCGCATCTCCACTTTCTGGGGGGCCCGGTCCCACCCGGGCCCCCGTGTGCAGGTGAGTTGGAGAGCAGCTCGGGGGGCCCACCCTCGGCTGCTCCCACCGGCTCCCCTACTGTCCAGCACTCTTGTGTGCTGCCGCAGGAGCCGGCCTGTCATTCTGGTATGCCGGCTCCTGCGGTTAGGC
This sequence comes from Calotriton arnoldi, assembly GCA_963921515.1. NCBI lineage: Eukaryota > Metazoa > Chordata > Amphibia > Caudata > Salamandridae > Calotriton > Calotriton arnoldi. The sequence continues at coordinate 681,168 of CAWUFW010009183.1, forward strand.
GCGGACTCTTCAGCCGGCCAGGCGGGTCTCGGGAGAGTGTGGCAGCATTCCCCCCCCCCTTCCTTCCTCCCGCCGCGGGGGAGTGCGACGGCACTTCCCCTCCTCTCTTTGGCTTTCGGGGCCCAGGAAAGGGTCCTGGGCCCCACCCGCCTTCACGGGGAGTTCAACAGCGCTTCCCGACTTCTTCTGCAGGGCCCGGAGATGGGGTCCCATGACCCAGGAATCTCTTTACGGGGGGCGTGACGGTGCTCCCCGGCTTCAGTTTTCGTCGAGGCCCAGGGTAGGCTCCTGGGCCCCTGGGGGCCATTTCACGGGGAGCGCGACGGCGCTCCTCAACTTTACTTCGCGGGAGCCCAGGATTGACAGCCTAGGCCCCGTAGGCACATTCACGGGGGCGCGACGGCGCTCCCCGGCATCACCTTCTTCTGGGGGCATCCCCCAGGACCTGACCCACCCCAGTGGCACATCAAAGACCGGCGGCGGAGCCCCACGTGCTTCGTCGTTGGTCCGATCAGAGGTCAAAGGTCGCCTACCTTCTAGGAGGCATATCTTGGCCCCTTACGGGAATCTTGGCCTCTTCTTGCTCCTGGTATCCTGCCCCAGCCATCTGGAGCACATTTTACCACCCTCCTGGCCTCTAAGAGGGTGATTCGCAAGGGGCTGTCTTCACTGGCTCCCTGCGCCAGCCTTTCACCTGGCTCTCCTTCTGGGCCTCTCTTCTCCTTGGGCAGAGGCTCCGGGCTTCCTCTTACTGGCCCTGGACTCCCTCAAAGGCGCAGTCCAGAGTCCTGGGGCAGTCAGGGGATTCCTCCTTCCAACTGCCCATGGCGCCAGGCTCCAGCACCAGTCTTCCTCAGCAAGACCACACCCCAGAGAGAGCTCCTCTTCCTGTGCAAGACCTTTTAAGAGAAAGTGGAGGGGGCTGGCAGGAAGGCACTTCTGCCCTATCCTGCAGCGACACATCACCTCTCTGCCCCTGATCCCTCCTTCCTGCACAGGCCTCTGGGATACTTCAAAATGGCGTCGTCCAGGGTTCTCATGCCACATGGTCTCTGAAAAGCCCCTTTGCTACCTTCATGGCCCGGGCGCGGAGCAGGCCTTGTGCCTGGCACCGGGTGACAGCTGCTGATTGATATCCTGCAGCTTCACCCCATCTCTCCCTCCTGGAAAGAAGACCTTTGCCCTCGGAAATGCTTGCAGTGAAGGTCTAGGCCTCTGATGCTACAGCTTGGGGAGGAAGGTAATTATCCAGCCTAGCCGGGTCACACCCGGCCGGGCTCTGGTTCTGAGCTAAGTCAGAGGAATATGACATTTCTGGATGATCCATAAGCAGTACAGATATGGCTTTGGACTCAGCAGAATAATTCTTTTTACACAACTTACAGTGTACTTTGGTGCATGTCCGGAGTTTGTAGGCCCTAGGGAACTGAAACTACCCCATGTGGTCTCTGTCTCCATAGGAGAATAATGGAGTTTTCCTACAGTGAAACAGTAAAACACACTGACTATCCCTTACATGTGACTCCCCACATTATAAGGCCTATTCCATGTCACCACCCAACTCTGCATAGTCCCTTCCACACTGTTCTCTCTGTACCAGCTCATGGGCTGCGCACGACAGGAATCTCCCCTGCGCAGTCCTTGCACGGGTGCACACACATGTCCACATGTAACCAGTCCAGTGCCCCTTACCCTGGCTGCAGCGCAGCGGCCTTATCTCACAAGGCAGACACCGGTGAAATCCACATGCAGTCCATTTTATCATGAGTTCACTGTGGGTGAGTCCCAACTTATGAGGCTCTCCCACAGTAAAAGCTCAAAAATCGGGTGTTCAAAAAGCAAAAGATCCAGGCGGCTCAGATGGTCAGAACCACCTTCTCTCTCACACGCTGCGCCCAGCTGATTCCTACGGGGAAGAAATTGCCACTATGCATGGGTACTCTTCCCCTAGTCAGCGATAACCAGTGACAAAGGGTTCTGACCAGACCCCCCTACTCACCAGTTATCCGCTGAGACCACCTACTTCTTACAGCCATGAGACCTCCACCCGTTACAGGGATCCCAGACTGCCCTAGGAACCCTCCTCGCTCTAGGTTAGATACATCTAGGTCACTCACGGTCTACATGGACTGAGCCTAACTAGACCTACCCTTGGTCATGCAACACTATGCCTTCCACCTCTTTGGACAAGGGGACAGTGCCTCAGCACTGATGCGGTCACCCGGGATAGGTCTAAACCCCATCCCCTGGGTCACTAGCTGGCCCCCCCCTTCTGCAGATTATTCCACCTAGTACCCTCCTTCTCTTAGGTCCCTGCACCCTAAAGATGCAACCTCTCTGGATCCTCACCCACAGCCTGTCGCTGGGGTCATTCAGCTGCCACCACCCCTTTGGGACGACAGTCTTCCCTAAAGAAAGCACAGCCCACTTGTGCTTCTCCCTTACAGAGATAGGACCTCAGACGAGCCTCACCACCACACTGGAATGCCAGGGAGGAACACTGAGGATGCCTCGTCAGGCATCCTTCAGCTCATTCCCCCCCATTGGTAGTTCCCTACGGAAACTACCCAGGGAACCTAGACCCTTTCCCTGTTCTCTGCTGCGAGAATAGGGCCTATGCACCCTTCCCTCCGAGAGACGTGCTTTCCTCCCCGAGGACCCTTAGAGAGCCAGTGAGCCCTGAGTCAGCTTCACCTAGGTCCACCACTCAGAGCCCTCCTTGGTCTCCCTGCAGCGCCTTGGGAGACCATCCAGGGTCCCTCACGATCCCTGCTTGGCCTGCACCCCCCCCCCCCCTGAAGCACAGGGTCCCTTCAATTAAGATAGGCCCCACCTGTCTTCAGGGTGGTACTACCACAATTTGAATTTGAAAGTAATTTATAAAGCGCAAAGTCATGCCCGAGGGCGTCTTGGCGATATAGCAACAGGGTATAGGCGCAGATCTGCTGGAGAGAAATCTTTCTTGCAGGGAATAGAGTGCCTCCTAGTCATGCGAGAAGAGCCAGGTCTTCAAAGATTTTCTAAACACCAGTAAGGAAGAGGCAGTTTTTAGTGCCAGTGGTAGATTATTCCAGAGCACCTCGGTGGTGCTGAAGAAGCTCTTTCCACCCCAGGTGCCTTCCTAAAAAGGGAGACAGTCCGGTTCTTAACGGAACCTGAACGGAGAGTCCTCCTAGGGACATACCATGTGAGCTTGTCCCTGAAATGACCTGGTCCCAATCCATATAGGGAACAATCAGCCAGGGACCCGCAAGATCCCTGCTTGGCCTGCACCACCCTCCTCAGAAGCACAGGGTCCCCTCACTTAAGATGGGCCCCACCTGTCTTCAGGGTGGTACTACCACAATCAGCCAGGGACCCTCAAGAACCCGGCTTGGCCTGCACCACCGTCCTCAGAAGCACAGGGTTCCTTCACTTAAGAAGTCCGCCTTCTGCACCGAGCTGGGGGGACACACCCCCATGCTCCCGGTCCTGGAGTCCAACCCCCCCCAGGACCTACCTGACTGGTCACTCGGCCAGGCATCGCCCCAGGCACCACCACAGGGTCACAACACAAGCTCCAGGATGACATCCTTTTGCTTCCTTGGGTAACCACCTACCCTACCCTGACACCTCACGGTCCACCACTAACCCTTCACCTGGAATCTAAGGAGTCCAACACCCCCTCTCAGATCTCCCCCGGGTCAGTTACCTAACCCACCTAGAGTACCTAGGGGCTACGACTACACACCCTAGCTCGATAACTACCCTCCTTTGGGGCCACCCACTTCCATGGGCCACCCCTGGGTTGCTCACCCTCCTCACCACTTAACCTGGGGGGCCTGCCGGGCACACAACCCTCCCGCCCCCTCCTCCCACCGTGGGAAACGTTTCTCGGGTCTCCCACCATGGGAACCCCTGTGGTGTCACTACCCGGGGTCAAGAAACCTCCTGCCCCACCCTTCCAGTGGTTTTGGCCTGCGCCAATGGCAAGAAATATTTCAGCCCCTGATGTGGAAACCTACCCTGCCCTTAAAAAAAGTGCTGGAATTTCCCAGGACCCCCTACTTCTCCTGTCCCCCCAAAGTCCGATCCACCCCTACACCCCAATCTGTGATGTGGGTATCAATTGCTGTCCCTATACCTCTTGAGAAGACACCCTCCTCATGCAGGTGTAGTGTGTGTAGTGTTAGGGTTCAAAGGGTACAATATGGCTTAGAACACTTGTAGGCAATCATTTCCTATAATCAACATAACTCAGTCATATTAATACAGTTTAACCTTTAAACCATAATATCTTCACATGACATATATGTGCGCGGGGCTTTCCTTTCCTATACTTTTAGTTCCCCTAATCAAACCTTTGAACCATTCTCAAAGCCTTGTGCTCTAGCATTTGCTCATTGCTGCATAGGCAATGTGTGGCAAAACTGGACTTATCAAGTGCTATCAATTCACACCAGAATGGGATACTATGTTTCCCGCCGCTAGACACCAATGTTGGAAAACGAGGCATTAGTTGTGAGGCCTACACAAATATTGGGTCTACATTTGTCCTTCAGTGGGAACCAAACACCCCATTGTAGCGCTTGACAGAGGGTAGCATTGCAGAGCAGACTAAGGCTTACTCAAGGGAGGTGGTGTGGGCTAGTAATCGCCATTTACAAGTACGCAGAGAACACTCAATAATTGATTGTCCATTCTGTACTTTTCTTTATAAAAAGGAAGAGTACATTTATTACACACACACTACTCAGTACTAGCATCAATTTACAAATATACATAAGCTGTTGGAAATACTTCTTGACATTGTGTACACATTCTCACCCCTCCTGCGGGGGGGGCAGGAATCTAGCGCCACCACTCACATGTATGAATATCATCTTGCCCACAAATGCAGTGGGTTGACCATAACCTGGAGTGAGGGCCCTTCCCACTGGCACCACTCCAGTGGCTGCCCACCCCATTATCTCAACAAGCATTTTTAATGGGAACACCTGCCATAGTGACGCATAACCCTGACTGAGAGCATCTCATACCGACCATATGGTATACCCCCTTAAATCGCAGTGGCTGACAATTTGGTTGTTCAACTAACGCAGTAGCAAGAATACATGTCTAAGCATCACTTGTATTGACAGTTATTTATCATATTTGGTAACATGATCAATGCAAGTCAATCACAGCCCCCAAAAGGCATCACATTTGTAATCACGATTATGCTATTTTCAACCAGGCACCCCCCGCAAGAATGCCTAGCAATATATTTCCAAATTACTTATCCTTTCACATATTACATGTGACTTCCAGTCCCCATAAGAAACTCCATTTGTAAATGCACCACCTGTGCAATTACACCTTTCCACCTCTAGGGGATGTTTCCACGAAGACAATCCATGTCTAGCCTCTCACACCTCAGTGTAGACCGAAGTATCAGCACCCAGCTGAAGAACAAAAGTTCCAGCATTAGATAAGCTTGAAAACCTGAATGAACCCTTGAGGGGTTAATTCCTTTAAGTCTCCAGAGACTTAGGGTGGGGACTTTCCACTTTTGTGCTGGGGCAGTCTGCGTTGCTCCTGCAGCTCTCCTGCACCTTTGCACACAAATGGCGGTGACCCCATCCTCCTGGGGTCACCACACGCCGAAAACGACCCTGTTTGCTTTCAGGCTTAACTCTGACCTGCAGGGCATTATGATGCGCTTTGCTCTCAGCACGTGCATATTTGAGTAGCGGCTCTCCCGCTACTCTGGGGAGAGCCACGCTGCCTTCATGGCGGCTTCACGCTGCATCTCCACTTTCTCGGGGGCCCAGTCCCCCGTGTGCAGGTGAGTTGGAGAGCAGCTTGGGGAGCCCACCCCAGGCTGCTTTCGCCGGCTCCCCGACTGGCCAGCACCCTTGTGTGCTGCCACGGGAGCCGGCCTATCATTCTGGTCTGCCCACTCCTGCAGGCAGACGCGGACTCTTCAGCCGGCCGGGCGGGCCTCGGGGGTGTGCGGCGGCACTCCCCTCTCCTTCCTTCCGCCGCGGGGGAGTGTGTTGGCACCTCCTTCTCCTTTCTCCGGCATCCTGGACCCAAGAAAAGGTCCTGAGCCCCACCCACCTTCATGGGGAGCGCAACAGCACTCCCCGACTTCTTCTTCTGCAGGGCCCGGAGATGGGGTCCCTGGCCCCAGGACTCTCTTCACGGGGGCGCAACAACGCTCCCCTGCTTCCTCTTTGGCAGAGCCCGGAGATGGGGTCCCAGGCCCCTGGCACCACTTCACGGGGGTTGGCGCGACGATGCTTCCACGGTTTCAGTTTTCATCGGGGCCCAGGGTAGGCTCCTGGGCCCCTGTGGGCCATTTCACGGGGAGCGCGACACACTTCGTCGTCCGTCCGATCAGAGGTCAAAGGTCGCCTACATTCTGGGGGGCATATCTTGACCCCCGTGCAGCCGATTTCGACAATCTTAGCCTCTTCTCGCTCCTGGTGTCCTGCCCGAGCCATCTGGAGCACATTTCACAACCCTCCTGGCCTCCAAGAGGGTGATTCGGCAAGGAGCTGTCTTCACTGGCTCCCTGCGCCAGCCTTTCACCTGGCTCTCCTTCTGGGCCTCTCTTCTCCTTGGGCAGAGGCTCCGGGCTTCCTCTTACTGGCCCTGGACTCCCTCAAAGGCGCAGTCCAGAGTCCTGGGGCAGTCAAGGGGTTCCTCCTTCCACCTGCCCATGGCGCCCGGCTCCAGCACCATTCTTCCTCCGCAAGACCACACCCCAGAGAGCGCTCCTCTTCCTGTGCAAGACCTTTTAAGAGAAAGTGTAAGGGGCTGGCAGGAAGGCACTTCTGCCATATCCTGCTGCAACACATCACCTCTCTGCCCCTGATCCCTCCTTCCTGCACAGGCCTCTGGGATACTTCAAGATGACGTTGTCCAGGGTTGTCATGCCACATGGTCTCTGAAAAGCCCCCTTGCTGCCGTCATGGCCAGGAGCAGGCCTGGTGCCGAAACCGGGTGACAGCTGCTGATTGATACCCTGCAGCTTCACCCCATCTCTCCCTCCTGGAGAGAAGACCTTTGCCCTTGGGAATGCTTGCAGTGAAGGGCTAGGCCTCTGATGCTACAGCTTGGGGAGGAAGGTAATTAATTCAGCCTTGGTAGGAGCGCACCCGGACGGCTCTGGTTCTGAGTTGAGTCAGAGGAATATGACATTTCTGGATGACCCATAAGCAGTACAGATATGGCTTTGGACTCAGCAGAAGAAATATTTTTACACAAATTACAGTGTACTTTGGTGCGTGTCTGGAGTTTGTAGCCCCCAGGGAAATGAAACTACCCCATGTGGTCTCTGTCTCCATAGGAGAATAATGGAGTGTTCCTACAGTGAAAGAGTAAAGCACACTGACTATCCCTTACATGTGACTCTCCACATTATAAGGCCTATTCCATGTCACCACCCAACTCTGCATAGTCCCTTCCACACCATTCTCTCTGTACCAGCTCCTGGGCTGCGCACAACCGGAATCTCTCCCGCGCAGCCCTTATACGGGTGCACACACGTGTGCACACATGTAACCTGTCTGGTGCCCCTTACCCTGGCTGCAGCCCAGCGGCCTTATCTCACAAGGTGGACACCGGTGAAATCCACATGCAGTCCTTTTTATCATGAGTTCACTGTGGGTGAGTCCCAGCTTATGAGGCTCTCCCACAGTAAAAGCTAAAAAATCAGGTGTTCAAAAAATGAAAAATCCGGGTGGCTCAGATGGTCAGAAACCACCTTCTCACAGCCTGGCAAGTGGGTGCACTTGCCAGGACAACATGGCAGTTTACAACTGCGCACGCAGACACTACAGTGGTAGGTCTGAGATACATTTACAGGGCTACTCATGGGGGTGGCACAACCAGTGCTGCAAGCCCACTAGTAGCATTTGATTTACAGGCCATGGCACACACCGTGCACTTTACTAGGGGCTTACCAGTAAATCAAATATGCCAATCATGGATAGCCAATCTTTGTCACAATTTATACAGAGAGCATATGCACTTTATCACTGATCAGCAGTGGTAAAGTCCCCAGAATCCTATAGCCAACAAAAATAGGGTCAGAAAAATAGGAGGCAAAAGGTTTGGGGATAAACGGCCAATTCTAACACTTGTCTTATCAATCGCAGAAAGAGGAAAGGGTGAGATATACCTGCTGGAATTCAGACCCATGCCCGCAGGATACACGCAGATCACTGTAGTAGCCCAATACTGGTAATTACACATATGTGGTGATCATCTGCATTCATTTGAAAGACAAATAGAATGTGATGCCAGAATGCAACATTTTATGCCTTGTGTTATGAATGTTATGAATGGCAAGGCACAATTGTGTTAATTATGAATGGCCCGCCTGGAGATGCAGTTATTATCGCACAAATCCAATACCCTGGGGATCAGAATTTAAAAGTGTATGAAATTTTATTATTTGGGGTAGGTGACTACCCACCTCAAGGAATAATCACAACCTTTGACAGTGTGAACCCTTAAAATCACTAAATTAACATTCCCCCTGGTAGCTATGGCACAGTGCAGATATGCCTAATGTACGACAATACGTAAAGTATTTATGCAATACCAAAACAGTGATAAAGTCCGAAAGTAAAGCAATAAAAATCCCAAACCGAATTATAATAATGGAATAAAAATTAATAAAATGACTCTAGCAAAGTGCCCCTTTTTGACATGGTCACCCCCACTTTTGCCTGGTATTTGATGTGATTTCAACTGGACGTGTACTTAGTTCCTGCTAACCAGGTCCACCCTACCAGATCTCTTTCCCAAAACTGTACAATTGGTCCTCAATCCCGCAGGAGGCCGAATCCACTTTCGGTTTATCCCTGTGAACTCCCAGACGTCGCCTGCAGCCTCTGTATGCAGGCTTCCTCAACCGCGAGTGCTCCTGGAGTAAGAAACCCAACATCTCAAACACCTCTGCACCCGGCCACTCCGGCACGCGGAGAAGAGGACCACCGGTGTCCCCCACATCTCCTAGCATCGCAAGACTTGAACCCTCCTCTTGGGTCAACCCGACTGGACTCTCAGTCAAAACTTGCAGCCTCTTTTCACGAGGACCGATCCCCATTCGCTCATGTTGGGCACCCGACGCTGTATTGCACCGCTGCCCTAGTGCCGCTGGAGGTGACTTGCTGGTGCTGCCTTGGTCCTTGCTCGATACTCACCTTAAGTCCCAGAGATTGGTCTCATAAGTCGCTGTACTGTACCTGGATGCCATACTTGTTTTTCCTCCCATAGGATAACATTGCAGCTTCTGAAAAATGCACTGAGTGTCGAATTTAAAATGCTAAGTATTTCTCTTGCAAAACGGACTTACCTGATCGTATTGATTCTGGTGCCTAAACACATATAAAGATGCATGTTATTTTTATAAATTGGTGTGATTCTGCTTACTGAGTCGTGTGTATAATTTATTGACTATTGTGTGTATTTGCAGATGTCTAACACTCCTCTCTGATAAGCCTAATGCTGCTCGACCACACTACCCTGTAGAAAAGCACCTTGGGATTGCTAGAGCCCACTCATAAGGGAACCCCTAGACTCATTGTATGATACGCCTCATTTTGGTATATCATATAAAGAACCAGCTTCCTACAATGACAAAAATCCAATAAGGGGAACCAGAGATGTAAACTTTTTAAAGTTTGAAGTAGAAATAGCACCAAAAACCAGAAAGTGGCAATGATAGTCCCTGGTCACTGTAGAACAATACATAGGTGCAACTTGAGGCTGACATCGATGGAGCGCGGGTCAGATACACTAATCTGGTTTGTCTTCGTCAAAGATTTTACCTTCTGACTTAGGCCTCTTAGCCCCAATCCACTATAGGAGTGCACTTTTAAAGGCCCCTGGACCTCTGGGGAGGCACTTAGACTCACAGGGTGTCAGCGGGAGTCCAACGACCGATCCACACTAAGTCACTGCCACTGGTCAGCTGGGTACTTCCAGGAAAAGGTCTCTTGCAGCTTGTTGCCACACAGGATCAGAGTTTCCTCTAAGGTGCTCACCTTGACGGACGCGCTTAATGTCCTTTATCTCCGCACAGGGGACCTTCAAGAGTGCGCGTAAAAAAGGTTTTAGTTGCCGAGTCAGAGCAGAAGCCTTTATTTGCCAAGGCGTAAAATCAGACCTGTAAAGGAAGCAATAGACGGCATGAAAGCAACATAAAGGCAAGCTCTTCTGCGTGTGCAATATGGTGATTTTTTTTACAGCTGGCAGGGTTTGTCTTCGCCTCCTAATAGATTACCAATTAAAATAAACTGAGGAACTTGTGGCGAAGGCCCAGCTGTGTACTTGGGTGCAGGATTTCCTGACTGTACGCGCAAGAAGTTTTAATGATGCGTTTTGACATCACTGCACTTTACCATGTCTGAAACAACTTCTTTTTCCATATACGTTCTGTTTACCTGGGATGTGTGTAATGAAAACCCAATACAGTATTTTGTAAACCCGTACATTATATGCATCATAATAAAATGTGCACTCCTAGCCTGACTACTTTGTAAAACTGCATATATATATATATATATATATATATATATATATTTATTTTTTCTCTCCCTTCTCTTTGTAGTACTGTTCCTCCAAATTGTATCTTCTTTTTTTAAATATTTTATATTTGTACTCGGGTTTTTCTTTTCTCTATGTAAAGCGCTTTGAAGTCTTCTGGGCCTTGGACATGCTATCCAAAACTATTGATTATTTAAAACAAAACCATTTACTTTTTTCAACCAAACCATGACTAGGTTAGATTACTTTGCCATTTAGCTAGTGTGGAGGACGGTTTAGAATTTATTGTATATTTTTTCAGTGATGACCATCACCCTCTGAATTTGCAAGTTGTTTTTCTTAATATTTTAGAGGGGCAGAGTGTATAAGCTGTATGGCATGCAATCTGACATTAGGCTAGCTTTGCAGCTCATTTTGGTTATCCTGGTTATGTCTACATCTCAAACCAGAGTCTGATCCAATTTTGGTCGGTGTGCGGTTAGCAGTGTCAGTTTTGATATGGTGTGAGTTTTGGAATGTGTGAGACTAAAGTGTGTACCTAATTGCTTATATATTTCCTCACTTGGTATTGGGGCGCCCATTTCCCAGGAAATGTATGTGTGGTAGGTAACTGACAATAGCAAGTGCTGTTGGGTGAACCTATGTCAGATTTTGCCTGAATGAAAGAGGAAGGAGAGTGATGGACCTAATTACAAATCAAGTGCAAATTTGGGTGCTAGTTGTACTCCAATAACTGCTAGTAGCATGGATGGCATAAAGTTATCAGAATGGTGAAAAATGCCAACTTAACATGTTTTCACCGAATCAGTTCTGCGTAAGCCGACTATTAGTGCTGTTTGACCCCTGCCACTCCCTGATTTGCAACAGATGTAACCTTGTGAAATTTCTGAAAGCAAACCCACAAGGAGAAATTTGCAACTGAACTGTAAAATCCTTTTTCAGACACAACCAAGAGTTTGCTCTTGAACTAGGAACAGTGCCACAATTGTAATCTGAGCATCTGTGAGCCAGTGAATTAAAAAAACAAGGGTGAGTGTGAAAATATAAGAATTTTAGTGATCTGCCAGAAAGCGAGCAAAACAGACTTAGAATAAGTGAGCCTTAGGAAGTGAGTGAAAAAAACAGTGTACAGGTGGATTATCAAAGACGCACATGCGTCTATGGCTGAGTCAGGACCATGGATATGGCTGCACAAAGGGGATTTTGGGGGAGGGAAGCAGTTAGAAGTATCTTAACACCCGCACAAGAGGCTGAGCCTACACTCTCGAGGTGAGTGCACACAGAGCCGAGGGCAAGACACAAGCTGCAGTGCATGGAGTCAGCAGCTTGTTGACTTTAGGCAGAGTGCTCCTCGGATCTTCTGTTGGACTGTCAGCATAGTCTTCCATGTTTTGTACCCTTCACAGGCACACATACACAGCACATGCATATAGCAAACACAATGCACAGCACTACGTTCTTCATGTACTTCACCATTCACAGGTACACCTACACCCAGCACATGCATATAGCATGCATGCACTGCACAGCACTACTTTTTATATATTGTACCAGTCACAAGCGCTTATACACCCAGCACATAGCATACACACACTGCACAGTATTGCATTATCCCTGTAGTGTACCATACACAGGCATACATACACCCAACACGTATACCACACATGCACTGCACAGCGCTATACACCAAACCAACATAGGCCAAGGGTGAGTTAAGCACACAGCACCCAAATATTTTAAATGAGATAGCCTGTAGGATTCACTTCAGTGACACAGGTAAAAAGGATCTGTTCAATATTCCTGATCAATACACAGTATGATGCCACCATCGTGCTGCCTAACTCCTGGTTAAACCAAAGGGGATGATGGACGGAGTGTTGAACATTGCAAGCACTCACCCCCAGTCAACTGATCTGGGTTTAATCCATCATCATTCTTTAGCTCACTCCGCCACCCCAGTTCAGACATGGCCATATGCAAATCAGTCTGACCCTGTGCCTCATGGGAACAGTCCAGCCCGAACTGAGCAAGGGACCCACGTCTGGGCATACCCAGTTCAGACATGGCCATATGCAAACACTCCGTCCATCATCCCCTTTGGTTTTGCTGTGTTCGCCCTAAGTTGGCAGGGTATGCCCAGACGTGGGTCCCTTGCTCGGGCTGGACTGTTCCCATGAGGCACAGGGTCAGACTGATTTGCATATGGCCATGTCTGAACTGGGGTGGCGGAGTGAGCTAAAGAATGATGATGGATTAAACCCAGATCACTTGACTGGGGGTGAGTGCTTGCAATGTTCAACACTCTGTCCATCATCCCCTTTGGTTTTGCTGTGTTCGCCCTAAGTTGGCAGGGTATGCCCAGACGTGGGTCCCTTGCTCACTTTGCCACTGGATTCAAGCTAGCCTGGCTGATGACGGCTGTAAGCCAGAAACCGGTCCCAGGATGCTTGTTTCCGGTCCACGGAAGACATGGCTTGGCAGTTCGGGCTGGACTGTTCCCATGAGGCACAGGGTCAGACTGATTTGCATATGGCCATGTCTGAACTGGGGTGGCGGAGTGAGCTAAAGAATGATGATGGATTAAACCCAGATCACTTGACTGGGGGTGAGTGCTTGCAATGTTCAACACTCCGTCCATCATCCCCTTTGGTTTTGCTGTAACTCCTGGTTAAGCCAGCGGCCTTTCACCACTATGCCCTACCAGTCCAAAAAGACCGTAATCCGCGAGGCAAGCTATGTCATGGCGCACACCCATGATCCGTGTTCGCCCATGACAGCAAAAATCAGCATTAGGGATCCACACATCAGTGCAGTTGGGGCACTCAGTGTAGGGGTGCACATCCATTACAGTTTATTAGTAGAAACCGGAAAACACAGGAGTTTGCTGAACATTTGCATCCCTGATGTCAATCAGTATAAGTGCAGCCCTTACCTTCAAGAGCTTTTCAGTCATTGGGGCTTCTGCTATGACCCACTCAGGTAATTTATATGCCCTAGTGACCATCCACATGGCCTCAAGACCCCCAGGAACTACTTCCACCCCTGTTTCTAAAGCATGGCTCTCCTCAGATGGCTGCAGCTCTCTGTTACTGCATGTTGCTGTGTAGTGGCCAGAGGATTTGCAGCTGAACTTTGAATAGTTTCTCAGTTCAGGACATGTGCCACCTCCATGGTGCTATCATTCCTTTTTTCTTTATTAATTCTTTATTGACCACAGTGATATACAGTAAGAAAAAAAACAGTTTATGCCATAAGACTCATGACTGCGAGTAGCATGTATCCAGCATACATTAAATGCGCACAAAAGAGTATTCAACCTAGTTCTACTAACTAGTGAGAATGAAGAGAAACCGAAAGTTAACAAAACAGTATCCTCTCCACCCCCCATCTGTCTCTCACACACACACACACACCCCACCCCCCCCCCACCCACACCCAGCAAGCATTGTATGCAATCAAAGGTCTGCATAAAGCATTGGGCATCATTGCCACACTTAATATTTGTTTTATGAAGTAATCCACAGTATATGAAGCAGCCATCTAAGGGGGTCGAATATCCGATTTACCTTCAAAGGCCAGTAAGATTGTTGACCCATGTGTCCAACGGGGAGCCCTTATTATGTCTGCAGCGTGGGGCCAGTAGTGTGGTCAGCTCCGCCCATGACCAATTTCAGAACACCCAGGATCCATCTACTCACAACAGGGCCCTCTTGAGTTTCCAATGCGTTGCTATTGTTTTGGTACGATCAACGCCAAGTCAAAAGGATTCTATCCTCCTTCATTGAGAGCAGGACAAAGTTTTGGTTCTGAAAGCTCATATATCAGGCTTGTGGAAACAAAAATCACCGTGCATGTGGGTACTTACTGAATTAATGTCCACCCATCGCTCCAGTTGTTGGGTTTAGATCGTGGTGGTGTGACGAGCATGTCGATATCAGCCGCAGCCTTTATACAAAATGATCAGGGACTAAAGCATAAGCATCTTCGTTGCATATGCGGGGGCACAGAATTCATGCCTTGGTTTTTGGGGAAACCATGCTGCTTTTAGCACATACATTAATGCTGAAAATCTATGAGTTGGTGTATTCACTCAGAAAATGAAGAAGCAGCTACTGCTCCATGTTTACTAGTATGTGCAATATCAGAAAAATATCAGTGCAGTTTCAGCAAAAACAGGTGTACGAACCTGTTGAGTCTGTGCACTGAAGTAGGATGTGTGCATGATACAGCTAGAGGATCACTAAGTTCAACTTTCATTCCTACTGCCTCAATGTCAAAATGAAACTTGAAATGTAGGACGACAAAGCAAGGCTTGCCACTTGGCAGCGTCACCTGTACAAAGCACGCTGACTACAATTAATGGAGACATAGTGCACCGTGCTCATTAATTCTTTCCTGCGCAATAGAAAATGCCCTGGGACAGTACACACTGCACAGAACACAAAGTTAAAGGGCCTTATGCAGTTCTCACGCATAGCTGGCAGCTAGACAGTCCCAGCACTGCTTTCAAAGAAGCAAAGCCCACCCACATGAGTGGTAAAAACCAGTGCTTGGAGGTCCTTGTGCTGGCTTTCAAATAAACGTAAAATCCACAGACACTACCCAACAGTGTACAATAGACTTCATTCACAGTGTGAACTGCACTTGAGGGACTCTTAACATCCTGCAGTTCGTTAAGTTTCTTTACTACGTCAGCTGCTTCAAACAACAGCACAGTTTGTTGTTACCAAAGTCCCTATAGCTAACAGTAGTAATATCCTAGCAGGTTTCTACCCTATGACCAAGTACAGCAAAAATAGGCCTAGATCAGACAGTAATAATGTATTTATTTAGCTTTTTCTTGGTATGTTGAGCCACAGAACAGGACATTGTGAAACTGGCTTGCAATAACCAAGTAGTGAGCACACCACAGTTTATATACATTTAATGTCAGAGTTGAAAATCTTTATTAAGTAGATCTTTGCTGTTTTAATGAAATGCAAACATATCTCCATTTATGTGCATACTGAACATGAGGTGGGACTGGACTGCTGGAAAGAGGTATCTGATTACCGACAATTTAGACAGGCGGAGAGGCGAGATAATGAAAGTTACTTGGAAGAGCAAATTTAAGGAAAGGGTGTGAAGAAGTGAGTTTGCAGAAGGAAGAACTAGTAATAATTTACAAAAGGAATGAACGAGGGAAAGAAGGAAATAAAAGGGCATTTCATTATAAGCATTGAAAAAACCATAATCTCTGCAATTTTGATCAAAATAAGTTAACACCGATGAGCACAGAATGTTTTTTTTTTTTTTAATAGTTTTTGAAAACACAGAAAAAAATTCTACTGGAATTCACAACAAATTGATATTGAAAACAGTAAAGCCTATTGAGCTTGTGTTCTTTCTCTAGGTGATTGACATTGTGAAGCACACCATCAGTGACGACCGAGTGAAAATCACTATAAAGAATGCCTTTGACCCTCTTCCCGTCAGTCCCTATGATGAGAAGTCTTTTGGATATCAAATTGTAGGGCGGACCATTCGCGATGTATTCTCTGACATCACCTGCGCTCCAGGTAAGTTCAGACTCATTCCACTTATTACTTTGCTCACAATCAGTTGCCACATCTGATGTCAGGCCTATCACCCCTTCTTACTATCAATCAAGATAAAATGGATCACATCCATCATCTCTTCCCTCTAGCACCCGACCCCGCAGTTACTGCTGACCATCAGTCCAGATTAACCCAGGCATTGTAGGTGACTGAGAGAGAACGTTTGAATTTGGCTCTAGCCAGATATGTGATTTTGGCTAATCTATAGATCATGTCTGAAGATGAGCAGGGACAAAGCTATGTCAGGACTTTGCCACTCTCACTCACTCTGCTCTCCCTAATGTCCTAATGCAGCAGTCTGACAAATGTTTGGGAACTGCTGTCACATAGTATCACATGAGTCAAATTAAGAATCTGTGTTGAGGGATTGCTCTGGAAATTTAGTTTCAAAGAAATGCAAAACAAAAAAACTTAAAATATTTATAGCAGTCACAGCTAGGCTGACTGACGAAACTGCTTTGACAGCCTCCATCCTTAGATGAAGGGTCAAGGGACCTCTCCCCTCTGACATATATATTTAGCTCAACTGCAAAAGACCAATATTATTCAAACAAATATTTCCAATTACAGAGATTGTTTTAGGCTGGCACCTCGTCTGATAATTCCAGTAAATAGGAAGAAAACCATTTGTGGCACTACATTCAGATTGCTAAATTATAGCATTGCCGACCTGCAAAAATTAGAGCCACTGAGAATCACTTGGAGTTCAGAAGAATAGTTAAGAGTTGGTTATTCCTTAGGTCATCTATCAGAAAATCTATATGAACTCATTCACAAAGAATAGGGCCAATAAAGATTTTGCCCTCTCTGGCTACAGACTGATGATACCCTTGCATTACCCTCTAAGAGAACCAAATCAGCACAAACTCCTTACAAAATCCCCTTACTAAGATCAGGGTAGAACCCGGCATAACTGAATGAGCCTACAAATCACAGAGATGATTCACTCCTCCAAATCTTGCTTGTCAAACCCAAAAGACTTACCAAATAGCATAGTATCTAATGTTAGAAAGAGCAGAGCCTAGAGTTGAAGATATTGAGAATAATATGTTCGAGGCATATGAGCTGTAGATCATATGCTTGTGCATAGATCGCCATCTAGTGTTGGGTACGGATGTTTGCACTTTGTTTTTCTTCGAAGAAGTCTTTCCAGTCACAAGGTGGGTGACTCCTCCTTTCGGTGATAGTGCGCATGGGCATCGACTCCATTGTTAGATTGTTTTTTTCCACCATCGGGTTCGGATGTGTATCGCTGCGCTCGGGTTCGGCACCGTTTCTCGGACCCCTTCGACGCGCAATCCATACCCTCGACGGTATTGTCATCGATCGTGGTTCCCCATTCGTCGCGTATCGCTTCAATTTTAAAATCTTCGATCGGAAAACTCGTGGAAGGCCGTCGGGCCTACCCGCGCCGACCGCTCTAGCAGCTGATGGAACGGACTCCCTTCAAGTTATGTCCCGGGTGTCATGCTAAATTTCCACGCACCGACTTGCACGAAGTGTGCAACCTCTGTCTGTCCCCGGACCACGACGAGAAAGACTGCGACGCGTGCCGATCCTTCTGATCGAAAAAGACTCTTCGTGATCGTCGGGCTCGACGTCACAAGATGCAACAGCAAAGCGGCTCCCCACCGGACCTCTTCGGCGAAGATTCCGACTCCGAACATCATGCCCAAGGAGCCGAAGAAGAAGAACCCTTCTCCGTGTCCGAGGCCGACTCAGATGTCGAAGAAGAGGAGCAAGTTACTCTGGGTCAGCGTACCGTGAGTAAAGACAACCCCTTGCCCCCCCAACAACCTAAGACAAAGGCTCCGGTCCCTCCTCTGCCTTCGGGCCAAGGTCGGCACTGACAAAAAGTTTCCGACGCCCCGCCCTCAGGCCCGGCTCCAAAACATAAAGAAAAGCCTTCCGGTTTGGGCTCAAATCGACTCCATCTCGGTGCCGTCCAAGCCGACACCGCCGGCGCCGAAAGGCTCTGAGACAAAATCTTCGACGCCGAAACAGGCAACCAAGGAAAAAGAGACTCCGTCTAAAGCGCCTCGGTGCGATCACTCCATTTCGGATCCGAAACAGAAAAAGTTCGTGATTCACCCTGATACAGGCCATATTCAGGCTACTTTACCAAAAAAGAGGAAATTGGACTTACCAGAGGACTACCACATTCCTCTAAAGAAGAAAAGTGTGGGTACTAACCCTTCCCCTCCTTACATCCCACCTACTTCTCCTACTAATCCCAATTTACTTATTTCACCTGAAAATTCACCTCCAAAACCAACTTCACCTAACCCACAAGATGATGGGGATGGGAATGACAACCAAGATTCCCCACAAGACACTGATCCTTGGCAGGATTATCACACTGATCCAGATAATGATCCAGATTTGTACCCCTCCAGGCCCTCCCCACCAGATGATAACATTGGATACGTTGAGCTCCTTAATAGAGCTGCTCAATATCATGGGGTGGAGTTACATTCAGAACCATTAGAGCAGGATTTCCTCTTTGAGACTCTTAGTTCCTCTCACAGAGTCACTCATACGTTACCTATTCTCAAAGGCATGTTAAAGCACACTGAGGACATTTTCAAAGACCCTGTCAGGGCAAGAATTATTACTCCTAGGGTGGAGAAAAAATATAAGCCCGCACCCACCGACCCTACATAAATCAACGGTCAATTACCTTTAGACTCTCTTGTAGTTTCTAATGCTCGCAAGAGAGCCAATTCCCAAACATCAGGTGAAGCTCCTCCTCCAGATAAGGAGTCCAAGCTCATTGACGCCTGAGGCAAAAGAGTAGCTTCACAAGCACCTAACCATTGGCGTATTGCCAATGCACAAGCTTTGTTACCTCGTTATGACAGGGATCACTATGATGAGTTAGAGAAACTCATGCTGTTCTTACCCGACGAACACAAGACTTAGGCTAATGACCTTATTCAAGAGGATAAGCTCATTACAAATACCTCTATCTGGTGTGCCCTAGATGCGGCAGACACAGCAGCCCGTACAATTAACACCAGTGTACTCTTACGAAGGCATGCTTGGTTGAGAATTTCAGGTTTTAAACCTGAGGTGCAAACCTCCATCCTCAACCAACCCTTTGATAAGGAACATCTCTTTGGTCCAGCAGTTGACACCTCGCTGGAAAAAATGAAAAAAGATACATAGGTCACAAAGTCCATGGGGGCTTTGCAGTCACCCACCAATAGGGGTTCCTTTCGCTGCTCCTTTTACAGGGGTGGCTTTAAAAACATATCCACCAACACTACCTCCTCCTCTTACAAGGGTAATACTCAATCCCCCTCACCAAAAGGTTATTTCAGAGGAGGTTTTAGAGGTAACAATGGCAAGGGAAGAGGCAGAGGCAACTCCACACGCTCTTCCCCCTCCAACAACAAACAGTGACTTCCTTCCTGTACCCCCGATCATTCCACTCCTGTCGGGGGACGTCTCTCCCAATTTCTCCCTGTCTGGAACTCTATCACTTCAGACAAATGGGTACTGCAAATTATCCAATATGGTTACTGCCTGGAACTTACAGCCAGTCCCCCAAATATCCTTCCACGACCACATGCAATGTCGTCGGAACATCTCTCACTCTTAAAGCAAGAGGTTCTCTCTCTCCTAGGAAAACAAGCTATAGAACCAGTCCCATTACAATACCAAGGGACCGGGGTATACTCCCTATACTTCTTTATTCCCAAAAAGGATAGCTTGTTAAGACCCATATTAGACCTCAGACAACTAAATCTCTACATCCAATCAGACCACTTTCACGTGGTCACACTACAGCAGGTTCTCCCGCTCCTTCAACAAGGCGACTTCCTGTCCACTCTGGATCTAAAGGACGCCTATTTCCATATTCCCATTCACCCCGCTCACCGCAAATACCTCAGGTTTATGGTAGGTGGCCAACATTATCAATTCAAAGTTCTCCCATTCGGAGTAACTACAGCACCCAGGGTTTTCACAAAGTGTCTAGCAGTAGTCGCGGCTCATCTAAGAAGACAGCACATTCACGTCTTCCCCTACCTAGACGACTGGCTAATAAAAGCCAGCTCGCAACAGAGCTGCCTATGCCACACTCGAAAAACAGTCCAACTGCTTCACGACCTCGGGTTCACTGTAAACCTCACCAAGTCTCATCTCCAACCATCCAACACACAAGTGTATCTAAGAGCCACAATAGACACTCAAAAAGCTCTAGCGTGTCCCAACCCAGTCAGGATCTGCAACATGCAGACTCTAATATCGCAGTTTCAACCTCAACACTCACTACCAGCTCGAGTGTTCATGCAATTGCTAGGAATGATGGCATCTTGCATTTTAATAGTTCCATACGCAAGACTCCAAATGCGTCCCCTAAAAGAATGCTTAGCACGTCAGTGGAACCAGGCTCAAGGTCAGTTATCAGATCTAGTGTTGGTGGATGGCCGCACCCATCGCTCTCTGCAGTGGTGGAACATACAAAACCTTTCCAAGGGGCGGCCATTCCTCGACCCGGTTCCACAGATAGTGGTAACAGCAGATGCATCGGTCACTGGTTGGGGAGCTCATCTTCAAAAACATACCATTCAGGGCATGTGGACTCCCCATCAAAGGCAACTCCACATAAACCATCTAGAACTGCTAGCAATTTTTCTAGCGTTGAAAGCATTTCAACTTCATCTAGTAGGCAAAGCTGTCCTGATTCGCACAGACAACATGACAGCAATGTACTACATACAAAAACAGGGGGGACACACTCTCTCCAGCTCTCGCAGCTAGCCCAGATCATCTGGAGATGGGCCATACCTCAAAAACTATATCTCCTTGCAGAACACCTCCCAGGAGTAAACAACCAGATTGCAGATCTGTTCAGTCGTCAACGACAGCAGATACACGAATGGGAACTCCACCCTCAAGTTCTCCTCCCATTCTTTCAAATGTGGGGCTTCCCAGAGATAGATCTGTTCGCCACCCACCTAAACGCAAAATCCAGGTATCCACACCGATTGTCCAAAGGCAATGCGCTATGGATGAATTGGTCAGGGATATTTGCTTACGCTTTTCCGCCTCTCCCACTCATTCCATTAGTGGTTCGGAAGCTCAGACAGCAGTCCCTGACACTAATCCTAGTTGCTCCCACATGGGCCCGTCAACCCTGGTTCACAACCCTATTGGAGCTATCAGTAGTTCCTCACCAAAAACTACGCCTTACTCCCAGTCTTCTCACTCAGAACCGTGGAGAGATAAAGCATCCAGATCCCAGTCATCTCAACCTTGCGATCTGGCACCTAAAATCCTAGAGTTTGGTTATCTCAATCTTCCGCCAGACTGCATGAACATTATCAAAGAGGCTAGACGCCCTACCACAAGAGCATGCTATGCAGCAAAGTGGAAGCGGTTTGTCATTTACTGTAACAACAATAAAATCAATCCGCTAGATGCTTCAATTCAAAACATCATTTGCTATCTACTACATCTACAGCGTTACAATTTAGCGTACACATCTATACGCTTGCATCTAGCTGCAATAGCAGCATATCTTCAAAATAGACAGCATTTGTCTCTTTTTAGAGTGCCTCCTATTAAAGCATTTATGGAAGGACTTAAGAGTCATTCCACCCAGACTTCCACCTGCTCCAGTGTGGAATCTCAACATAGTTCTTACGAGACTCATGGGTCCACCTTTTGAACCATTGCACAAATGTGAACTACAATTCCTCACTTGGAAGGTAGCCTTCCTCATAGCCATCACATCTCTGAGGAGAGTGGGTGAGCTTCAGGCACTAACCATAGAAGAGCCATTTTTACAAACACATCAAAACAAAGTGGTTCTAAGGACTAACCCCAAATTTTTACCTAAAGTCATTTCTGCCTTTCATATCAACCAATCTGTTGAGTTGCCTGTGTTCTTCCCTCAACCAGATGCAGTGGCAGAACGTGCTCTTCACACCTAAGATGTCAAAAGAGCATTACTATATAGAAAGAACAAAACCTTTCAGGAAAACTAAGCAACTTTTGTTGCTTTTGCTCCACCACATAAAGGCAATCCAATATCAAAATCAAGTATTGCACGGTGGATAGTTAAGTGCATTCAAATATGCTACATTAAAGCTAAACGCACATTAACAATTTCCCCTAGGGCGCATTCTACACGCAGACTAGGGGCTTCTATGGCATTCTTAGGAAATATACCCATAGATGACATCTGCAGAGCTGCAAAATGGTCTACACCACACACATTCACAAAACACTATTGTGTAGCTGTGTTAGCAAGACAGCAAGCAAGTGTGGGCCAGGCAGTTTTACGTACACTATTTCAGACCACTGCAACAGCTACAGGTTAGTCACCTCTTTGGGAGTTACTGCTATGACCTGGTCTCTGTTTCCATCGGCTCTCCATGGCTACTATGAACTCTTTCAACCAGCATCCCAGCTTCATTAAACATAGGTGCAAGATCGCAGCTACCCCCCTCTATCGGAACTCTACGGCAGGGCAAATTGTATTAATCACCGGTCTTTCAACTCCAACCAGGGCCTTCCCTTTGCTTTTAATCAACTGTTACCACAGCACAGCTAAAACATCAAAGTCACTGGCAACAGCTCTTTTGGTCAAGCATCTGGAAGAGCTTCTACTGAAGTTTTGTTATTGGGCGATTTTAACATCAGAGATCTGGGATCCAACGCTCACTTAGTCACCAAAACCAAAGAGCAAGAAGCCATGATCACTTTTTTAACCAATTACAATCTACGTTCTGCAAAGCAAATCGCATTGGAACAGGATCCCAGTGCCCATCTATCTCCAACATTTAAGAATCTCTCGACCATTGATTATATTTTCTTATCACCATCTCTGGCAAGTAAGTTAGTTAAAATGGAGATCTTCACTCGAACAGAGAGCGACCATAACCCTTTGACCATAACAATGGACCTGCAAGTTCCTGTTGCTGCCGAAATAATGGAAGTGGGACATTCAACGCAGATCGAACTCCACACTCTAGTCAGACGAATCAAATGGGACTCTTTAGGCGCCGATAAGGTGGGCACTTGGCTCATGGAAATAACTCCAAATTTCACTCACTACCCTCCCACAGACTATCATCATTGGTGGGACAATGCCATTGCTAAATTACGAGACCTTCTAATAGGCCCTGAAGTTCATCACAGACTCCCCAGGCCTCTCCCGCAGCGGATTTTCGATCCGGTCTTAGTCACCCAAAGAAGAGCCCTAAGGAGGGCTGTGCGCCTGCATAAATCGAAAGGTACAGAGCTTTCTGCTAATAATATGGCCTTACTACGTAAAGCCTATAAAAAATCTACATGGGAAGCTAGGAAACAAAAAGAACAGAACGACTGGCTAAAAATATTTGCCCTGTTAAAGGAAAAAAACCTGACCCACTTTTGGAACCATATAAACAAACTTCGTTCCTCCAACAAGAGCAGGGGGAACGCAGTTCGTGAAGAAGTCTGGTCTCAGTACGTGACTCAACAGCACTGCTGTGATACCCTGGACCTCGCTGAGGTCGAAATCAGAGATCCTGCCGACACTACGCGGATGGAAACCCATGAGCTGACTACCTCGACCCAGGTCTGCAAGTTTCTGAAATCCATGAAAAACGATGGTGCTCCAGGGCCCAACGGCCTTCCATCTGCTGTATTCAAATGTGCGCTGGAAGATTGGGCTAAGCTATTGGTTCCCTTATACAACTATGCGTTTACCACTCATCGGATACCAGACTCATGGAAAGGCTCGATCTTATGCCCAATTTTCAAGAAAGGAGATCCCTGCCTTCCAGCTAATTACCGACTCATTGCCCTATTAGATCTTGAGACTAAGGTATATGCTCGGTGTCTTCTCAGGTCGCTAGAAAAATGAGTAGCGGAAAATAAAATTTACCATACTTTCAAACTGGGTTCCGATCTTCTGCCTCCACAATTGACAACATGACCGCCCTAGCCATCCTGAGTCAACAAGCAGCGCAAAAAAATCAACTCCCCCTCTATTGCTGCTTTATAGACTACAGCGCCGCCTTCGATAAAGTGTCCTGTTACACTTTATGGAGGAAATTGGACAAGTAGGGGATTCCACAGAGCCTGCTCGGAGCCCTTATCTCCTTGCATAAGAACACATGGGTACGAGTCAGAACTGGCCCAACGACAGTCTCTGCAAAAATTCCAACTTCAGATGGCCTAAAGCAAGGGTGTGTTCTTGCTCCCCTCTTGTTCAACCTTTACACTGCTGACCTGGGGAGATTCCTGGAGAAAAGTAGTCTCCTTCCGCCAAAACTGTGCCTCGCAAAAACGAACTTGCACATTCTGCAATACGCTGATGACCTTGTTATAATGGACCAGGCAAAGTCTGGCCTCCAAAGAGTCTTGTGCACGCTCCACAAATACAACACAGCCAACGCTCTTAAAATTAACCAGGATAAGACCAAGGTCTTGATTTTTGGCCGTTGCAAGAAAAAGAAAAGTCTAACGTGGAACATTGGGCCCGCAAAGATTAAAACAACATCAAAATACAACTACCTGGGGGTCTGGTTTAGCGAGTCTTCCAGACCATCAGTCCACTTGAATGCCTTGAAAAAGAGAGCTGGAGCAACAACATACAGCCTGACTCGACTTAACCAGTCCCTGAGTAGTCCTTCTGCTGAACCGATTCTGAAGGTGATTAAAGCTACCCTTCTTCCTGCCTTAAGTTGCGGGCACCAGGCCTTTCCTGGCGCATGCTCGGCCAGTCTCGACCACGCCCAGGTTACCATCTATATAAAAATCTTCCATCTCCCGAATTACATCCACAGGGCAAGACTACAACAGGAGCTGGGCCTTCAAAGACAATCGATTTTCTGTGAGGCCGATACCCTGAAGTACTATATAAGGGCACTAAAAGCCGCAGATAACCCGCTTAAAGCCCCGTTAAAAGAAACTCTTGCCAGCTCCGGGAATCCTTGGAACCGTCAAATTGTAAAAGCCATAAGAACGCTACATATTGACGAAACGTCATTCACTGCAGACTCTATTCCATACACAGTCTGGAAAAGGGTTATCAACAAGCAGGTTAGACAAATTTCCTACCAGACAGATATTCGGGTCCTAAAAACATCAATTATCCTGCTCCCCTTGAACGACTCATACCTCCCTGGGGTACCTCAACCTTACCTTCTTGATAGTTTGAACGCAGTGGCCCGCAAAAATATAATGTTCATGCGTCTCCTAGGTCTGCGCTCCACTGCCTTCAACCAATGGGCTCCAACCAGTGAGGAGGGGGCTTGCAGACTGTGTAATTACAGGTATGACTCATGGCTGCATCTTCTGTGCTGTTGTCCCGCCCTTGACGCACCCAGAAGACTTCTCTCAAAACCCTTATATCTAAAAAGGGGCATCAGTACATGTTGGGAGGCATCTGCTCTCTGCTTTACTTCCCCAGATATTCAAGTGCTTGCAAGGTCCGGAAAATATGTGAGACTCTTGGACAATCTGCTTTCTCCCTCTCCTGCCCCCGCCCTACCAGCTCCTCCTCCCCAAAAACTTATCACAGACTATTTTTGCACTTTGCCCTAGTGTCTCTGTACCAAATAACTTTATCCTTGGTTTTTGAAGCCTGTCACGTGATTACAACAGTAACTATAAGTCTGCCTCGTCAGTAACATATGTATGAATTGAAACTAGATGGTTTGCTTTGCTTTTAATGTGGTAACAGTGCTACGATGACATTTTACTGCAATGGTTTTAATTAACTGTGCTAATTTAATTTAATAATAATAATATGTGAAGCAGTGAAGCTTGCACAGCTGCTCCATGATCTGTAACTGTTTGTATGATGTAAATTGGCCCTACTGCCGCACGTACAATACCTGTTGCTCAACTTACTGATGGAGTTGACCCTGTTGGACTGGGGTAGAACGAGGCATTTGGTATTTTAATAAGGGTACTTTATAGGTTATTTAAAGAATGGAATATCGTGATTACATCATTTAATGAGTCTTAGATGATGAAGTGATTCATATTGTCTGATTTTAATAATTTTATGTCTATTTGTTATGGTTTTAATTAACTATACAATAAACATTACAATTACTGCTATGTAGTCTATGCACAAGCATATGATCTACAGCTCATATGCCTCGAACGGAAAATGCTACTTACCCAGAATGTATCTGTTCTTGGCATATAGAGCTGTAGAGTCATATGCGCCCACCCGCCTCCCCGGGTACCTATACCTGTTGCAGTAATATCTTACTTAGATACATGCATTCATGGACATCTCCTTTTACTACTCTTACTAACTCCATTACCACCCTCTGCGGGAAAACAATCTAACAATGGAGTCAATGCCCATGCGCACTATCACCGAAAGGAGGAGTCACGTACCTCGTGACTGGAAAGACTTCTTCGAAGAAAAACAAAGTGCAAACATCCGGACCCAACACTAGATGGCGATCTATGCACAAGCATATGACTCTACAGCTTTATATGCCAAGAACAGATGCATACTGGGTAAGTAGCATTTTCCTAACTATTAATGTTACTTTTCAAAGAACAAAGTTTCAACACTGTGGACAGTGGAACAGAACCCAAAGATGCTGCAGCATGTGCCACCTGCCTGCGTGACATCCCCCAACCCTTCTTGTACACTTGATACATCCAAGATTACATACTGTTCTAAAAGCCTTCTCCCCCTGTATTCTTAAAGCCTCGCATGAACAATTAACCTTGATTTAAAACATTTGCTTGTTCCCTCTCCTATTTTCTTACCCATCCTCCATTCTCTGCATTCCTTACTCTCTCTGAGTGTAACCTACTCCGGTGCATGCCTGTCTGACTTACTCTCAATGATTGTATTTGTGCAAACAGCCCACACCTCATCCACTAGATCATAACCTCTCCTTCCTGGAAAACATATCTCTGCATTCTAACAATAACTCCCCTCTAACCATCCTATGCTTTCCACCAACGATTTGCACAAACTCACTCTAATATTCACACCTAATACCTATTAACGTAATATTCCAAAAAGAAGATAAACACATGCAATATTTTCCTTGAGAAAATGACTAATCCCATTAACAATCAACAAGAACCACTGGATTAACCACTAACCTTGGAATTTAGGAGTAGCGTGCTACCTGCCATAAAGTGCTTTGACGCCACATCAGGGGACGAAAGCGCTATATAAATGTAATTGCAGTACAGTACAGTAGATGGAGGCCCTCTAAGGGGGACATGCAAAGGGGCATCAGAATAAAAGATAAACTAGCAGTGAAACCTTTTTCCTACGCAAAGCAAACTACAGTCACAATCTTGAAAGTGCACAGTGCAAGGCAAAGAAGGCAAACTCTACATGCTTTACAGGAGATTATCTTTAGCAGAGTTTAACCCTTGGCCTTCAGAATTGCCAATGCTTAGAATACTGGAAATTGGGAGCACAACACTTGCTTAAAAGTAAAAACTAGATGCCAAAAAAGACAAAGTTTACACTATCCTAAAGTGAAGTTTTTTTGAGTTTCAGTTAAAGTAGACACGTTGACATATCGTGTCTCTTTACAAACTCCATCAAACATAAAAACTCTGGGTTGTATATTGGTTTTTGCCCTGATTGTGGGGACTTACATTAACACAATACTCGGGTCAGTGGTTCCCCCCCATACATATATTCTGGTGAATCCACACTTTCCTTGCCAAGGAGCATCACACAAACATCACCAGGCCCATTATAGGAGACGAGCCATTCTGGTTTACTGTTATGCTATGTTGAAAGCAGCGCCTTTCAAACATGGGCCCAAACTCCATGTAACTTTGAACCAGAAGCCAAAATGATTATTACCGCAAAGAGACATACTTCAGAGTTACTTGGGAAGCTGTGCCGCTGAACTGTCCCAGACAGTAAACTTAAATTATTACACAAGATAGCACATACCACTGCACAACTAAATACTGCAATCTCATAACATGCATATCTACAGTTGCCCAGTTCCTGCAGTCTGGATAAAGTCATTTCAGCTTTGAGCCTTCACAACATCCCCCAAGAATGTAGACTGGAACAAAAGAATCTTTAAGATCTTGAAATGTGTGTTTGGGTTTGTAAAAAAAGAAAAAAGTAACAGTGGTACATTTATAGTCCTTTACATGCCTTGGCCTCACACTTTGTTTCCAGAGTGGGATAGGAGAGGGTGAGATGAGAAGAGGGGCAAGTTTTTATGGGTGAGGAGTGGCAAGGCTCATGTGAATGAGGGTGTGTGAGGGAGAGGTGGTGAGGAAGTGAGATTGTAGTGAGGTGAGAATAGTTTAGGAGGAGTCTGAGTGAAATCTGGTTGGAAGTGAGATTAAGATAAGGTTATAGTTTATGTTGCACAAGCCGATTTGGGTTAGGTTGACGGCGAGGTTCTGCAGAACTGTGCAAATGTAGCACAGAAGGCTTACATGAGCAGGGTCTATACAGTAATTTTCACCACAGGGTCCGCAGACAGTACTCAGTACACTGGATGAGAAGGGGCATGTCACTACCATGCCATGAGTTTGGTGATGCAATTCAGTGCCTTGTTTTTTTTTTGCCTTTCCATTACATTGACGGACTTAAGCCCCAGATTCCAGCGGGTAGTGATAGTCAAGAGCCAAGGTAGGATTTTAGTTGACAGCACCAGGAACAGTGTCACCTCAGGGGTGTGGAATTTAATAAAATATCTACTTGTCCATGGGGCAGGTTGCTTCTTAAATCTACTTGTCCTGTAACAAAATCCACTTGCCCCTTTGGTGCCATGTAGTGCAGTGACAAATTATGGCAGCAATCTCATTATATAAGAGATCTGACATAGCCTCAGTGATTATGCCAGGACTCATACCATAGTAGTGTTTGAATACTTGCAATCCCCTTATGTTGCCAAGTTTCTGCATATCTACATACTGGGGCTGAAGGTAGTGGTAAGCAAAAGTTCCAGGGTTAGAAAGGCCTTTTGACTTGAGTCTGTGCAAACCTACTAACTTGCATGTTTTAAGGGTTTTCAACAACTCTTCTCTAATCTTTTCCCATATTGAGAAATGTTTGAAATTTACTCCTGACAATGGCAGACGTAAACCTTCTTCCAGAGTTGGGAGAAAAAAATGGTTGGAGGGAAAGTGAACTTTCAAACACTCAGACTTTCGCATGAGCAAATCTACACACGCATATTTGCTCATGCTAAAAAGCAATTCACAAATATTTTCTAGGAGTACTATTTCTTGTCCTACTTCTGTAAATTCTTGGGAATTCACGAAAGCCGTATAGCTGCACTTGATGCAAGGGCATATACCATGAGTGCACTTTTGAGACTTTCTTTAATAATTGGGCCCCTAATTTGGTCTGGTGTTGACCGAGACCTTTTGTGTTTGTTAAAATTCTGTCTCTCTCTCTGTATTGGCTGGCTTCACCTTGAGTGACCGCATTCTGCTCATTCACAAGGAGCATATCTGCACTCTAAGTAGTTTTTTTCAGTGCCAATAACTACTGTGGCAGTGTGTGCTTTTTGAGACCAAAAGACAGCTTTTGCCAATGTTTGTTATAATGGTGAGGGCCCAGCAGCTCCCACACCAATAAGGTTTTACAAAACCATACCAAAACAAGTCACACATTGACAAAACTAAAAAGCTGGCCACTAATTTCAGACCTACTGGCTTTGCCAATAGTTGTTTATTTTTGTTTCCCATAATCTTATTGAAACTGGTTACACTGATTTTCCATTATGAATATTTTTGAGAACTACTAGCATTCAACAACACATGTTACTAAATGTTGCTGCAAAGAAATGGTACCTGGAATTTTACAGTAGTTTAGCAAAATGTTTTTTTCCTGCTTTCATTTTTTTATCAACATTTTATTTTGAAAGCAAAGGATCATCAATCTTGCTTTCAAGCTTCTGCAAATATGTGCTTCAAATCAGAGAGCATTCTGGGACCATTATATATAGCCTCATATTGCGAAGCTTTGAAAACGTGTACACATTTTTATACTGGAACCACTGTCAGTAGTGTAGTCGGAGCTTACAACATTAACTTCGAGCGCTCACCCTAATAATAAAGGCTTTCAATTAATGAACCATAAATACAAGTTTGAACAGCATTAACATATGGGCAAAAATATTACCTTAACTGCAGACAGTGCCCTTCCCTGATCCATGTGGTACTGCAAACTGGCAGCCAAAGGGTTTGTGCTGCAGGGGGTTGGGCCTACTTGTCCCAAGGACAATATACACATGAAAACGTGTTGCCCTTGACCCCAAACAATATGTCCTGGGCATCGGGCTATAGGAGTTCCACAACCCTGCACCTGACCAATTATCTCTCCCTCCCACTTCCTGCTGTGTCACTCTACATTACACCAACAAAATCAAAAGAAAGATGAATGTGACTTTGCTGAATGCACAAAAAACACCAGTGGCCATCTTAAAGTAGTGCTGACTCTAGAGGGGGCTACACCATACTTATTAAATAAGAGTACAATGTTAAAACCTGTGTACGAAAATCAGACAAATGTGACCTGTGGAGAAGAAGCACAAGCTGGCTCAACTGTAAAATATTGTAAATGCTGTGTTCTATTTACTATGTTTTCTTGGTGTTCATACCATTTCAAAATATTTATTTGGATCAGTGCTACATTTCTGCTGGTGTTTGCTGGTATTGGGTACCAACATTTGTTTTTGGATACCTAGACTTATTTTTTATCACCAGACATTGACCCAGTGCAATAGACAGGATGGCAGAAAAGGGAGAAACAAGAAGGAAATTAAAGGAAAATACTGTCAAAAAGAAAATGAATGGATGAAAACAATCCACAAGAGTTAGATAATGGGACAGGAAGTGTAGAGTGGTCAGTGAAAGAGGCACGAGATGGAATAAAGTCTACATACCCTTGGTATTTGGCAACGGTGGCATCCAGAGGCAGGCTTCTATGATGAACTTGTGCTCCCTGCACTTGGATGTTTTTTTTAAATTTAGCACTGTCTGGAAAGCTAATGTATCTCTGTTGCCACCTTTTGGTATTGAGGCAAAGATTATACTCAATAAAAGCTTGCCATCATAGCCCTTTTCCATTGCTTTGTGGCGACTTTGTAGCTACACTGACAGCAAAATGTGCAGAGCATTCGCATCTAAGCTGGAGACCCATTATGTTTCCGGATTTCCACCTCAATGTGTGATAGTGTCTCCTCACTGGGTGCTCATGTGATGATTAAAAAAAAAGTGTGTCGCACAGAAATACTATGTGAGTTGACAGGGCTGTGATGCAGAATGTTTGATTTATTCAGCATTCCATCCATCATTTGTTGCTGCAGCATTTTTCGCCCTAAGTGGGATGGGCATGCCCAGATGTGGGTCCCTTTGCATATGTCTGGGTCTGAACTGGGGTGGCAAAGTGAGCTAATGAACGATGATGGACTCAACCCAGATCTGTGACTGGTGGTCAGTGTCTGAAAAGTTTCAGCGCTCCGTCCATCATCTCCTTGTACTTGCTCCCTTGCTAGCTGTGCCACTGGATTCAAGCTATCCTGGCTGATAAGTGGTGATACCCCGAAACCGGTCCCAGGATGCTTGTTTCTGGTCCAGGGAGGACCCGGCTTGGCAGTTCGGACTGGACTGTTCCCATGAGGAGCAGGGTCAAGACTGATTTGCATATGGCTGGGTCCAAACTGGGGTGGCGTTGTGAGCAAAAGAACGATGGATTTAACCCAGATCTCTTGAGTGGGGGTGAATGTTTGATTTATTCAGCATTCCGTCCATCAACGCCGCAGCATGTGATGCAGAAGGTGCAACACTACACAGTTCTAATTTAGAACCTCAGATCAAACTTGTTTGATGGAATATAAGTGGGAGTGAGGGATGAAAGCGGCAGGATGCTTATGGAAACAAGCAGGTAGCATTAGATCTGCACGGGTGGGAAAGCTACCGATAAATGGGCAGTTAAAGACCAGTTGTTTCGAGGTCTATCAATTAATTTCAAAGATGTAGTTCTTTAAACATCCAGCCATTGTTTATTATTGCTACGTTTTATTTTTATTTCATTTTTCCCAAACTCAACTGGTTCAGTTTACTTTTTATGGTTTGATATTTTTGAAAATGCTAATAAAAAATGTAATTAGTTACAGCAGTAGATTTTAGCCTTCAAGGGTAGACCACCCCAGAGGGGGGCGATACAAAATATTATTTCGTGCTGAACTAGAAATTAATACAAAAAGAAAAGGGGAAACCCCTTCAAAAATCTGCCCCCCAACTCCACCCACCCTTCCCCACTCACCCTCGTGCAAATCAAGAACCATTGTACTATTGCCGGTTTGTTCATTGTTCCGTAGGCTTCTCGGGCTGAGGGGCCTCCAGAAGACGCAACAGTCTGAGATATCTGGGACATGTCAATTCGCGGAACTCCTGCGATAGTAATGACACAAATGGGACCCATAATTCCACAAATCCTGCCCCCCTCCCCGCCAACGACATTGAAATCTTCTCCATTCCCAGTATGTGCCATATCCTGTGTAACCAATTTGTATGTGTGGGGATAAGCGCAGTGCCCCAGTGAGCTAAAATGGCTTGGGCAGCTCCCCCTAGCGCCATCCCTATTTGCCGGCCTCGGGTGGATCTTAAGGGGTATGCGGGAGACCTAGTAACACATAGGCTGGGAATCGCGGTAGCTGTGTGTCTAGATGTTTATCTATGTCATCTAGGACTTGTGTCTAGTATTGTTGGATCTGAGGGCAGTCCCACAATATATGTATCAATGACCCTCCGCATCCCCGCCAGCAGCTTTCGCTTTGCGTGGGTTTGATTTTATGTAACCTGACCGGTGTGTAGTACCAATGTGTCGTGATTTTGGTCAGCGTCTCTGTGAGTGCCGTACTGTGTGCAGTGTGGCGGGCCCTAAAAGCTATGCCTTCCCAGTCTTTAGCGCTCAGGGTCCACCCTAGTTCTTCCGCCCATCTTTTGCTTCCCGCTTGAAATGTGTGTATCTGTGTTAGAAGTAAGATAGCATAGAGCTCGGAGATCAAGCCTTTGTCCGTCTATTTTGCCAGGAGCCATTTCTCGTATTGGGTTAAGTGGCGTTGTGCATTGGAGCAGTTTGAAGGGTGTGTGATCCAGTGTCTAAGTTGTAAATAATTAAATCTTTCGTGTTCCGGGAGCCCAAATTCTTCGCGCATTTGGGGGAAGGAGAGTCAGCCCTCCGGAGCGAAGAAATGGCCCATGGAGCGGCAAGCCAACAGTTTCCAGGTTGCGAAACCTGTCGCCGTGGTTCCCGGTGTGAAGTCCGGGTTCTCGAAAAGGGGTGTCAACAGGGATGGATAAGTGGTCAGACCCACCTTGGTGCTAGTGTGGTCCCAGGCAATCATGGTTGTCCGGGTTATCGGGATAGATATAGATTTCAGGGCCTATGTGCTTTAGGAAGAAACAGGATTTTCCATAGGGCCGTGCCCGCGATCGCTCTATTCTGAAAGAGCCAATGCTTCTCAGACTCTGGGCGGCTCCACTCCACAAGATATCTTAGTTGCACCGCTTTGAAATAGAGATGTAGGTCTGGGATACCCAAGCCACCGGCTTCGGGTGGGAGGTAACTCTAGGATCTTTTCATGCGTGGCTCCCGTCCCTGCCAGATGAAATGCGCTAGTTCTGACTGGAGTTTGGCAATCATGCCCTGTGGTGGGAGAGGGGCAGGGTCTGAAAGAGGTACAATATCTTAGGAAGGATCGTCATCTTACAGGCTGCTATCCGTCCCAGCCAGGAGATTTGGAGGTGTTTCCACCTGCCTAGATCATGACGAATTTGTTGAAAGAGCACCTTATAGTTTCTATCTACTGTCGCTTGGACCATAAGGGCTAGATTAATCCCCAAGTATGGAATTGTCTCGGAGGCCCATTGGCTAGGGTAGCGGGTTGCCAGGTGCTCTACTGTACATTGGGGCACAGAAAGATTAAGGGCTTGAGATTTATCTATATTTATTTGGAACCCCGATGCCGCCCCGAAGGCCCCCAGTTCCCCCATAAACGCTGGTAGGGACGTAGCTGGATTCACCAGGGATGCCAGAACATCATCCGCGTATAGGCTAATGGAGTGTCTGTCACCTCCGAATGGTACACCGGTAATGTTCTGGATGGTCTCAGATCCTCTGAGCCATTGGCTCCATATAGAGAGCAAAAAGCAGCGGGGATAGAGGACAACCCTGCAGGGTGCCTCTATGAATTGGGAAGGGAGTGGAAGTGTAACCATTGAGACGAACTGTCGCTGTTGAGGCTTGATAGCAGTTTAGAATGTGCATCCTACATTTGTCCCCGAACCCAAAGTGTTTTAGAACTTGCTCCAGATATGGCCAGTGAACCCGGTCAAAGGCTTTCTCTGCATCGACCGCTAAGAGCATATATTCCCCTTGCGCCCTGCCTGCCTTTTCTATGATATGTAGGGCTTGTTTAGTATTGTCGCTAGTCTGTCTGCAGGGGATAAAGCCTGATTGATCTGGGTCCACTAGAAAGGGGAGGTATGTATTGATTCTATGAGCTATAATGCTAGTGTATAATTTTAAGTCTATATTCAAAAGAGAGATGGGCCTATAAGAGCTGCAGCGTAGTTTGTCTTAAACCGGTTTGGGCAAGACTATTATAGAGGCCGTGAGCATCTGAACTGGGATCGTCCCCGGTTCGGAGAAGGAGTTGTAAAGTCTAGTCAGAATGGGTGCTATTATCGAACAAAAGGAGTTGTAGAAAGCCCGCGGAGAACCCGTCAGGACCAGCGAGTTTAAGGCGGGCAATGGCCGAAATGACCTTGTCAATGCGAATGTCCTCGTCAAGGGACTCCGCCTGTTCTGGGGTGAGCGTGGAGGTTTTAGCCTCCCTGAGATATTGAGATCCGGCCTCTGCGTCAAGAGATTGGTAGTTATATAAGTTCGCATAAAAATCCTTGAAAGCCTTCGCTATGTCAGGACCGTCTGAGACTGGATCCCCCTGTGTAGAATAAATTGCCGAAATACCCTGATTTTGTCTTTTGGCCCGCAGAGTGTTAGCCAAGTGGCAACCGCATTTGTCTCCCCCCACGTAGTAAGAGTGGCGCAGGTGAAGGGTGGTGTATTCTGCCCTGTCTGTATCTAACGCTGCCAGTAGAGCGCGGGTGTTGGTTAGTTGGCACCAGACCCTAGGGACACCTGTGCGTTGGTGTATGCGTTCAAGTTCTAAGGTCCTTTTGGTAAAATCCTCTCTCTTTTCCCTGCGGATCTTATTGTCTGCTGAAGCTATTGCAATGAGTTCTCCTCGTATAACAACTTTGTGTCTCCCACAGTACTGCGGGTGATGTCTCGGGGGTACCGCGGGTGATGTCTCGGCAGTCGAGATCTCGCTGTCTCTCTCTCCGGCTATCCCTCCCTCCAGGTTCTGGCGCTTAAGGGACTCCATGTTGCATCGCAAAGAGGTCATAAAGCAAATCCAGCACTCACTTAAAGACTACCTCACACACAGGTAGTCTTTAAGTGAAGGAAGTGGCCCGAAAAGGGCCACCCGAGTTATTTACAACCTCAAACCTGTTGACGAACAAACGAACACCACCCTCCAGTGACAGATCTTGGCCACTAAAATCCAGAAACACCCCTTCAAACCTCGTAAATGAATCGGACACACTTTCATCCTTCTTCCGACGACACGCAGTCAACTTGTCCCAATCCACTCGTCGTAAGTGATAATACACCTCGGCAAAGCTAATCGCTCCGCCTTCTGCTTCTCGCCGGGCTTGCGCTCCTTATCCCATGTCCTGATCTCATCCCATATTCCACCACATGATCCTGCGTATGCACCCATCTCCATATATTTACCGGTACCAACAGACCGAAAAACAACTCTATATCAGCTAATGTCATCACTGTGGAGGAGGCCGCCTCCGTCAATTCTTTACAGTACGCAGTTGGATTTTTCTGAGGGTCCGGCAACTGTCCTTTTAGGGATATTATCTCACTCCTCTTCCAAGGAGTGTAGATCCACTGTTCCTGGAAATGGGCCGCCACTCGTGGGCGAGTAACAATATTATTCCCATCTCGCAACTCCGGTATTTCGGGGTGCTAAATGGGATGAACTTCCCTCATGGGAAACTGTGACACTGTCGTTGGGACCTTCTGAAGCAATCTACCCCGATAACCCACCAATGTCGTCACATTACTGAAAACCTCATTGGGGGCCATATCTGTAGTATATACCCTATCCCGAATATTGTAAATTATCTGCGGTGCAATAACCTTGAAACACTGTTCCCACAATCCTATCAGCGTAGCCGACATATGCTTAAGAGCATGTTGCTGTAGAAACGGCTCATAATATTGCATCACGCTCCACACATCTTCCACAGGATAAATCGGAATCCGGGCCCACTGTGCAGCCTGGTCATCCACCATTCTCTTTTCCTCATCACCCTCAGCAGAGCGCACCAACACTTTATCCATGTGTTCACGTGCCGCTGCCCAATTCGCTTCATGCATTCCACGCACAGGCGTCTTGGCACTTTGCAATGCCTGAGGTAACACACTCAAAGGAGAAAGAGCAGATGAAGAAACGGGTACCATCGTGAACAAAGCCTGTGTTGCAGGAGTAAGAGGAGGCGTGACCACAGGTGCGGAGCCGGGACACAGAATAGGGGAACTGACGACTCCCGCCCCTGCAACTTGCGAAAGTGGGGAAGAAGCAGTAGAGCTAGAAACAGGAAGAGTAGGAATAGCAGAACCAGAGGCCGAAGGCTGAGGTGTTGGGATTATGGGATATATCCGTTCGGGGGGATAATGAGGTGGGGGTCGAGAATCCAATAACTCCTCAACGAAAACGTCACCTTCCTCTCTAGCAACATACCATTTATCACTCTGCAATCAAAACTTCCTATCTGCACACTCTATGCCTTTCTCGATCTTTTCTCTTTCATAGGCTATTGCTTTCTGCGTTATCGTTTGCGTTTGTCCCCTCCGGGCTTGCTTCTCTGCCCTCATACGTTGTTGCTTCGCTTCCTTCTGCCATGTCCTCAGAGAATCAAACATCGACTGCCTGCTCTTTTTGGCGAACAATTTGTCCTGCAAGTAATTCAACTTTTGTTCATCAAATGTGCCAGTAAGTGGCCACTGTAACTCAACACTGTCCCTCGTATATTTATTCCACAACGTGCTAAACATAATATGGCCAATGCCATGCTTGACGTATACATCAAAATTTGGGGTACCCTCTGGAGGCGCAGGCTGCCTCTCTTCCAATCGAGCTTCAGTGGAACAACACCGACATCCAAAACACCCTAACTTGTTTAGACAAGGCATCTTA
This sequence comes from Calotriton arnoldi, assembly GCA_963921515.1. NCBI lineage: Eukaryota > Metazoa > Chordata > Amphibia > Caudata > Salamandridae > Calotriton > Calotriton arnoldi. The sequence continues at coordinate 718,555 of CAWUFW010009183.1, forward strand.
ATATAAGACACATACACTGTCCCCAATGGACAAATATAACACCAACCACCAAAATGGTCCAAAACCAAATCGAAGCAGTCCAAAAACCGCACCCTACAGTCCGCAGACTATACCAAGACAAGACAGTCCAAAGACTGTACCAAAATAAGAAGACCGGCTCTCGCCCCAGACCTTTTCAAGAATAAGCCGAATTTCCAGTTGGCCTGACAGATTGTTCGCACACAGCCCCAAACCTTTTCAAGAATGGGCCAAATTTCCAGTTGGCCTGGTAGACCGTTCACAAACACTCTGTCTTTTAAGGGTCCGCAAACCCACCAAGATCAAGACAAGACAGTCCGGAGACTGTACCAGGCACAGCCCGTAGGCTCGTGCCGTTCAACCATGGCGCCACATTTTCCAAGAATTCAAGTCACTCACTTGGTGCACTCAGGTCGAGCAATATTATTCTCCACTGCCGACTCTTCGGACCAAACGGTCAAATCCAAGGTTCCGCCTTCTCAGGACCCCAGCCGGTGACCACTAGACGAGGAGTCGCCCGATCAGACGGGCATGGGCAGCCAAGAGAACTGGGCTCTTATCGTGTGGGGATCCCCGATCCGGACACCACCCGACCCTACAACCCGATTACGGGCGAGTTGGGTTACCTTGCGGAGTCCCTGTTCGGGCACCAACTGAAGGAAGTGGCCCGAAAAGGGCCACCCGGGTTTATTTACAATCTCCTAATCGCCTTCCACAAAATGAAGAGTCGGTCAGACAGAAGAGAATACAAACAGTTGTTTATTAGCAATACTGTGCAGAGGAGTCCAATCTGACCTGCACCCTAAGATGTCTGCCGATGGACTGGCCCCCCCAACAGTCTGCAACGCATAATCATTCCTCCCAAGGGCACCCCAACCACGCCCACAATGGAAAGTTACCGGCTTAGGCCGAACATGAACAAAGGAGGCGCAGAAGGATGGGCTACCTCCTGCTAGATGGGTACACGCTATCACTATCTCGAGGTTGCCGTGCTGGGTTTCGGCGTCTCCTAACATGGGAGCAGAGCTACACACAAGGATAGGTATGCAAGGGCAGAATGGCCTATTCATTAGCAAGACAGAAGGCAACCTTGAACAGAAAAGAAAATAATAACTGAATTCAGTGTTCTGCTGAGGCAAGCAGTACGAATAATGAGGTCTAGTACAGACACAGCCTAATAGGGATTACGAAATTCAAAATGGAGTCACACTCGCTAACTGAAGCACGCACATTGCAGGGATAACTCAGTGGGTTGCATAACGTGGAATGGTGTCTAATTTAGCCGCACACTGCTAACCTAATATAACGTAGAACAAGTGTATAGCGAGAATGGGATTTTCAACCTAACATAAGTGAGTGCTGGATTTGCTTTATGACCGCTTTGCGATGCAACATGGAGTCCCTTAAGCGCCAGAACCTAGAGGGAGGGATAGCCGGAGAGAGAGACAGCGCGATCTCGACCGCCCCGTGGTCAGACAGCGTAGCTGTGTGTATATCTACGTCTTTCGTGAGTGAGAGGCATTCTCATGTTCCAAAGAAATAATCTAGCCTGGCATATGTTTTATGTGCATTAGAGTAGAATGAAAATTCCTTGAACTGATCCACCACTCCTAGCTCGTGCAATCGCGTCTGCCCTTCGTTTGACAGTGCCCCTGTCTGGCCATGTCTCAGTGCTGATCTATCCAGTGAGTTATCAAATACTAAGTTGAGGTCCCCCCCCCCCCCCTAGTAGCACCAAGTGATCCCCCGTTCCCAGCGCCCTCCCCAAGGCATTATGTAGAAACCCCTCTTGTTTCTCATTAGGAGCGTAAATTGAGCCGACCAATAATGACCTTCCGGCTAGGGAGAGTCAGTGCAAGAGAAGTTTGCCCTTGATTTCTTCGACCTTCTGCTCGACCACTCCCCGAAAGGATTTGGCCACCAAGATTGCCACTCCTGCTAATTTGGAAGGGGCCGATGAGAACTGCTGTGGAAAGGCCCTTGACTTCAATCTATGGGAGTCCCTAACTAGGAGGTGAGTTTCTTGTAACAGTCAGATATCTGCCCGAGAGGACTCAAGGTAATTGAGTATTACCCTGCGCTTAATCGGATTATTGAGACCTCGGACATTGAGCGTGAGTATTTTAAGCAAACTGCTGTCATGAGGGCAGTACATGGTCACCCGCTATGTCCATCCCAAACCCGCCCCTCCTCCCTCCGCCAGCTGTATTGAACAGTGTAACACATTGTACTGGTCTTATGTAAAAAATAAAATAGAGCATCCCCTATAAGAGGGCGTGTGGGACCCAAACAATGCCCTCTCAAAACAAATGAACAACAACAATAATGAAAATTGAGAATTCTGTCTTACGGATAGTCCTGTGGCCAGACGTGGCCGCATGGTGAATCCAATGGGGGTATGAAGGTGGCCAATGGTTCGACTCCCCCCGCCTGCCGCCCCCCGCCCCCTCCCATGTCTACAAGTCATGCAAAAGTTGGCCCAGTGATCAGGATTCATCGATTTTTACCAGAATTGATGGAGCTGCTTCCAGGGCGGCCTGTTGGCCCTTAGCGATCTACTCCGGGTCCGGCTTAGTTGAGGCTCGGCGACGACCTACTCTCTGCCAGCCACTTCTCCACTCTCTTTGGGAGGGGGGTGGAGATACCCCCCGCCTGCTGCTCCTCCGGGGCTGGATACCAAGTACACGGCATGCCTCTGTTAATGAACGTAATTGATGGAGTTTTCCTTCCCAGCGGAAAATCAGGCGAAAGGGGTGGCCCCAGGAGTCGGGAATTCCATGGCTGTGAAAATGTGTTGTCGCTGGGCGGAACGAACAGCGTTTTTGCAGGGTGAGGGCTGCAAGATCTTAGAAAAGAGTTGGGGAGTCGCCCTGAAAAGCAATGGGGTGCATCCTGCGTGCTTTTCTCAGAATCTCTTCCTTAACTTGAAAGTCAATAACGCAGACAAGGATATCCGGTGGGTTACAAGTGTTCTGCCTGGGGGGACCCACCCGATGAGCTCTGTCCAGTTGAATTGGGGACTCTGGAGAGCCGCCCAGGATATGATGAAAAAGGTCACAGACAAAACCAAAGATGTCCTCCCCCTCTGCTTTGGACGCCACCCCCCTAATACGCACATTGTTCCTCCGGGAACGATTCACTAAATATTCGAGATGTGATTGCAAGTCAATGTGCTGTTCCCGGAGACGAATAACTTCCTGTTGTAGTGACTCCGTCTCCTCTTCTCGGCCCCCTTCTCTGTCCTCCAGCTCCGACACTCTCTCCCCCAGAGCGTCCACGTCCCACCGGGTCTCCTTAATTTCTTGGGAGAATTCGCGTTTTAGAGAATGTAGCTCTTCTCGTCAGGACGTGAACAGTGCCTCCATAAATGTGCTTGTCACTGGCTCTTCTGAGGATTGGTCAGCTTGTGACCCTAGTGTGCCCGACTGCAGATTTGTGTCCTCGGGCGTGGTCACCCCTGGGCGTGAGAGTAGTTCTTTTATTGAGCGGTCTTTTTTAGGGCGCCCGGACGCCATGATGTGGGTTCCAACTCCACTTGCTATAAATGTTCACCTGGGTCTCAATGCCTCCTTTCACCCCAAAAAGTAGGTGGGTTCTGTGACTGCTATGATGGAGGTAGAGCTACACCTCTTGCGGGCGCTGCCTCGCTGCCCCTGGCGAGCCGCAGCTGGTAGGTATGCAAGCGGCTGTGGGTCTCAGAGCTCACTGGGCTGCTAGGCCCGTCAACTTCACGGGGAACCCCCTCCTCGCCTCAGCAGGTCGGGCTCTCCCTACGCGTTATCTTGAGGCGGGGGGCCCTGGGGACAGACGTCGTTTGTGTGCTGGCTCCCAGTGCTGGAGGGGGGCACTTTGCTCCCGGGTTCCTCCATCCCCTGCCACCCCTGCTTGCTTCGGCCTCCCCCGCATGCGATATTGAGGAGTTTAAGTTCCGGGAGAGGTTTAGGCTGCGAACCTCAGGCTATCTCACGGTTGCCGCTTCCCTCCTTCAATGGCTGCCAGGCAGTAGGTACTCGGTCCGAGCCGATCCACCCGGCGAGTGGGGAGAGTTGGAGGACGGGTCCTGGAAGGGCCTTCTCGCGGCTCCACTCCGACTCTGCCCCCTGCTTTCCTCCCCCTGCGCCGTAAGGGACTTAAATGTGCAGAGCCCCGGACCTTGTCTTTAAATTTCGGGGCCTCGCGCCTTGCCGAGTGTTTCTGCTCACCTCTGTGGAAGCTCTGTGGCGGGGGGAGTGTGCGCTATAGCTGCCCTCGGGAGCGGCCTTCCTCTCCCCTTCGGAGTACAAGGCCGCGGTGCTTGCATGCCTCCGAGTCCCGGGCGTGGTTTACCCACCGCGGCCTGCGCGTCGTCCCTCTCCTGCTGCCAAAGGTGTTTCCCCCCCAGGCTCACCCGGGACACGAACTCCGGGATTCCACAGCCTTCTGCTATACCGGAGGCTTTGTTGCTCACTCCGGTGGTGCTTGAGCCCCGGACTGGGCCCGGAAAGCGATGATTAGGGCGACGGCGGGCAGGAGAGTCGTCGAGGCACGTCCTACCTCGGCGCCATCTTGGCCATGCCCCCAGTTTACTTTTTAAATTCATATTTCGCTTTATCAGGGCTTGAATTAACAACAAATACCGAACCAAAAAATGTGACATTAGTAATGTAAAAAAAGGTAAGCAAAAAATACTTTAACAAACAACACTCTTGATGCAATTTCAAGAAAATAATTTCACTAATCAAAAGATAAGAGATACCAATTTATCTATGGTTTGTTATAAATAAGTGTTGTAAAACAAAGGGATAATTTGTGAAAAACCCATCAGAGGAAATGTATCAAAATGATGTAGCCAAAAACGTGGGAACAGATCCATACCAAAGTTAATCTAAGAACAGGGAAAGATAGCAATCCCGTGTTTTGTCCGACAAGAGATGAAAGCAAAAGAACCGAAACCTGTCACTTCGTGGCATGCTAAAGAACAATACCCAATATTAGCAAGTAGAAAAAAAACAGTTAATAGAAAGTAGAACTGCATTAAAAAAAAATGTAAGTCCGTTTTTATATAGCGCAGCTACTCACCCTTACGGGTCTCAAGGCGCTGGGGGCCGTAGTGGAAATTAAGTGAGCTATTGCCCAGAGTCACATGGTGCTGAGCTGAGCTGCCACCGGAGCCGGGGATCGAACCGTGAACCCTGTGCTCCGAAGTCAGCTGCCCTGGCCGCTGCACCACACCTCTCCTGCCAGGTTTTCTAAAGCAGTGGTTCTTAACCTGTGGTCTGAGGTCCCCTGGGGGTCCGCGAAAGCCTACTCGAGGGGGGGGGTGGTCTGCGACTGTTTTATAAAATTAATAATATTAAAATTAATAAATTAAAATTAACAAAGTATATACAAATAATTAAGCATAGTTGTACATTTGAATACCTTTCTTATATTTGATTGTGAATTAAACAAAATATTTCAATATTTGAGACTTTTAGGCACATGCATCAACGTTTTTTGCGAGCGCAAAAGGTGCGATTCACAAAAATCGGCCGTTTGCGTCCGCAAAAAGGGCTGTTGCGATGCATCAAGGTGTAAGGCACCCGCAATTTAAGAAATCGCAATTTTTTGCGATTTCTTAAATTGCGATTGTATTTAAGGAATCGCAATTTGCGATTCCTTAAATGCAATGCAATAACCACTTTTAACTAGCGTTTTCGCTATTTGGGGCCACAAATTGTCGAGCAATTGAACTGGTCGGTAATTTGCATAAACTTTGAAAAATGCACTAAAGTGCATTTTTCAAAGTTTCATGTTGCACACACGCCCTTGGGGCATGTGTGTGCGCAACATGGGTTCACATCACAATTCCAGGGTGCAACAGGGTGTCCTTTTGACACCCTTGCACCTTGAATTGCATGCGCAATTTGTGAGTACCTATTGGTACTCGCAAATTGCGCATGCAATTTCCCATTCATTCCTATGGGCCTGTAGCCCCATAGGAATGAATGGGGAGCCATTCCTTAATTGCGAGTCGCAATTTGCGAGTCGCAATTAAGGAATGTTTAGGAATCGCTATTTTTATAGCGATTCCTACATGCATAGGCTTTTGCGAGTCCTTAATTGCGAATCCTTAATAATCGCAATTAAGGACTCGCAAAATCATACCTTGGTGCATGTGCCCCTATGTTAGTTGTGTACTTGTTTTTGTGTTTGTTTTGAAGTTCAAATCAAAGAAATTGTGTAGGCAGGGGGACCCCCAGCTTCCAGTAATGACTCATTGGATTCCCCTGATTCCAGGTATGATTCATTGGGTGTCCACACTAGTCGAAAGGTTAAGAACCACTGCTCTAACGCATCTGTGACAGGTTAATCTTACTTTCTAGAAAGGTTATTCAGCTGATTCCTGAGAACAGTTTAGTTATATGACCCTCATTTTGTGTGAAAGTGTGGATACATAAGTGGTTCAATTCCATCATCAAGTTTTGCGTTTCTCTTCATATTAAAATAACAGTAGTTCTGCAAAGTTGTAAAAAATTAATTTTCACTATACTGAGCCTCTAATAATGTGCTCAAATAAAGTTATGTGCAAGACAATTCAAAAAATGTTGTTTGGTTACCTGTCCGTCCAATATTGTTGCAGGGATTCTGCTCAGGAACAGAACTATGCATGGGACCATACAATGTTAGTATGTAGGGACTGAGTCTCCATACCACATAAGTACCTATGGGCTTGAATCCGACTAGCTTATAGTGCCTCACTTGCCCTCCTAACCTTCCCAGAGAGACAAGTGATTTGACACCCCAGAACACAACACTCTCGACCCTCCCAGGGATCGCGGTAATAGGTCATCCTCTTTCATTTTTTAACAAGTACTTGTTCACAATAAATAGAAAAGAGACACGAAGGAAGCTTACAATGTTTATTGAAACTATCATGCTCTAATATGCAATAATTGTGCCACAATTAGAAAACATATGCAGGTCAGTAATGTCATTAGCATGACTGAAAGACCATATACAATAAAAAGCCCTGTCATATTAGCTGGCAGATTTGCCTAAGCCCACCGCCACTATATAAGCAAAGTGATTATAGATCTCTGGGATTAGTGGCGAACCCCACACCTCGGCATACATAGATGGATGTTCTACATCTCAGCTGACGTAGCTCTTTCGTCTCAGGACCTTGTCTTTGCCTGCAAGTCCCCCGCTCTCTGTGTTTTCAAACAACAAGTCCCGGGTTATATGATAAAACATGTGTGTTCAAAAACAGCAGCTGGGTTTCGCTATTATGTCTATGTGCTAGTGTCCGACCACAGAGAATAACAAGGAGCAATAATGTTTGACCTTGCATGAGCTGTTCCGACTAAATCCCAGGAAGAGAACAAAATACAAAAACATGTGCTGCCTATGTGTGAAAATACAATGTGGCACAAAAGTAAAAGTAATATTTGGTAATGTGTGCAAAGCAAATGCGGCTTACAATGTACATAGTTAGACTAACATAGGGAAAACGACAGTGGGCTATATAGGGAACACATGACAATATAACAATGAAAGATAATTTATGTAGCTTGATCGCCAACCGAAAGAAACAAAAAGAACATCTATTAAATCCACTATTCTTCATATATGCAAAAAAATAAAAAGCAACAAGGAAGATCCATGTCCAATAAACCAAATGTGAGGAGATCTGAATCAAGATTATCCAGCAAAAAGGACTTATCCTATTCTTTCTTAAAATCCAACAACACCCTACTCATAACCTATGCAAAATAAAATCATAGGTCACTTGGACTGCTCACTTTTGCCACTTTTTTAAAATGTTTGAATTAAATCCGGATGTTGCAGAGAATGTTGTATCCAGTGTTATGACAAATCAGCATTCTCTGTGTATACTCTATTCAACACAAGCAAATCAGCAGCAATTTTCTAAGGGGACGTATCCTAAAAGTCCATAAAAACACATTAAAAGCGCTGAGAAAAAAAACAACCTCACCACTTTTAAACGCATATGATCCTATAAACGGCATGTCGGAGTATACATGTGCATTCTGATTCCCATATCACACAACACCAAGCATCCAAATAGTCAAAGTCAACCCTGTTAGATCCAACTGATGGTATTAAAATGCACAACTCCGCAATTGAGTGTAAGAAACCCACCAGCATGATAAATGCTTCCAATAAAGTGGTGTACGTACTTGTGCAGATTCCTCACATGACATTACAACCCTTCCCTCATATTGCCATTTACAGAGCCATTCTGGGCCAGATCGCGCTACCTTCCAAGAGCAATAGACTAGATTCCTAACCTGCTCCTCATCTGGTTTCCCTGCTTTCTTTACCAACCCTATATATTCAACCAAAAGGGAACAATTGACCGCAACAGTGTTACCTGCAACATGTGTTCAATGGGTCTTTAGCACAATAAATAGTTCTTCATATGCATATTCAGCATCTTAGAAGAAAACCAAATCAGTACATAATAGCATATTTTGCCCTCTCCATTTCGTTCTTAAAATCTTAAATGTTCATATCAAAACAAACAGTCAATCCGAAAATGTAATCAAAAGGGAGGGTTATAGGGAACAAGATATGAATCTGTAAAATGCAATGTCAACACTCTCTGAGCTTCCAAGACATGGTATCCATGGAAATATGAGTTGGAGAAGAAAGCTGTACAAACAGAGAGGCTAGTATTACGGAGTCAATGTGCCTTTAAAAAAAATGCAGCTCTTCATCTCTGTTAAAACCATGAGTAAAAGATCTCAATTTAAAAATCCAAAAGCTTTCCCGCTCACTCAGTTTCTGCTCTTTTATTCTCTACTTTTCTGTGCTTTTGAATGCTTTCAATAGTTACAAATCATATGCCATCCAGTTTACCCTTACAGTCAGAAAACTTAAGATGCAGAGACATTGGGTATCTCTCCTTTGGGTTTTTCAAAGTCCTTAGGTGCTCCTTCCATCTTTCTTTCACCAGTCTCATAGTGGACCCCACATAATTTTTTTAAACAGGCACAAGTTATTACATATATGCAGTAAGTACTATTGCAATTTAAACGTTCCTTAATCGGGTAACTCTTAAACCTTTCACAGTCCCAAAAGACAGTTTGTTTCCCTTCTGTATGTGGACAACAGATGCAATTTCCACATTTGTGAAACCCATGTATATAAAGTACTCCTCCCATCAAGATTTGCCAAGTTTGAAAGTCACTTCATATTTTCCTTAAACACATTTCAATAATTGTAGTGCTTTCACTGTTAAAAGTAAGTGACAAATCTCTCTGAGCTTTTATCAGATTTAATTTTAGATTTCCAAGGTATAACTGACCCTATGCAATGCCTCTTTCAACACGTTCTCCTGATAACCTCTTTCTAGGAAGGGTTTTCTGGTATTTGTTGCTTCCTCTCAAAAGCTCACCATAAGGAATATCAGTTTTTTGATGAATAGGATGAGCCGAGTCATAATGCAGTATGCTGTTTACTAATGTGGGATTTCTGTGAACCCTACTATTAATACTCATTTCACTGATAAAACTCTCATAATCTAAGAAGCAAATCTTCTCCATGCTGTATTCTAAGGTTAATTCCCCATTCATTGAATTCTGGTTCAAACACTCTTGAAATGTATACAATTCATCTGCATTCCCTTTTCTAATTAGAAAAATATAATCAATGAACCGTAGCCATAAAAGAACTTGGTATTCCAAAACAAGAAGGTCTTCCATTTTCAAATACTCTTTCTCAAACCAGCCCATAAACAATGAGGCCTACAATGGTACAAAATGGGAACCCATTGCAATCCCGCTGGTTTGATGGAACAAATCTTTCTCATAATAGAATTTTTTTCACCTAGTACAAATTCAGCCATTTCCAACACATTACTAGGAGTGAGATGATTAGCTGATCGGTTGTTTAGAAAATAATTCGTACTTAAAAGGCCATCTTCATGCTTAATACTCGTGTACAAAGTTATAACATCCATTGTCACCAAAAGTAAATCATTCTCCCATGGTATATTATCTATACTTTTCCAAAGATCATATATATGAGGGTAGATCTTTCACCAAAGTGACTTTAAAGATATTGATAAATTCTGACACCCTTTCTGTCAGAGAACCATTACTAGAGACAATAGGTCTGTCTTGTGGGTTATCCCATGACGTATGAACCTTTGGGAGAAAGTATATCACTGGAATTCTGGGAGAGTAAATATTTAAATAGTGATACTCCTAATCTGAGAAACAACCCTGTCAATTTCCAATTAGTCAACATTACTTCCAGATTTTTCTCTGCTCTTTTAACCATCATGATATTGTCAGTTTCATAACAGGACTTATCAGATTACTGTCTATGAGCTTCTTTGTCGTAGTTAAAATAATCCATCACCATTACTGCTCCTCCCTTGTCTGCATTTCTGATTGTTATCTCTTTGTTGTTCTCTAAAGACCGTGAGGCTAATCTCAGTCTCTTACTCAAATTGGTAATTTTATGGTTAAACTGCATCGGGTTCTCATCTCGTAGTGTGTATTTATCTTCATTCTTATCATTATTTTGTCGTTTTGGGGGGAAGAAAGTTGATTTCAATTTCCAACCACTTTCTAGTGATTCATCATACTCGATACCCAAATCCTGGGTAATGGGCAGTGTTGTCTGAGGAATGAGGAAGATCCCATAAAAATCGTTCCTAGGGGTTGAAACGTTGACTTTCTGATCCCAACCATTCATCCAATGCTGAACTTTTTGCAATGCTAAACTTCAAAATTGTGTGGATTCTAATGAGAATAGGTCTGTATGGTTGGGCTGATTGTATACACTGTTTTTGTTATTCATTTGTTCACAGTTTTTTCACTTACACTGTGCCGTCACCAGGAGCACCTTTCATGCTTTGAACTGTCTAAATGTCATGAGAATGTGAAATATGACAACACAGAAGTAGATATCTAGCTCTCTTGTTTACATCACATTACTGTGTTGGGACAGTTTGGATAACATTTGGTGGGGATCCTTGCTGATATGTAAAGAAAACCAATGAATGATTATTAGTGGAATATTGTTTTTCCAAATAACCTCATTATCCATGTTCTTTGGAATTCAGGGTGCCCTGTGCTTTTCCTAGTAGGTGTTAAAGAGGGCAGGGGGCTCTTAAGACCCTTGAACTCTCCCCAACTCCTCATTTCTAATAAGAAACACACTGTGGATACCTTTACACTTTAGGGAGACCAGGCTGACCACAGGGTGTTGGCAAACATGCATTTAATTGATTAATGGAACATAACCTCAATGTTTGAAAAGTTAAATATCTTTAAAATAATTGTGAAAACTTAATGTTTAATGTTTGTCATTCTTGGGGGGGAGCCTTGATGAATATGTCTATATGGTGGGGCAGTGATGGATTGCAGTAGCACAGAGCTTTTTAAATCCGCTTTTGTGGTAACAAATAATTTTGTCCTCCATTATGGGAAAGCCTTTGTTTCCATTTTCTTTTGGACACGTTGGAATGTCAAAAGTTCTTGACATCATAAGATCGATAATGTCCTATGGAAACCTCCTGTGGTATTTCGATTGTTTTTTTTATAGAATGGTTTTTCTTCACTAGATGTAAAACTACACAGTATATTAAATCTTTGATTAGTTTCTGGTAAACCTTATTTCTCTGATTTCACCTTACTGCTTTAAGCCCTTACTATGAGAGGCATTTCTTTTGGTGCTGAAAACCTTTACACATACCATAAAAAGGATTCTTCCAAATGGGGCGGGTGGAATGCATATAGAGGAGAATTATGTATTTCACCAACAGTGGAAATGTCAAAACGGAAGGACCATAGACATGTGATGATGGACTAAGCACTGTGCAATGTAACTGTTGAATATAAATGTTTTAATTGTACCGGATATATGCAAACGCAATTTTGAATTTGACCAGCCACAAAATCAATAAAAATGTTAAACCAAAAAAAAAGGAATCTTCCCCTTCTGTTTCATCTATCCATGCTCCAAGATTGAGTTAGACAAACTCTCAGAGGGGATGAGGAAGAGAGAATCAAACTGAAGGAGTTTGGAGGTTAGTAATTTGAGCATTACCTCCTAATTTCCATCAGTTTCCAAGTCCTTACTGTGTGAGGGAATACCCAAGCTGTAGCATTCTGACTTTTTCCATAAACAAAACACATGCTGTTCTAAAAAGGCTGCAAATGCATCACAAAAGAGAACAACATTCCCAAAATCTAGTCCCTCTTTGGACACTGTATTAAGTCTATAAGGAAGAAAGAAGGTAGACAGAGGTGGGTTGTATAGCACCCCAATAAATATGAGAAAGAGAGACTCCAACCGTCTTTGTCCTGGAACCCGCCATGCCGCTGCTTGCTTATTTTTTAGTCGTTGGCAAACATGGGACCGTTCATAGACACCTATTTATTGTAGAAGAAGAGGTTTTCACCTCTGTCTTGCCAGGCACAAAATTAATTACGTGCTCTTCACTGTTCTGGAATGGGAAACACTGAAACTGATTACTGCAGCTTCTCCAGAGATATCCAACAGGTGCCTGAAGTAGGCAGTTGACAGAAGGCCGCAAAAAATTATTTCTTCCTCCCATGGAAGGGTGGAGCTCACTGTCGGGCTAAACAAAGGACTAGAGGATTGGAAAAAAAACTTTAAATGGGAAGCCTTATATGAATGACAAAGCCACTAATTCACTCAGCCTGTTGGCTTGAAGTCAAGAAGAAAACCTTAAGGGACAAAACTCCATCTGATGCCTAGGACCAAGGCAAGATCCCATTCTGTGGCAAGATGTTTAAGCTTATACCGCAGTAGAGAAAATCCTCTCAGCGTCTGGGCCCCAAGTCTTCAAAGGCACCCATGTGCAATGGTTTTCTGGGTGCTGTAGCTGCTTCCCTAACACAACTGGCAACCCAGTGATGTTCGATACAAAGCCTTCCTTGTAGATGGTATCTTGCAAGGGCGCTGTATGCAGCCGCCATGTTGGAGAATGCTAGACTTTGAAGCCCAGTCCATCAGTCTGTACACCGACAGGTGGAGCGTCTAACCCACCTTAGTTGACAGGACTCCTCAGTGAGTGCAATAGGCAGGAGAATCTCGGAAATGTTAGATCTGAGGGAAGAATGACACTTTGAAGAATTACGAAGGCTATAAATGCACTTTGGTTTAAAGATTATTTTTTTAAATATATTTTTGATTGAAAATAAAGATATTGCTCGTTCCACAGGTTGTAGACCACTGGTTTAGGGAATGGGAGTGTGGGCAATGTGCATGGAGTACTTTGGGGTCATGGTGGGTTGGGCTTGAGTGTTGTTGGAAGAGCTGTGTTGCCACTGGGATGGCATTTGTGCAGTGTTGTATGAATAGAAAGGTAAAGGGGATGCAAAAGATAAATAATAGGGGTTCAAACAGTGTTACAGCTGTAAATGTCAAAAAATTCTGTTTGCTCCATAATGGAACCGTGGTTTCACATTATTAATTGTATGATTCTGGAGCAAAGTCCTTTTGGCCTGATTGACAGAAGTAATATTTAAACCTGTACACATATTGACATGCACTGGTGTACATGTACACCTTTTGGCAATTATTTCAAATTGTCCCAGTAGCATGACTGGAAAAATGTCAGTCATGTAACACCTCACTTGTTTCCAATGTAGCGTTCGTTATACACCGGGTAGAACTATGCCTTGGGAAAAATGCAATTTATTTTCTCCGGGGTGATAGCCGTGTTCCCTGTGGAGCAACCGCTCCCTGACGACCCCACACACTTTTGGGTTCCATTCCCCTTCCTGCCCTGGAAGGCATGTTACTTCATGCCTTAGTTTGAGTAAATCTTCGGCCATTTCCAGAGTGGAAAGGGATGGAATATGAGTTTCTGAATGGCAAGAAACTCAGAATTCTATAGGCATCCACAAACTTTTAAGGCAAGCCTTGCTTGATTCTTCCGTTCTCTGCCCCTTGCACGGGATTTACGATTCCCTTATTGTGTACAGCTGCGGTGTACAACTATGCCATAATAAAAACATGCACACCTCACCAGTATACTTCTGTGACTCCTTGTCAGTGATAAATTGAGACATTTTCTGAGTGCTAAGAGACAATACATTACAAATTATGTGATATACAAAAAACATATTTCATGTTTACCCAGCGCACAGCCGCTGGGTACTTAGGACAGGGAGTCTTAGAAGGCGCTTATGTCCCACAATGCCATTGTTGGTTTTGATCCACACTGGGTGTAGGGATGCATTCCACTGGTTTGGTGCTGGTGACAGATCCTCTGCAGGGCTAGCATACTTTTGTTAGGAGAGTTCAGGCACCTCCCAGAAGACAACCAATATGCGCTTGTGTTTGTAGCATAAATACTATTTAAAGAAACCTATGACTCGTAAGCAGACTGCATTAAAAAAAAACACCCTCCCTGCTGGGCTCTCACCATGCACAAGTGTCCTTCAAGCTCGCCTATGACTATCTTCAATTTGAACGTCTGGCGTATGCTGTTTGACACGTTAAGCCTGAAGTTTGTCTATTCTTTCTCCGCCAGTTGTACTTGTTATGAGAAATGGCGTTGTCGACATGCTAGCGCATCACAGATCAAATACATGCAGAATGGCAGGATGCTAGGTAGGCGTGTGTAGGTGTATGACTGCATCTCAATGCACTTTTGTAAGCTTGGTCTAAGGTCACAAATTGGTAAACACTGGAAAACAGCAGTAGAATTCATCAGAAAATAAAGAAGGAAAACTGGAAGTCCTACTTATGATTTTCCACAAGAAACAACACTTCACCGCTGAAGGATTATGTCCCACTTGAAAGATTAAAAACAAAAAAGCAGATGTCGCACGATCTAATGATATAATAGGAATTAGAAACCACAATATACTTTAATGCCCGAGCAGAAAGTTTTTCTCTGAATTAATGTGCCATTACATAGGGTCTGTTATTTTTCAGTCATTTGAAGTCATTTCCAAATATTGGGCCGAAACACATTGTAGTCCGTTGTATTTAAGTAATTCACCTGCGTCTATCCACTCTTGAGTCCCTGTTAGTTTGGAAACCAAGCAGACCTCAGCCCGTCCTCTTCTAGAAGAAAGCAAGCTTTACTTTTCCCCTGAAAAGACCAAGAGCAGCCGAGAGAATGGACAAAATGCACACAGTAGACTGGGGAGCCAGGAGCTAGAAGAGCATTTATCCTGCAAAGTCCCCTCACCTGAAGCACAGGCATGGACCTGGGAATTATGGGAAGGAGTTTCTTGGTCCTTAAAAGCTATACTGATCGAATCCCAACTTTCACTGAATGACAAGTCACTTGCATTAACGGGGACACCAACCACACCCTTAAGGAACATAGTGCAAAAAAAACAAAGCCAGCCTGTTACCTGATTTGTCTTCTAAAGAAAGTGAAATCCTTTGCTTCAGAAAGCTACTTCAGAGCCTCTGTTCAAGCCCATTGTTCAAGCACTCTCACTTTCGCTCTGGATGGTGGTAAAGCTCTCCTTAAGAGGCTTCCAGACTCCACATGAGCAGACCTTTAGGTAATTCTATATGCCACAGCACATCTCATCTTGGGTCTGAAGAAATATAATCACATCACCTATCCTGATGGCACTCCATTGGTGACCCATGCCGGTCCGCAGCAACTTCAAAACAAGCTGCATCATTTACACAACCACCACGACTAGCACCCCCGTTTATCTTGAGGATAAGCTGACCATCTCCGCTAGTCCTCGGCACACCTGCAGCCAGAACACCATCAGACTGCAGAGTAAAAAAGGAAGAAAAAAACAAGGAATCAGGCTTTTCCCATCTGTGCACCCGCTACGTGATACAACATCCCCGTATTCATCAGGACCACAACCAAAACATTGCTCTAATGTAGGACAGTTGAAGATGCACTTCTCTAAAGAGCACTATATCAAAATGCATTAACCGTCCACAAACCCGCTACCTCTCCCATCAGTCCTTGACTGTATGCATGTCTTTGACTCTGTACAGCGCTGCAGTGCTTTTTATCTAGGTTCGCGCTGTAGAAATACCACATTAATACATACCATATATACATACATCAGGAGACAGGCAGACATCCTGGGAGATTGGCAAGACTATGTGCCCTTTCATTGCTAACCAGGAGCACAGAGAAGACTCTACCGCACTTTTGTAACCATATTGTCTATCTGACCCCAAACTGCTGGACCTCACAGTAGTGTTCCAAAGTACAACAGAGACCTCTCAGTTGCTGCCAGCTCCATGCGGAAGCATTATTCAGAATTCTGACCCACTACAAAGGCATTTTGATACATCCTGTTCCAGTGGTGCCTTGGGGCATAGAAGGTCTCCAGTGGTGAGCTCTGATGAATCAGCGACCACTGGTTTACATCCTTGTTCATGGCTGGGACGGGAAACGCTCTGTTGAAGCCTACTGAGTTGGGGGTCCAGAAATTGAGCAGGTGCAGAACCAGCGGTCACCTTAACATTCTTGCCCGTGGTACAGCCAGCAGATAGAAGGTCTAGAGTGACAACTTGTCCCCTGTGGGTGCATGTACGAGTCAGTCAATGTAGGGATGACCATTCAGGCCACTATTGTGAAGCTGTTCCACTAAAGAGGCCAGCAACTTTGTGAAAGCTCAACGGGAGCACTTGAGGGCGAACACAAGCGCTCTGAACTTCCAGTGATTGCAATGCACACAAAAAGGAAGATGCTTCTAATGGGACAAGCGGGTCAGACAAAAGATCAACTGCATCCTGGAGATCGAAGGAGGCGAGGAAGTCCCCAGAGTTGACTAACGGCTCATGCGTAGTCTCTTCTCGCTTGTTTCCCCCTTGCTGCTCCTGGCATGTATGTATATCCCTCTTATTTCCTCACTCACGTGCCCTGCTAGAGTGTGTGAGAGCTGGCCAGACACATTTGCAGATATCAGTTTCCACCAGCACCTCAGACTAACATGTATCCTTCCCTGTCTGGGTCTGAGCACGTTTTCCTTCCCTATCTGTGGCATCCCCTCAGCTTCCAACTCTTACCACTGTGTTCGTCACCATCACATTTCCAGTTCGGTCACATGCTTCTGGATTTTACAGATCGTGGCTTACCCAAAGGGACTACTTGGATGCTAGAGATACAATACTGTGTAGAAGGAGCAATACTAGTGCAGGTATTGCCATGTCTTGCAGTTGCAATGAATTTCAGTAGGTTTTGTTCTTTCGTATTTTTAGAGAACGAGGTCCAGAGCTCTCTCTGACTCCCAGGCAGACTCGCTTTACATGTGGTTATTCATTATGCTCTAATGGGGTCGGTTCACACTGAGAGAGAACTACTCTTTTCAACATGCAACATAAGTAGCACATTGTACTTCTTTGCTCGGCTCTTATCATTCCCGGTAACATACAAGAAAAGCTAATGTTAACCGAAGCATCCTCAATTCCTTCACATGCATATCTGAGAATTGACTGTGTTCATTAACATCAGGGTCTGTATTACGCATTGTCATTGTTTGTGCCGGGCGCAAACAATGACGCCTGCACTTTTAAAGGGGATTAGAGACCCCCGTGCAGGCGGGTGCAGTCAGTGACTGCACCCGCCTGCAGGGGGATGTCTGGGGAGTGGGGGATTCAAAGGACCCCCTTTCTCCCCTCCAGAGGGCTGCTCTCAGGGGGCATACTCACAGAGTTTCTTTGCGTCTGCGCCAGCGTCTGTAATATGGCGCATGCGCAGACGCAAAGGAATTCCCTCATTTGCATAGGTGCAAATGAGGGAACGCCCCCTGAAGGTAGCGCTGGTGCTTTAAATGCGTCCGCGCCATCTGTATCACTGAAGGGGCTGCACAAGCTTCTGCGCCCCCTTCTGTAATACCGAAGTGCCCCGGGGGCGCACAAAGCGGGCGCTAATGCCCGTTGCGCCCCGGGGCGGTTATTGTAATATGGCCCCTGGTCTAGACGTGCAGGTAATGTGGTCAACCTTCATCCTAAAAGGTAGATTCTCTATAGCAGTGCAAGCTTCTCACGCTGTCTGTCTGCTGGCCCAGCTCCTCGCTCTGTCTGTCCCTGTGACGCAGCTCTTTCCACTATCACTTCACGTGCCTGTCCGCAGTGATCTGCTGTTCTTCACACTGAACGCCAGTGACGCAAGCTTCCCACTCTTTCAGCCCAGCATCCCACCTTCATCATACTGTCCATCACACTGAATAGCACTGACCCCAGCTCTGCACGCTGCCTGACTGTGCCCCATGAACCTCGGCAGTGTCCCCAGCTTGTCACCAAATGTCTCCATGTAACCCTGGGCCATCTATTGTCCTCCACTATCGTAGAGGTTCCTCACACAGTTGTCCACCTATGTGACCCAAGCTCCTCGCGCTGTCCTGTCTGACAGTAATGTATCACTCTGTGTATGTGTGTCCTCAAATCTGCTCAGTCTGTCTGTCAGGGTGGGACTCGGAGCTAAAAGCAACTGTGTAAAATGTTCAGTACCGGTTCTTATCTCAAGGGTGCCCCTCTCCAGCAGGGTTTTTGTAGATCTTCATAACATGTTTTTCAAAACTTGGAGCAAAACATTAATTTTCCCTTGCTGTGTCCCCTAATGTGTTGAGGCCTCAAGCAATATTTGTCTACCTCAGCAAATCATGCATCTGACGGTAGGAAAATGACCTGTTCCTTCCTGACAGCTCCTTCCAGATGTGAAAGCAGCCCTCACACTGCTCTCAAACATACTGAGGGACCTTCCCACATAGCCGTGCCAGCCCTCGAGTATCCAGAGCTCGGCGCCATGTCCCTATCTCCCCACATGTTCAGTTCATGTGCTCCGAAGCCCTCACTCCTTTCCCGTTGTAGTTGCTCTGTGGCAGCCCTGGTTGTACATCTGGGGCTTGCACTTATCCTCACACCCCCAGCAGTGCTGCAGGAGGCTGTATTCTTGGCTGGCAGGCATGCAGGCATGCATTCAGGGCTTCTAGGAAGCCTGGCCGTTTCACTTAGTCTTTTCTTTTTCATATTACCCGATCTCAAACGAGTGCTATCCTGTGCTAGCTGCGAATACCGCGGATCTGTCTGTGCAGCAGAACACCCATCCTTATGCTGATCACGTCAACTGTCATTTGTAGACAGTGTCAACAATTTAAAATAAAACAGAAATAAGTGGCAAAACCCCAAAAGATACTGGTGTGTCATTGTGCAGAAACATCTTTGGAGGTGCATTTAACGCTTTACAACTCAGTAATGTAACCTGTAGCCACTGCAGTCCTGCTTAAGTTACATGAATAACACTTCTAAATAAAAGGTTACGTTGATATTCAGAGCTTGCGTTCGCTCCTTCAGTTAGTGACTGATTACAATAATGTGCCCGGCAGTGCAGAAGGGCGGCTCTACTTGTGGTTTGTGTACTCTGACAAGACAAAGTGCAGTTTGAAAGAGCCCCATTCATAAGTGTTTGCTCTTATTGATCAGCAACATCATTATTCGTAATAAATGAAATATATTCAGTGAAGAAAAAATATCGTTCTTAGTGCAAACACCAAGCAAAACGCTTGCCTACTTTAGAGACCACTAAAAACCTCCTTATATTGACATTGCATATCGTGCGCTGCAAGTACACAATATGCAATGTCAATACAAGAAACCCAATAATTTATTATGTATGCAGCCAGGATCAGTTTTTCCACTTTCCTGCTTACGTTATGAATAGACATGCACAGGTCTTCAGTTTGTGTGGAAGCAGCTGTCCACGTATGTGCAGTAAATTTCCCACAGCAGAAGCACAAGTTCTAATGCCTCTAAAAATGCTCCCTTGTTACTAGGACTAGCTGTTACTTCTGCCTTTATTGCCCTTATTTGTGTACCTGCTTCCTTGCGCCACATTGACTGCTTCATGTGATTGGACTGATTCTGTAGAGTGACTTGGCATCAGCCATGCCAAGAACACCAGACCATTCTCAAGTCAACCATGGGTAGCAATCCTGCTCTCAACTAGAGTAGACCGGTAACTATATTTCAGTCGACTGGTGGGCAGAGTAACCATGCTTTTCTGCTGTCGGTGGTCGAGTAACCATGCTTTTTTTGAATTGGGGAGAGGGTAATCGAGCCTAAATTGCGACTTCACTTTAATGGCCTAGCAAATAGAAATGGTTAATGGACTAGCCGTAGGGTAGCCATGCATTAGTGGACTGTGAGCACGGTAAACATGTTAGACTGCACAGTGGGAAGGGAGTTCATGCATTAATGTACTGGGGCGGAGTGACTAAGATGAAAGTCTGAGTCGGTGCAACCATGTTGTAGCTGACTTTGTGGCTTGGTAACTTTGGTGAGCGGCTGGAAGGTATATCACCATTGCTGCAAATGGTGTCAGGGAAGGCATACTGCAGTTGGAGGCAGTCTAGTCACGTTTTGGTGGGTTAGAGGCAGTTAACCACGCGGCATTTGTCTGAAAAGCACCATAGCGTTGCGTCCATTTGCCAGAAAGCAATGTAGATAGGTTGATATTGACTGCGAGCCATGTGACCATGCTGAACTTGGCGGCATGCTAGGCATTCTGGTTTGGTCTGAAAGGAGCATTCCAAAACTGACTGGCATGAGATTATGATGAGTATGCTTCTGTTAGCAGCTAAATCCGGGAGTCCGTATTGTACTGGCTAGAGGGTCGGATAGCAAAATTCCAGGTGGGTTGTCTTGGAGACAGAGTAGCAATGTTTCAGGTGATGGGAACAGACTAAACGTGATTGGATTAGAAGTGGAATACCAATGCACGCAGTCATTGGCTGTGAGGTAAACTAACAATGCAGTGATTGGATCAGAGAGAGAGTACCTATGCAGGGATGCTTAATAGACTTGGAGTTAGATTGTATTTATCACCGAGTTCGGACATGTGCTGTGGGTCATTCATTTAGAGTGAGTATTTTTGCAGAGATGCAAAATTGGGTTTAATTGATTTTAAATTTGCTTTGTTCCACCATTTATGCAGTTTCTTTTTTGCCTGCACATCAGTCATTATTTCATGTTTATTTTTTTATTTCCATGTAGGAGTTTGTGTTGGGAACACAGATAGCCGCCACTATGTGAGCTTGACTGAACATATATACCGGTTCAGCCCAATCTGGTTGAAACCTGAAGACATTAGTCGGTGAGTATAGTGTGGTCTTATGGAGTGAACGGCGGGTGTGAAAACAATGGATGACTAACACTACTCCATTGTAAGGACGCAAGTCCTAATCTCCCTCTATCATCTCCCTGTAAATTCTGAAGTCTGCTTTAACATCCTCTGCTCACCCTCAAGAGAAAGGCCTCCGAAGCAACTTAGCAGGCAAATATGCACTATGTTAGGGAGGAGTCCTTCCATTCTGGCAACCAAATTCAACTCCATATCCTCCAAGTAAAATGTGGCACTGCATTGCTGCTCAGGAACTTGCAACAAGATCTCAGCACACTTTAACTCAGAGGTCACCTGCCTGAATTCCACAGTGGTACCAAAAATTATAGAGGAAGCTGCAAGAAATTATGAAATTTCCATTGTAACAATGTACAAGTCTCATCATTCATTGACTAATGCTTCATTCAGTTACTCCTTCTCCATATCACTAGGTCCAGTAACTGGGTGAGGTCTGTCATTTGATTGGTACTTTGATATTGTCTGCACTGTCCACTCATGTTGTCTTTTTGAACATTTGATCTTATTCTCCCTTGGGTCGGATGCTGCCACAATATCTCAAGTGCATAAAAGAGCCAGAAACGAAGTTAGCCAGTTATACACGTACTAAATAATACATTATAGAGAAGTTATTTTCCTTTACCACAATCAGTATGGTATATTAAAGGTATAGTTGAGGACGCCAATGTTATTGGCACATTTAAAAATACAAAAATGATTTTCAGGAAATGGAGAGCCTGCAGACTATGCCAGTATAATGAATGAGTAGAGGCATTTTTGGTTGTCTCTGACTTCGAACTGCTGATTTATTTAGGCAATTTTGGTTTTGAAAGGGGCTGCGTGTTGCTTAATGCTCAATGACTCGAGATCTCTGCAGCCTGCTGTGTGGTTGGAGATTGTGACTAAGGTATTTTCAGCAGCTGTGCTGTCCCTGGAAGACCTGTTCCTTGACTGTGATGCTCTAGACTAAGGTCCTGCCTGACGTTGTTGTGCACGGTCCCTATTTCGCACATTGTTCTGCTGAAGGCTCTTCTTTATGCTGTTCTGGACTCTGCTTGGTGCTGACTCGGCTCACCGCCTTTCTGCTGTGCTCGCAAAATATTGCATGTAGCGCTAACATGTCCTTTCTGGTGCAGGATTCACGGCCTGAATGAGAGGATCTCGGTGAAGAGCTACGAATTACTGGTGCAGTTCTACCTGCAGCTCATCCAAAACGCTGACACTGAGGTGCTGCCTACGCCACACCGTGAATCACATGAGCTCTGAACCACCCCACAGGCACCAAGCAAACCTAACGCTTCAGTCATTGGAATGAAACCCTGTTGCCTGGTCCTGCATATTTACCTGGAAATTTTGATGTGAAGCCTGATTGTTTTTCAGATGGAAAATCAGAGACAACACCTGCTAACCGTACCTGTTTCGGCAGATAGAAAGTTGAGCTAAAAGTTGGGTGGGTTCTACAAGTTAGACTAACTAAATGTGAGTCTCTCTTGAGGATACGTTTAGTTTACTACGACAGTCTGACCTTCTGTCTCAGTGGGACCAACAACTCTGCATTCCAGCTTTCTTAACAACCATTGTGATTCTAGTAGTCTGCCTCAGGGCAAGCGATCAAGATTACAAATATGCATAAGTTTGTTGGGTGACTGCCTAAGACCCTGAAACAGGGCGTCCCAATTACAGGGCGCCAGTTTGTCTACTCACCAGAGGAGAACCGGAGAGGGGTACACCCGGGGACAGGGTCTACAGAGAGACAATTGGAAGCCATGACTAAATGAATGAACCAAAGAAAAGATTTGAATCTGAAATTCTCAGGAACAGATTGCTGGGGATGGCAAGGTATTCTCTATAACAGCTTGAACTGTAAGAATGGAAAACCAGGAATGAAACAGACGAAGGAGCAGGGTATCAGATAGTCCAAATTCAGGAAACTGATTTCAGGTGTACTGTTCTTAAGAATGATACTTAGCTAATTTATTCATCCTAGAATACATTTCACATTGTGCCCCAGCTGTGGCTAGATTTCATGTAATTTTATATTAATTTATGAGAAAACTGGCATCGGCAGGACTGCTGAAGAATCGGGCAGACTCCTCTGGTTTGGGGTGGGGGGTTAAATTGTCTCTGATGTAAGAGTACCATTGTACAGAGTGAAATGATTTTAGGGGAGGGAGAGTGAGTGTGTGTGTTGTGTGTGTGCACACACTTATCGTCTAGGATAAGATGCACTCCCTGCCACAAAACGAGGGCTTCATGTGCCTGGCGGTGTGATGTGCATGCACTTTCAGTGTCGTCTTAAGACAAGCAAAACGACCAGTACTGCTTGTCCATATAAAGATACCCACTCTCACGCCTACAGCCTCATTTAGGGTGCCATGTTAAATCTTGTAGTACTAGTTACCAGAGGATATTAATGTGGGGTTTGTGAGTCCATGACTGGCATAGCTTTCAGGAATGCTGTACGCCAGAATGTTAGGGGTGTAAGGTGACATCTTTGAGTGACTTTGTACTGAGCTGGGAAATTAAAAGGTGCCCTCCGTTGCCTCACACCTCTTTCATGTTGGGTTTTTTACTCAATACTTACTGTGATAAATACTCTTTTGGACTACTACTTCTGGCTTTTGCACTTTTATTACCACAGTTAACTCCTGCTTTAGAGATTTTAGGATAAATTGCTGAATAACTTGCAGTAACAATGCTAGTATATATTTTGCAATATAATTGCCACCAGTATCTTGCTTTTGGGAATCCCTATTATTTTCTGCATGAGTGATGTAGTTTTAGCTAGTCACTGATTCACTAGAACTATTTCAATCAGTACACCATTACCACTGTAAATGCAGGCAAAAGTGAAAAATGTACAGTTCTCAGGTTGCTGCAAATATTTCTTTTGAAAACAGTTTACTGTAGCAGGGTAAATGAGAACATTGGAATCAAGGTTCGATGCTGGAAGGACTGTTGGCAGCTACACTCTAGGTTCAAGATCGGTAGGTCCAGGCGCTCTCCTCACTGAGTCAGTATTGCAGCTTTTGATCTTTGTCCTCGGCGAGTCTTCCAAAGACTATCCTTACCGGCTCATCTGATGTAATAGTCAGCTGGGGAACTGCCACGTGGCACTGCTGTCAAGTCAGAGAGCCAGAAGGGTACAGCACGGTCATTGAGCCTTGGGACAAAGGAGATGTTTTAGAATGGGGCTAGGGTGCAAAGCACTAACACCAACCCGTGAGCCCAACAGCAGTCCACAGCCCTACCATCGAGGCACCAAGTCATTGGAGACTACATACAAACATCTTTGTGGAAGTGGCATCTCTTTCAGCCAATATGCTATCTTTTACTTAACTGCAAATAGCCTGACAGCATTTTTCAACAAAAACAAAAAACTCAGAACCCAAAAAAAACCTCAAACTCTGAACCATCCATACCATGGTGCACCACAAAATTAAATGCTGCCTCTAGCCACACAAAGCACGGCACCGCTTCCATCTGAGCATGGAGAGAGTGAGGAAAATGCTCGTAGTTCGTGCTAAAAGAATACAATTTGT
The DNA here is from genome assembly GCA_963921515.1 of Calotriton arnoldi. Taxonomy (NCBI): domain Eukaryota; kingdom Metazoa; phylum Chordata; class Amphibia; order Caudata; family Salamandridae; genus Calotriton; species Calotriton arnoldi. The sequence goes on from CAWUFW010009183.1 coordinate 743,200, forward strand.
TTATACATACTTTACTATGCCATAGGCCATAAAAGTTTGACAGTATACAAAATAACATACAAACAGTGTCTTCATTGATTAACATCACATTACACTTAATGACTCAAGCTTTAAAATTTGCATAAAATAGAATAAACCAGGAAGCACTTCTCGCAGAAAATAGTTGACGAGAAACCGCTGTATCTTCTGGTAAAAACAACACGTTGGCACGACTCAAAGTAGTTAAGTTCGAACATTGTATCAGGTTTGTAATTAAAATGCAGGTGCAGATGGCAGCGACATTGTAAACAATAAAAAAAAAAGCTAAAAACCATAAAAGTAAAACAGAAAAGATTAACACAGATGGAATCAGCATAAAAAGAATACACCAAATAACAGTGGAACGTTAAGCCCAGACATTAGCGACCAAAAGCAATGAAACATCGTGCCTTTCGGGTAATTAACCGGCAGCCTCGCCAAGTCTCACTGACCTTATCCTCCAGGCACAGAGAAGGTATCATGACATGTCAAAAGTAAGATGCTCTGGAGTGTCACATCTCAAGACCCTTCTAGCCTCCCAGTAATGCATTGTGCCAACAGCCTACACACCGGAACTATACAGCGCTTCCTTGGAGTCGCATAGCCTGGGCAAAAGAACAAGAAATGGTCCTCTGTCTCCGCTATTAATGGGCAAAAGAGGCAATCAGCAGTCTGGTTCAGAGATCCATCCCATTTTACTGTGAGAGATTTCAATGGAAGATTACCAATTCTGAACTTAATGTACAAATATCCAGCAAGACTAGGCCTAATCCTGCCCAGATACAATTCAAAGCTGGGTAAACACTTATGCAATAAAAAAGCTCTTTTTTTTACCCTGACCGCTGTTTCCCTAGATAATGGCAATGGAGTAGACTTGACTTCTTCCATTTTAATGAAACTACAAAAGGACTTAATCTTACTGAGCAATGGCGTCTGTGCCTTTCCATCAAGCTTTAAAAGCTCTGCTAGAGCATCCCAAACGATAAGTAGCTCCGGTACTGACCAGATGTGTAGCCAGACCTTCAGCATCTTTAGAGAGGCACTAGCATCGATCTTTTGCAGTGCTATGTCATAGCAAATAGGGACCATGGGGGAGCTGGGCGGCATATTAAGAATTGATCTAATAAATGTAGAGATTCAGTGCTTCAACTCCATAGATGGCCCCATTTATGGCTGTAGCCCTGTAAACTTTCACAGGAGAGATTGCACTGCATGATGTAGCTTTAAATTTCCTCAATGTGTATGTTTTCACTTTTCAAATTTGCGACCCCCAAGAGCCATTCTCAATCAGACTAACGCCTAAGTAATCGAAATATTTGACCTGCTCTATGGGCATTCCCTCAATCATCAGGAGCGATGGGGTCTGATCACCATAAATTTTGATTTGACAGTGTTTATCTCATGCCCTCTGTCTACACAAAAAGAGGCAAATGTATCCAAGAGGTCCTGCAAACCCATGGGAGTTCTAGAAAGCAAAAGCCTATAATCTGCAAACATGAGCACCGGGGTGCTGACACCCGCAGATTTCGGGGCGTCATGATTACAGTTTGCTAGCCAGTCAATGACCCATTAATGTATAAACTAAAAAGGGTAGGGGCTAGGACACAACCCTGTCTTATGCTTTTTCTAATGGGAATTCTAGATGTGAGATCATTATGCTATCTCACCTGGGCATAGGTATGGGAGAGGAGAGTATTCAGGATTCCTAAAAGGTGCCTTTTTTGATTATAGGGACGATTACTGCTCCCTGCCAAGTGGTGGCGATGTCTTCGCCTACCAGAATTTCAATACTCAGAATAATCATAAACAGCACCCAGACAGTTGGTTCAGACAGATACAGGGAATGCCATCTGGCCCAGTGGCTTTCCCCCTTTTCAGCTGGCACAAGGCCCACTCAGTTTCTTCCACACTAAATTGTACAGAGAACATAGATCTAGCCCTGTTAGGGCAAGATGTCTGAGGGATTTTATGCCCACTGTCAGGCAACAAGGAATTTGATGGTTGCTCCATATATAGCTCAATTAAGTGGGTCACCCATAGATCTGGCTGGACTACAGCATCACAGGCGGCATCTAGAGTATGGCTCCCAGTGGCCAAGATCTTCCAAAGGCTAGTGTTGTTATTATGTAAGTTAGATCCTCCCGTTGCACATCCTCCCATGATTTCTTGCAAGTTTGGAGAATTGATTTGTAAGCTTTCCTCGCTCTCCTGATCTCCCTCTTCTCCCTCTTCTCCCCTGACCTTAGAACCCTGAGGAGCTCCACCTTAGCCTTTCTACACTGAGGGGGAAACCATCTTGGTTGGGATTTAACCAGCTGATATCTGCGTCTGTCTTTAGTGAGCTGTATTTTCAGTAGGTTCACCAGCTCGCAACGGAGGCCAACAAACCCATGAAAGTAATTTGCCCTTAGATCAAAAGAGCTAATTAATTGTAAAAAGATCGAATATAAGGAGCTTAGGGCTCTATCATTATTAGATAACCTATCCCATTTTACATGTCAGCGATTGTTAGTCACAACAGTGGAGTCTGCGGGAATGCCCAGTTGAATTTGGAGTATTTAAGACAGAGATACCCAACTGAAGCTGAGCACAAAGGGTGTCGTGATCACTATCCGCTCTTGGCATGACCACCATATCAACCACTAAAGACCACTGTCTAATATCAAAAACGATATAGTCCATATTGGTTACGTACAACCCTATTTAAAAAGTCGATTTACTTGAACTATCAGAGGGGGTACGACCATTCAAAGCTCTGAGACCATGTATTATCAAGATGTCAATGATTCGCTCAGCTACCCATGAGTGCTTGTGGTTAGAAACCGCTGTTAAAAGAGGCACTCCGTTAGCCTCATCCTTAGTTAATGAAGTAGCGGTTGGTCAAACAAAATGGATGTATTGCAATCACCTGCGACTATTTTGAGGCAAGTAGGATGTAGTTGCCCGATCATTGTGAACAGATAACGTATAGAGCCAGTTTTGGCAGTGTCGGCTAGGGCGGATATAGAAATTAATAATTGCAATTAGCTCGATCTCAATGGAGCTACCACGTGTAATAATGCCTAATATATCTTTGCTGTTGGATTGGATGACCTTAGCGCTATGCTAATTTGTTTAAAATAAAAAAATCCATGGCCTCTACCTACCCTGAAGGGTGTAGCATTCACTTGAAAAGATAGATAACCTGGTCGAAAGACCAGTTCCATCGCCCAGGTTTCCTGGAGAAAGATAATCTCCTGCTGCTCAATAAATGTATCCCAATCTGGATCACTTTGTTTGGTACGTAACCCGGCAGCATTCCAAGACAGTAAATTGACAGACGTGTCCAACTGGGAGGTTGCTGGATTAAGGTGTTTAACATTAGCCATAAGATTAGTGCCCAGTCCTTCTCTATTAACCAGGTGAGACTGCAAATAGCCTGACCGCATTTTTGAACAAAAAAACAAAAACCTCCGCACAAAAAAACCCCTCAAACTCAGAACCATCCATATCATGGTGCACCAAACAATTAAATGCTGCTTCTAGCCACACAAAGCACAGCATCACTTCCGCCTGAGCATAGACAGAGTGCGGAAAATGCTCCTAGTGCGTGATAAAAGAATACAATTTTATATTATTAAAGACGAAGGGACACAAAGTGAGGTTCATAATTCTAAAAGTTATCCTGTGGGCAGGGTTAGGTATCCTTAAACATTTTACAGTATTTAGGAGGAATTAGGGGAATGTCTACAGCTGTGCAGAGGACCCTACTTCTTTAACAACATTTGGAAATAAAGTGTGTAGCAACTAATAGTCATGTAAACAAAAGTCCTGATCGAGTGAAAGGCAGTGAGCATGTTTGAGAGGGTGAGAGGCAGTGACTGAGAGTGATACACTGTTTAAATGAGTGAGGTGGTTTCATGCAAAAAACAGAAAGACTGGGTTCACTCTATTAGAACTCGATTGCATACACTTTAATGTAGAGAGCAGTATACATCCTGCTCTATTGCTGTTTTTAATAAAATATTCTCATTTTATGTGCACTGCAGTAGAAGCAATATGTTTCGTAATCACTGGGAAGGCATAAATTGTATATATATTTGAAGCCATGTTCTATCATTATTGATTTCCAAAAATTGGGAAAACACTTGAATCCACATAACATAAACACTGAAAACAGTATAGCTCAACTAAAACCGTGGCTCGCCTGAGTTGCAGGCTGCAGTGAGCATTCACCACCTGCATAGTGAGTCTTTCCTCTTAATCCGCTCAGCCAACGTTACTCAGAAAGCAACTCACTCACATCCCAACTAACAGACTACAGTAAGTACACATTTGCTTTTATGTGGCAGACACACAAAGGGGTCTTTGCTAATGTGAATAACTACTGGTAATCTTCATTTCAGTGAGGTCTTGTCTTCCTCGTCACTGTAATTACAGTGTGCAGGTGAGTCATGTCAGAAAAGCTAGCAACTGTGCTAGTCCAAATTTAACAAAACACGACTTTCCTACCACTTACTACGGGGATAATAACTGACCTTTTATTTTTTTATTTAAGAAGTTTTATATAGCGCTGGCCTGACCTGAGGGTATTGGAGCGCTTTACAGCAGATACAATGCAGAGATTCACAACAAACAAAACAAAAGAAAGAACACATTAACATTATACCCAGAAGCCCTGATCTTAAGTGTTAAGAAGCCACACACTGTCGAAATGAGACAATTTAAGGTGGTGAGAGGGAGGGTAGAAGGGCTGTGACGCAGAACTACGTCTAATGAAGGTGTCTGGGATCATTGCTACCTTGTTCCTCAAGTCATTGCTTACATTATCTTCGACTGGTAACTCTTGCCAGGCACATCTTGCACACTGTTGGCGCTCTTGACCCTTTAAAACTCCACTTAGGAAGGAATGGGTCTGTCTAATAAATTGTAGGGGTGGGCGATTAACCCCGCTCCGATGGCAGAGTTTGCAGAGTTTTTCCCGCTCTGTGTTATGCTTGTAAGACGGTGTTCTGGCAAAACTCAGCCAATAGCTGCACAGCAGAGTTTTTTCAAGCACGCGGCTCACCAACGGTAAGTTGTTGAGCAGAAATTGGTGTCCCCTAGTGCGATTTTGAGTCACTGAGACAACACCTGGCGAGTTTTCTCAACGCAGGCTGTTGCGACTATTCGCGGTGAGAAAACCGCCGCCGAGTAGAAAATCTACTTAAGCAGCAGCAAAGAAGCAGCGCCCTCTGGGACACCGCAGGGTGCCGTTCGCATTGATTTTGCAGCGCAGAACAAGCTCCCGGTGCTAAAAATCAGTGTGATGTGCCAATACTGCCTGCTCGCGGAACTCTGCGTAACCTTGCGGAGTTTTCATGTAATTGCACAGAATTCCGTGGAGTGAAACGCTGCGAGTTCCGCCTACCCCTAATAAATTGTCAAGTTAGTGGCTAAAGAAAATGGCCATTATTACCTATACTTTGTGTTCACAGAAACATTTTGCTGTTGAAGGCAGTGTTACCAATAGACATGCATGTACAGAAGTACTTTAATGGCTCTGCTCTCACCTGCCGAGACACGATTGTACATCACCAGCAGGTTTATAGGCTCCCATCATTCAAAAATGACGAGGCATGAGCTATGTCGCCTACTGTGAGTAGAAACCTCTTGATGGAAAATACCACTAAATGAGACAAAGTCACCTCGAAAACAAAAGTTCAATGCCAACAAATAACATACGGGACACCAGTAAAACATAAACATATTAAAGAATAACAGCAACGTATCAAAACACTCTCAGTATTCACCTTATTATACCTCTGACCCAACAAGAAAGACCCAGATCAAACTTGCACATCTGCCATGAAGAAAGCAGGGCGGAGGCCATCATTTCCACATCATGTAGGACTATGACCCTCTCCTTATTTAGAGTTTGGCAGAGGAGGACAGTCTCCGAAAAGCAACAGTTGTCTCATTTATAGTGTCATTATTAAAATCACTGCATTCTAAGTGAAGCAGACGGGATACCGCCACTTTTTGGTAAAATGTCTGCATCTGCTCAACTCTAAATGAGTCCCATAAATTCTCTGAGGGAGGGAGATCAAATTGATGCATAGCGATCCTTGTCGTCCTTGAAATCGATCAATAAAAAAAAAATATGAATTTGGGATCTGAGACCCAGTTACCTCCCTGCCCTTCTCCCACTTCACTCACCAGTAGTATTTGTCCTACCCCAAGAGCGTGTATGTCCACTCCATATAAAATGTAGGCAGTTGCTTATTTGAAATTAAATTTGTCGTTGCTTGATGTTAGTGAATTATAGCCATAACTTGTAGCTGGCATGTGTTCCTACGCATGCTAACTTTGTTTACCGGATGCACCTGTCTCCAAAAGTGAGATGCTTTGTTCTGTTACACCAAATGCATAATTTCTAGAATACAGCTTCCTAAGCTGAAAACCATGACCATTGTTGGTACAGAATTTTCTTTGTCACCTGGGGAGCTAAGTTAAGTGGGGGTCCCAAATATAAAAAAAACAATCAAATTAAAAAAAAACTGGAAATGTGGGTGCACGTTTGCCCACATCATTAGTTTCTGGCAGCCAGTCTAGTGCACGCTCTGCATCAGTCACTATTCCTAAGCCTTTTGCACTTCAAAACCACTGGAAATGTCTTCCCCATCAGGAGTAATTTGCTCATAGTTCTCTCCCTGTCCTTAGTATTACCCCTCCCCCACAGCAGGAGGTTTTTCCGTCAAGAGACTTTCCTGGGAATCTTTGCCTTCCTTAGGAACCTATCCCATTAGCCCACTGTTATTTTAAATATTTTTTATTAGTTTCATTAAATAGACCTTAGTGCAATAGTGACAGGCATATAAGGCAGATCATAAATGATGTGCACTACATAAACAGTAATTTGTTTTAACAAGCATTTGCAATGCAATAGGTCTCGCATTCACGTGAGTTTGAGCTATTGCCAGTGTAAATGACAATGCCTTTTATTTATGTTTTGGATTTTAAAACATAAATAAAAGGCATTGTCATTACAATACTAATAGCTTAAATTCTCGCAAATGCGAGACCTATTGCATTGCAATAAAGGGCCTTCTCGACCGCTTGTTAGATTGGAAATATCAGAGGAAGAGACCGGCCTGCGACGTCTTCTAAGTAGAGATAAATAGTGCAGTGCAGAAGATGTGTAAGTGTTGTAAATTACACAGACACAAATTGTGAAGTGAGAGTTACATATGATCCGAGCTATAAACACTAACAAAGCGCTCCAACACCTTTCGCACTGTGATTACACTGTCGCGGCTCAGGAGGAAGAGTGGGAGGGGGGAGCTATTTCCTGCCCTCTCCGTGATTTGAGAGTGCAGTGTGGCATTGCGTAATGTCATTGCTATCTTTGGCCTAATAAACACTCCAGCTGTAGTAGGGCCCTGGCTTCACCTCCTGGTGCAGGGCGAGCTGTGCTTTATGGCACGCATGGAAGGAGGGAGGGATGGTCTCGGCTGCAGCTCTGGCCTCGTACAGTGCCCCTGCTATTACTAGTGAGCGAGAGGCGCTGAGGTGGTGGTATTGGTGGTGGTGGTGGTACTGGTAGTACTGGTGTAGGTGGTACTGGTGGTGGTACTGGTGGTATTGGTGGTGGTATTGGTGGTACTGGTACTGGTGGTGGTACTGATACTGGTGGTATTGGTGGTGATACTGGTGGTGGTACTGGTGGTGGTGGTACTGGGTTGTGGTACTGGTGATGGTACTGGTGGTACTGGTGGTGGTGGTGGTTGTACTGGTGGTACTGGTGGTGGCACTGGTGGTGGTACTGGTGGTGGTAGTGGTGGTACTGGTAGTGGTGGTACTGGTGGTGGTGGTACTGGTGGTGGTGGTACTGGTTGTGGTGGTGGTACTGGTGGCGGTGGTGGTACTGGTGGTGGTGGTACTGGTGGTGGTGGTACTGGTACTGGTGGTACTGGTACTGGTGGTGGTACTGTTGGTGGTACTGGTGGTGGTGGTACTGGTGGTGATACTGGTACTGGTGGTGGTGCTGGTGGTGGTACTGGTGGTATTGGTGGTGGTACTGGTGGTGGTACTGGTGGTGGTAGGACTGGTGGTGGGACTGGTGGTGATGGTGGGACTGGTGGTGGTACTGGTGGCATTGGTGGTACTGGTGGTGGTACTGGTACTGGTGGTAGTACGGGTGGTGGTGGTGGTACTGGTGGTGGTGGTACTGGTTGTTGTGGTACTGGTGGTGGTACTGGTACTGTGGTGGTGGTACTGGTGGTGGTACTGGTGGTGGTACTGGTGGTGGTGGTACTGGTGGTGATGGTACTGGTGGTGATGGTACTGGTGGTGGTGGTACTGGTGTTGGTACTGGTGGTACTGGTGATGGTGGTACTGGTGGTGATGGTACTGGTGGTGATGGTACTGGTGGTGGTACTGGTGGTGGTACTGGTGGTGGTTGTGGTGGTGGTGGTACTGGTGGTATTGGTGGTACTGGTACTGGTGGTGGTGGTGGTATTGGTGGTACTGGTGGTGGTACTGGTACTGGTGATATTGGTGGTGGTGGTATTGGTGGTACTGGAACTGGTGGTACTGGTGGTGGTAGTGGTACTGGTGGTGGTACTGGTGGTGGTGGTACTGGTACTAGTGGTGGTACTTTTTCTGGTGGTGGTACTGGTGGTACTGGCGGTTGTTGTACTGGTACTGGTGGTGGTACTGGTGGTACTGGTGGTGGTACTGGTGGTACCGATGGTGGTTGTGGTGGTGGTGGTGGTACTGGTGGTATTGGTGGTACTGGTACTGGTGGTGGTACTGGTACTGGTGGTGGTGGTGGTACTGGTGGTGGTGGTACTGGTGGTGGTGGTGGTACTGGTGGTGGTGGTACTGGTGATGGTGGTACTGGTACTGGTGGGGGTGGTGGTGGTACTGGTGGTGGTGGTACTGGTGGTGGTACTGGTGGTGGTGGTACTGGTGGTGCTAGTGGTGGTGGTATTGGTGGTATTGGTGGTGGTACTGGTGGTGGTACTGGTGGTATTGGTGGTGGTACTGGTTGTACTGGTGGTGGTGGTACTGGTGGTACAGGTGGTGGTGGTACTGGTGGTGGTGGTGGTACTGGTGGTGGTGGTGGTACTGGTGGTGGTGGTACTGGTGGTGGTGGTAGCAGTGGTGGTAGTGGTGGTGGTGGTGGTACTGGTGGTGGTGGTGGTACTGGTGGTGGTACTGGTTGTACTGGTGGTGGTGGTGGTACTGGTACTGGGGGGGTACTGGTGGTGGTGGTACTGGTGGTGGTACTGGTACTAGTGGTGGTACTGGTGGTTGTGGTACTGGTGGTGGTACTGGTGGTGGTAGTGGTACTGGTACTGGGGGGGGTACTGGTGGTGGTGGTACTGATGGTGGTGGTACTGGTGGTGGTACTGGTACTAGTGGTGGTACTGGTGGTTGTGGTACTGGTGGTGGTACTGGTGGTGGTAGTGGTACTGGTACAGGTGGTGGTACTTGTGGTGGTTGTTGTGGTGGTATTGGTGGTGGTACTGGTGGTATTGGTGGTACTGGTGATATTGGTGGTGGTACTGGTGGTGGTACTGGTGGTGGTGGTAGTGGTGGTGGTAGTGGTACTGGTGGGGGTGGTGGTGGTGGTACTGGTGGTGGTGGTGGTACTGGTGGTGGTACTGGTACCGGTGGTACTGGTGGTGGTACTGGTACTGTGGTGGTGGTGGTGGTACTAGTGGTGGTAGTGGTGGTGGTGGTATTGGTGATGGTACTGGTGGTGGTACTGGTAGTACTGGTGGTGGTGGTACTGGTGGTACAGGTGGTGGTGGTACTGGTGGTGGTGGTAGTGGTACTGGTGGTGGTGGTAGTGGTACTGGTGATGGTAGTACTGGTGGTGGTGGTACTGGTGGTGGTGGTACTGGTGGTGGTGGTACTGGTGGTAGTGGTGGTACTAGTACTGATGGTACTGGTGGTGTTGGTACTGGTGGTGGTACTGGTGGTACTGGTACTGTTGGTGGTGGTACTGGTGGTGGTGGTGGTAATGGTGGTGGTACTGGTGGTGGTGGTACTGGTGGTGGTGATACTGGTGGTGGTGGTACTGGTGGTGGTACTGGTACTGGTGGTGGTACTGGTGGTGGTGGTACTGGTGGTGCTAGTGGTGGTAGTGGTGGTGGTGGTATTGGTGGTGGTACTGGTGGTATTGGTGGTGGTACTGGTGGTGGTGATACTGGTGGTGGTACTGGTGGTGGTGGTACTGGTGGTGGTACTGGTACTGGTGGTACTGGTGGTGGTGGTGGTACTGGTGGTGCTAGTGGTGGTAGTGGTGGTGGTATTGGTGGTGGTACTGGTGCTGGTGGTACTGGTGGTACAGGTGGTGGTGGTACTGGTGGTGGTAGTGGTGGTACTGGTGATGGTAGTACTGGTGGTGGTGGTACTGGTGATGGTGGTGGTACTGGTGGTGGTACTGGTGGTGGTGGTACTGGTTGTACTGGTGGTGGTACTGGTTGTACTGGTGGTGGTGGTACTGGTACTGGGGGTGGTACTAGTGGTGGTACTGGTGGTGGTGGTAGTGGTGGTGGTGGTACTGGTGGTGGTGGTGGTACTGGTGGTGGTACTGATGGTGGTGGTACTAGTGGTACTGGTGGTACTGGTGGTGGTGATACTGGTGGTGGTGATACTGGTGGTGGTGATACTGGTGGTGGTGGTACTGGTGGTGGTACTGGTGGTGGTACTGGTAGTGGTACTGGTGGTGGTACTGGTGATGGTACTGGTGGTGGTTGTTGTGGTGGTACTGGTGGTGGTATTGGTGGTGGTACTGGTGGTATTGGTGGTACTGGTACTTGTGGTGGTACTGGTACTGGTGATATTGGTGGTGGTACTGGTGGTGGTGGTACTGGTGGTGGTGGTGGTACTGGTGGCGGTGGTGGTGGTACTGGTGGTGGTGGTGGTGGTGGTAGTGGTACTGGTGGGGGTGGTGGTGGTGGTACTGGTGGTGGTGGTACTGGTGCTGGTACTGGTGGCGGTGGAGGTAGTGGTGGTGGTACTGGTGGTGGTGGTACTGGTACCGGTGGTACTGGTGGTGGTACTGGTACTGTGGTGGTAGTGGTGGTGGTGGTGGTGGTGGTACTAGTGGTGGTAGTGGTACTGGTGGTGGTATTGGTGATGGTGGTGGTACTGGTGGTGGTGGTACTGGTGGTGGTAGTGGTACTGGTACTGGTGGTGGTAGTGGTGGTACTAGTACTGATGGTACTGGTCGTGGTGGTGCTGGTGGTGGTACTGGTACTGGTGGTACTGGTACTGGTGGTACTGGTACTGTTGGTGGTGGTACTGTTGGTGGTGGTACTGGTGGTGGTAATGGTGGTGGTACTGGTGGTGGTGGTGGTACTGGTGGTAGTGGTACTGGTGGTCGTACTGGTGGTGGTACTGGTGGTGGTGGTACTGGTGGTGGTAATTGTGGTTGTGGTACTCGTGGTGGTACTGCTGGTGGTACTGGTGGTGGTGGTACTGCTACTGGTGGTAGTACTGCTACTGGTACTGGTGGTGGTATGTGGGGGGTTGAAAAAGACACGAGATAATGTTGGGTTAAAGTGATTGAAAGCAGGCGCCAGTGTTACGGGGCAGCTGTGCTGCTTAAAAAAAGACAAGCATTTGCAATGCAATAGGTCTCGCATTTACGCGAGTTTAAGCTATTGGCATTGTAAATGACAATGCCTTTTATTTATGTTTTAAAAACGAAAACAAAAATAAAAGGCATTGTTATTTGCAATGTCAATAGCTCAAACTCGCGTAAATGCGAGACCAATTGCATTGCTAATGCTTGATAGATTAGTGAGTAGAAACGCTCCCTTTCGGCCCGTGCGGCAAAATAATTAAATAAGCAAGTGCGGCAGCTAAAGTGAAAGCGGACCGCGCTGCAAATAAAGAAAAAATAGTGCTTACCGACTTATGAAGGAGACCGTGTAATGCCACAAGTAAAAGATCCAGTCCTCATGGGAGGTAACAAATGGCGAGAGGGCGGTAACAAGGAGGGACTAACAAGTCTCATTTTCAATCGGAAGCCAGCATTTACCAAGGACAATGACACCAGCCAATCAAAAATATGGGCGGAGAGAAGGCGAGGCTGCCACAGCATACTCGACTACTGCATGCCACGCAGAGCGAGCAGCGCATGCGCGCTGCCGCTAGGCTCGACCTAAAAAGGTATACAGATAATTATAATAATAGATTCTAATATAGGTTAAAAATGAGAAATTCTCAGATAACTATAATTTGCAGATTAAAAGTGATAATCAATATATCTCGTATGACCTGCATCTACAAGCATTCAAACATATTCCTACTACTGTAAATTTCATACATATCTTAGGTCTACTAAAATTAGTACAATAAAACTATAACATCAATCCCCCACCCACAGTTAACTCTAATCAAGAAAAGCAGTCATAAATAAAGTTTCAAAATATTCCACATGGACAAGTATATCACAGTAGTGCTCATTATCACCCAATTTATCAGTATTAAACTAGATTTCCCTTCCCTTACCCGCAAGGACTCGGGGAGCTATTCGAAGAATCTGTGTCAGCTTCCGGTGCCAACAAACTATCCACCAGTTGTTCCCACACTTTAACCCTTTCAATTTTCCCTCATCCTCTTTTTATCTCACGAAACAACACAGCACTTTCCAAACTTGCCCATTTAACCATTTCTTTACGCCACCTTGTAATTTGAGGACCATGCACTGACTTCTGGTGCATAGTAAATTCTCGTTTTGCCAAAATCAAACCTAAGTCAGTAAATCTAGTAGTAGTTTTTGGGGAATCTTTGCCTTAGGAACCTTTCCCATCATCCTACTGTGCCTACTTGTTACCTCCCATTATTTTTTGCTCCTACCCCTAAAGAAGCAGGGCCTCGCTCCTTAAACTAAAAGACTTTCAAGATACCCTCCCCCAGCAGTCTTCCCCCTTGCACCGCCTCTATTTTGCCCTCAAGTTGGCGTTGTTTTGTGAGTGAGTTTGATTAAGTTGCAAGCTGTGCTTAATGTGTTAAAAAGTACAGGGGCTCAAAGATTTTCTTATTAGTCCAATGTCACTGCTATTGAATGCCAGAGCTGCTGAATACCAAGGCTGCCTAGTCTTGATTTCACATCATTCCTCTCTGCAACCTCCCTATTCTGTCAGTCTCTTTAGCTCACTCTTGCATGTTCCTGTTCTTTCCTACTTTCTTCATTGGTCCCTGATTTCCTATCTTTCTTTTCCTCCCCCCTTCTCTCGTTGATGCTTTTCTCTCTTTTGTTCGGTGTCAAAGTATGGTGTTGAAAAATAAGCCATTGTTCCCAAAACAGAGTGCCACCACTTGCAACCATTAGCACAAATTAAGCACTGGCATCAAGAGCAGTCTAGATGCTGAGGTAACCATGGGCAGATCCCCTTAGTCATTGTGCCTCATTTACCTTATCCAACAACATTGGGAGCAGAAGTAATTGAGTTCTCAGAATGTGTGCTACAAAGATGCCCCATTCATATATCGTTCAATGGACTATACTTCAGATATCTGTATATGTGTGTATACATATGTATACATACACAGCATGTAAACTGTAACTTTCACCTCAGAAGCTAATGACCTCACAACAATATTACATTGATAAATAATTTAACACAGCACCATTAAATAACACACATCTTAGCAAAGAACTGGTTGTGTATCTATAGTGATGTATTCAATAACATCAATATCACAGTGGTGTGCAATGTAACCAGTGATGTCATTAGTGTTATTTTTTATCCCATCTGTCACATCATGTGTGAGGTCATGAACACTGCATTTGGGGAGTGGGTGAGGTCACAAGCTATGGTGTGTGTAGCACAAGACGTTGCAGGTGTTTGCAAGCACTACATGCCCTTAGGCCAGAAGGGGTTTTAAGGCACTCTCCTCCCTCCCACATCAAAAAATAGTGGCAGCCACACATGATTGGCACATGAAGAGTGCCATTGAAATGACACTAAGGGAACATTACTTATGGCCTGGAATGGGCCATGATATAGATGGTGAAAGATTGTTTGGCACATCTAGTGCTAAGTCTGGGAAGACTGTCGTGTAGCACTATTCACTGAGGCATGGCCCATGAAGTCCTTGAAGAAAGTAGCAATCTAGATCATGTGACTGAAGGACATCCTGCGTAAAAAGTGTAGCATGCGACTGAAGGACATCCTGGGTAAAAAGTGTAAGTATGTTCTAGTGTTGGTCACTTAGCATTCAACATCGTTTGAGGACATGATTTGGAATAAGCTAAAATAGCTATTCCTCTAACAATTAAAACATACTGTATTAATTTCTATATTAATATATTAAAAAAGAAAAAAGTAGTTACAGAAAACTGTTTTTAATTAAATTAAGTAAAAATGCAGACTTCAATAAGTAGCTTTTGGGATCTACAATTGGCACACTGTCTTATATTTCTCAAGGGCTAACAAATTAGTGGTGTGCTCTAACAGACTAGTGAGGAGTATATTAAACTTATATTAGTGAATAAGATTAATTAGAGAAAGGCCATCCAAGAAATGTTTTAGCAGTGCAGAAGAAGAATGGGCAACCCTCATGTATGTTTCTGATTAGGCAAAAACCTATAATAAAGTTGAATCCTAATTGGTGTATGAGGGAACGTGATAAACGTAATATAGACCAGGCGAGAGACAAAGGGCTTGATTTAGAGTTTGGCGGATGGAATTATATTCAATGGCACTTGTAATATGGGGGGCAGGATATCCGTCACGTTTGTGACAGAGCATCCTATGCGCCAACATATTAAATCAAGCTCTAAGTCACTTGAACTCAAAAAAGTACCAACTGCAGGAAGATGTTAGTTACAAAGACAAATAGCATAACATGTATTTGTAAAGCGCACGTTCAACCATAGGCATCTTGTCGCTGAAAAACAGATGTTTATTGTTACCCAACTCAATGGTACTCATTTTATCGACCTCAGATGAATGAAAGGCTGATTGGACCCGACGGGATTTAAACCTGTAACCATGAGGTTGAACACAGGCCCCTGCAGTGGATGCATTAGTCCACTATACCACCAGACCGGCTAATGCCTTTGATTACAGTTCAGGAATCCGCAGTTAAAATAGGAATTTAGCTGCTTGGCACCTATGACTGTTCTAGGGATCAAATGCAAGTTCAGCACAGGAATTTTGGGTACGCTAAGAAAGTGGTTAGGCTGACTAAACGGAGTCCCAGAGTCAATAAGTAGCAGAAAGGAAGTTAAGGAACTAGATGGTGGAAGGCTTAGTATTGGGGAAAGAAGCAAAGTGATGAGAATGGGGAAGTCACACTGAACGGTCAAAATGAACACAGAACATGCTATACTCCTGGATCTTAATTTGAAACCTGATTCCCATTCTCCAGAAGTTGAAGATGAACCACAATTGAAATTATGGTCAAGAAACAAATCCAACAAACCAATAAGACTACAAGACTATGGGGCTCATTGTAAGCCTCTCACTACATGGGAAGGTTGAAATAACATTCCTGCTAGCCTTACTCAACGATTTAGCATTCTGCGGGTGGATCTTGTATATCGAGCATAGTAAGACTATAGCTGCACCTTTTTATGTTTTTCTTCCCGCACAATTACCATTATCCTTTCACTGGCGATACATACATGTGGTTTTTTTGACTTGGTGATGCGATTTTACTGTGTTGTACTCCCAGTGTAAAAGCACATCTACAAGTTGAATGGAAAATACCTTTGATGCATTGGTGGAGTAAATCAGACTTGGGGCCTGATTTAGAGTTCGGCAAACATGACGGATATCCCTTTTGCTGCATTCCAAGTGCATTATATACAATGGCACTTGGAATACTGCGGCCAGGAAATCCGTCACGTTTGTTATGGCGTAACCTGTCCGCCAAACTCTAAATCAGGCCCTTGTTCTCAGGAACATGTGGAAGGCCAGGTGGTATGGCCGAGATCTAATTAAAGGAGCACAGTCAGACGAATTTCTCTCATCAAGCAATGGGAATTAGTGATTAAGTAGAGAGGATCATAGAGCACTTAGGATTGTGCTAAACAGACATGCTACAACTTGAGAATAGAGGCAGCAAAGAGAAGAAAGAATAGATGTTGAAGGGGTTTAGAAATGTATTTTCCAAGATGATAGAGAAGTTAATGAACTTCCGTCATGAGACAAAGTGGAACATGGTGAAAGACTCATCAAGCACAAATTATAGTAGATCTCCTGTGTGGATTAAAATGGAAGTGAGACATATTTTGCCCGATCTGAGTTCCCAGGGAATAATAAAGAAAACCAAGGGACTGATTAATAGTTTGACGGATGAGTTACTCCATCACAAACGTAGCAGATATCCTGTTCACCCTATGACAACCCCATTATATCCCATGGAACTTGTAGTAAGGTGGATGGGATATCCGTCACATTTGTGATGGGGTAACCCTTCTGCCAAACTAATTCAGGGCCCAAGTCTTGTGAGTGTTAGGCTTTTTTTTTGGCAGTGCCAAGAAACAAGTGGAGGTAAGAGTGAGCAATGGTGTGTGTCGATATTAGATCCCTGAATGGCCATATTTGATCCTAGAGATTCCCTGCCAGCTACCGAGCATTACTAATTTGATGTCACTGCCAGAGATATGCAGCTGTTTACATTATTCCTGCGGTCACCATACCAGATGGTGAGCCGCCATGATGAATCCTGACAAAAGCATTCATGACACAATCAAGGTTATATCGAACGATGCAAACTTGTCTCTGCCTCCTCCTTTTTTCAGAGAATCACGCATCGCTTATTTTGGAATGACAAGGACATTGTTTACTTTCCGCACATTTTCAAAGGATAAAAGGCATAGAAATGTACATCAAGACGAGATTGGTTACCTTGGT
Organism: Calotriton arnoldi; assembly: GCA_963921515.1. Classification (NCBI taxonomy): domain Eukaryota; kingdom Metazoa; phylum Chordata; class Amphibia; order Caudata; family Salamandridae; genus Calotriton; species Calotriton arnoldi. Next base: position 760,068 of record CAWUFW010009183.1, read on the forward strand.
CATGTCAAAGTTAAACACCGACTTAAGCAAAGATAGAATTTGGTGAAAGGAATACGCTAAGCACAATAGACTAGTAAAAAAAGATTTCAAGTCTTTTTTGGGTTGCTTGAGTACCACTCAAACCTTATGAAAAACCTTCAGCAAAGTTAGTAAACTTGCATACACTAATGATGAAGTAGGCAGATAGCAAATGGGGGAAGGGACACGAGTCTGCTTTTCAGGACATTAAAGGGGAGGCACTGCTCTGGCTGACATTAGCATGTATAGCATCAAAACGGTGAACACAAGTGCTTTAGGGCTGGGTGCAATGCTTTCTCAGCAAACAGGATATTAAGTGAGTAATTGCAACCCTAAGGCCTTCAGAGCAAATATGCTTTTACAGGGCATGCATCTTTTGTTTGTAGAAAAAAATAGGTTGTCCATGTCACGTACTACGTTTGAGCTAAAGACAATTTACATCTTGAACGTTTTATCTCATTTTGACCTGAGCAAAGTCTTATTGAAGTTGGCAAGATTGGCTGCAAAACTACAGGTGTATAGCTTATATGGAATGTATGTTGGTATTCCGCATGCATTTAGCACGCGTGCCTTCTGAACGCCGTCATTAGAACGAACACATCTTTAGCACGCATTCGTTCAGCACGCAAGTCGTTATAACAACGTGCCTTAGGGGGGGGGCGCTGTATTTTGGAATACATTTATTTACTATTCAAACTCCAGTCTGCAGAACAGTTGAGAAGGTGTTGGACTTTAACACCATTCCAACAATGCGCCCCCCTAAAGCAAGTCGTTGAAACGACTTGTGTGCTGAACGAATGCATGCTAAAGACGATTTTGTTCTATTGCTGGCGTTGTGAAGGGACAGCGTGAATACGGCTTCGTCCTAAAGGATGTTTCCCACTTAAATGTACTATACTAAACATTTCTTAAACTTGACAGCAGACATGTTGTCCTATAGGCTGATTCAAATGGAGAGACACAGGGAGGGAGTAGTTAATGGCGTATTACCAGAAGTAAAGTATCTTATTTGTTATATAAGTAATGTATCTTTAACAAGGTGGCCTAGGGATGGAAGAAAAAAATTGAAAAGGATGTGTGTTGAAAAAAGAAGCTGCCTACATAAAACCTGGTTGCTGAGATAAATATTCTAGTAAGATAAAAACCTGCCGACAGATGGAAGGGCGTTGAACAAGCATTGACGGGTAGTACGTAGTGAGAATCTCACTTGCTATTTAAGGGAAGTTATACTGAAAGAATCGCAAAAAGAACGTTGAGGTGAAGACATGACCAAACAAATGTTATGATTGGCCTGCCGGTGGCCATGCAATGATATAGGAAATTAAAAGGGTGTGGTGCATTCCACGGGATCAACAGAGTGCTCACACCTGATGTGCCTATTGTGAAGAGTTTGATAAGGCCTGGTGGACTATGGGTGAAGGGGATGTGGATTCTGTAGAACCAAGGACTTTTTGGCTGGCATGTAATAGTGGCTGACTGTCTAATTTAATTTGTTGAGGAAAACAAATACAAGTGGAATACCAAATGTGTCCCTAAGCTGCCCTGTAGGAAGTCAAACTTTGAGCCAATCCTGTTGAATGTCTTTGGAGATCTCCTGGGAATTCAACCTTGAAATTTAAGAGTGAGATTAAAGGATTTGGTGCTTGCTTGTTGTTGGAAGCTGGCTCTGTATATGGTATGCCACTAGGTGGTGCCGTCACAGAGTCCAGGGGTTACCCAAAAGTGTACAGGGCTCAATGTAAAACTCAAACTGCTCTATTAGTGGTAGAGTGGGTGAGCAGCCATAGGCCGAACAGAGGAGTGTAAGACATTTATAGCGCAACAATGACCAATAATGGACACACGACTCAAAAACGAGATTCACAACAATTTTAGAAAAATAAGCTTTGCTTGTACTTTATTTTAAAACCAAGATCTTCGCAATAAGATAAGTACGTTTTAAAATAAAAATACTTTTCACTTTCAAAAATTGACTCTTAGAACAATTTTGAAGCAGTTCAATGTTAACCTATGGAGGAAAACAATAATGCGGATATACGGGTAAGTACTACACTTAGAGTTCAAGTCTTCAGGACAAAAGGTCAGGCCGTTACGACCATAAAAGTGCCATATGCATACAGATCATATAAACAGAATAAAACAAGCAAGATAAACAATAACAATTTTACAAAGGCAAAATAGATAGTGTTTATAAATGGCAGTGCAGCAGCCCCCACAGGGCCGTAGTATCTAGGTGGAAAGGTCAGTTACTGCATGATATAGAAAATCGGACATCATAAATAAGTAGCAAAGGCATGAAAGAATAAAAATAAGAAAGTGCAAATGCATACAGTGCATATCATTTCTACCTCACTAGTTAAAACCAATATCAAGAAAAAAAGAAAAATTAAGATTTAACTTGAATGGTAAACTTATGTGATGGTGTAAGGGCCGCTCAAAGTACTAATACCTAGGGTGCAAATGAGGCGATGAAAGCATGAAGGTGGCTAAAACAGTTGATTTGTCAGTTGCCAACTTGAATAAAATTGATAAAAGATATTAAAACAGTTTAAAAGAGAGAAAACCAATAAGAACTTGTCAGCAGAGGTCTATGCAGTCGATATTGGACAGCATGACCCGCCATGCGGATAGAGATCTAAAAATGTCTCCCATCTGAACATAAGTAACTACGTATATAAAACCATTCTTTAAAAAGTATTAAGGGAGTTCTATCTGCTACATGATCATTGCGTGCCTCCTGCAGATCCACATTTTGCCCAGGAATTTAGCAACTGCACATACAATTGGAGTACTTGAGTCTGACTTTAAAATGCGCATGGCGTTTTGGAGATAACGGGTTCCAAACCTTCTACAAACAGGGACTATCCACCTGGATCTCAAACGACTATATCTGGGGCATACAAAGAGGATGTGGCTAGTTGTCTCAACAGCAAAAGCACAGCTTGGACAGAGCTGCGAAGCAGGTGAGGCTGGCACCAGGAGGCGGTAAAGGAATGCACAGGGAGGGATCCAAATCTAAACTGCATGTACAGCTTCCGGTCCTGTGGATTTGTAATAACCTCCAGCTTTGCTCAAAAGCTCCTTCTAGTTTGAACTCCATGAAATCGAGAGTCAAACGACCCCAGGATGGATAAGAAATGGCGGACAGCGTCACCCATCCCCAGTATTGTTTCTTAATCAATGCTTTGCTGGGTAGGGATTCTATGTTTTTGGTGTCCCAGAGACCTTCCAGCCCACAGAGATCATCAGAGCCTTCACCTTGGTCAGCCAACCAATTTTCTTAAGATGGTCAAGCGCATAACCCTCGTCCAGAGCCGCAGCGTAGGGGAGTAGCTCGGGGGTAGTTTTCAAGTGAAGCCAAAAGATTAAGGGGCGTAGCTGTGCTTTTTCTACGATCGAGGCTCTGCCCATATCCAGTCGCAACGGATGCAGGGGGGTGCTCTGGGGGAGTGAACAAATTGATCTTAGAAATTTGTTTTCGGTGGCAAGTAGCGCATCTAGTTTTTCAAACCCCCAGAGTTCCGCCCCATATAAAGCTGCTCCCACCGCTTTATGATCATATATGCGGAGAGGGGCAGCTATTGGTTTGCTTCCTGAGGTCTTATGCTCTTTAATCAAGGCCCCTGAGATACGCCTATGTTGGAAATTCCGCTTCTTGATGTGGTGTTTCCAAGTTAGGTCATCCGAGAGGGTGACACCCAGATAATCGAAGGTGTTTACTCTCAAGGGGAATCCCATCTAGGAATAGCTTTCCCTTAAAAGATTTGTGCGGATTCAACAATAAAAGTTTGGTCTTTGTGGTGTTGATTTCAAGGCCTCTGAGTGCACAAAAAGACTCAAAGCGATTTAATTGATGTTGCAAACCGCTTGGGGTCTTGGAAACTAGCAAGGTGTCGTCAGCAAAAAGTAAGGTTGTTACCTTGCCCCCACCCTCAGGGTTGGCGCATCAGCTGGACTCTCAGCGAGGTACTGCACAACTCCATTAATGAAGAGTGAGAAGAGGGTGGGGGCCAGTACACAACCCTGTTGAACTCCCCTGTCGACTCTAATCGCGTCGGTCAGTTGGCCCTGGCTACCCCATTGAACCCTTGCATAGTTATTCTCATGGAGGCGTACTAACAATGCCAATATCTCGCCAGGGAGGCCCATTTCCTTCAAGACGCGCCAAAGTTTGTGTCTGGGGATCAGGTCAAAAGCAGATCTTAAATCAATAAAAGCTACATATAGGCTGCCTTGACAGATGGTCACAGTCTTCCATGCTAGAAGAAGAAAGCGGAAAACCTGATCGTTAGTGCTAATTTTCTGTCTGAACCCTGCCTGGAAGGGGGAAAGGATGTTCTTGTCACCCATCCAAGTTTGGATTTTCATAAGAAGGGCACAGGCAAAGACCTTTTGAACACTGTTGATCAGGCTAATGGGTCTATAGTTCGAAGGCAGTGAACGATCACCCTTCTTATAAAGCGGGATTACCTCAGCTCCCCTCCAGGTAGTCGGAATAGGGGAGCCAGCGGCAATTCCGTTAGCCAAGGCTAAAATATATGTCGACCAATTTTCTATGTTGCTACGGAATATATCGCCAGGGATGGCGTCTGAACCTGGGGCTTTGGCCCTAACAATTAGACTGATGCTGGAGCTTATTTCTGCTAGGGTAAAAAACCCATCAGGCTGGATACTGCTGTAATCATCTCCAGGGGTTTCTCTAGCTTGATTAGGCTCTTCTGTATATAATGAGGAAAAATGATGGTGCCAAGCTTCAATGGCAATATTATTGTCAGGGGTGGGTAGTCTTTCTCCATCCCCCCTTGTTATTAAGAGCCAGAAACGTTGGGTATCGTTTTTGAGACAAGCGTCACTGATCAGCGCCCAGCGCTCTATTTCCCATTCTTTCTTGGCTGAAGTTAATGCTCTCTTGTAGGCTCTCCTAATTTCCCTAGCTACAGCCACATCATTTGTTCAAATTGCAGTAGCCAATTTAGTTCTAAGCTTCCTGCACTCGCGATTGAACCAAGCAAACTGTGGCTTTGGACTTTTGGTCCCTCCCTGTGTTTGAAGTGAAATTTTAAAATAGGAGGCTAGCTGATTAAAAAAGTTTGTGTGACAGTCGGCAATTTTAGACAAGTCCCCCTGGGGTTCTAGCAGACTAAGCATCTGACTAGTACTAGACTCCAGATCGGTGTTGATTAGTTCTAGCTTCTCCTTATCCACGGCAACGCATGCCCATTTAAGATGTCTGTTATCGTTGGAAGGGCAGATCTCCCTGGTTATAAAGAGTACCAAAACTGCACCACCAGCAGCACAGGGGCAGCCGCGTGCAGAGGTAAAAATCAGAGTTCGGCCCAATCAGTTTCAATAAAGAGACTGGGGGTGCTTGGAGCCACACTGCTTGCAGGTAAGTAGATCAGTTGCAGGGACCAAGCTTTGAGGGTTAGGTCAAGCACGGGGGCCACAAAGCAGCACCAACATACACCACCAGTGGCACAGGGGCGGCAGGGTGCAAATTTAGCGCCGGGAGCCTAATGCTTTTCAATGAGGATTCTGCTTTTGGCGAACAGGCTGCAGGTGTTGCACGCTAGGTTTCAGGAGGGAGACCAGTGACAGCAGAGGTAAGTAGAGATGTAGGGGGTCGTAGGGGCACCGTTGGTTCAGCTCACCAAGGCCCAGGGGCTTCGGGTTGCCTTTCAATGTCCGGTCGCGGTCAGGGGGAGCCTCTGGATTCAGTCTGCAGGCGCTGTCGTGGAGTTCAGGAGAGGTCCGCAAATTCTGGATTCGAGGTCAGGAGCGCTAGGGAGACTTCACTGAACAAGTGAGCCACTCCGACTCGGGCGTCAGGTGCAGAGTGGGCAAGAGTCACGGTTCCAGCTGGATCCGGAGCCCTTGGAGTTGGATTCTTCTGTCCTTGGGAGATCTGGTCTTTGTTGAAGAGAGGGCTGGCTTCCTTGGGATTCTGGAAGTCGCTGGCCACAGGACAGGCATTGTCTTCTTTGCAGAGTCTTTAAAGCTGGAGACTGGCCGGTAGGGCTGGGGCCAAGTCAGTAATCATCTTCAGGCTGTGCTGCATGGCATCTTCTTCATCCTTCTTTGTAGGTTGTAGGACTCTAGTTTCTAGGTCTGGAGGAGCCACCTAAATACTACATTTAGGTGGCGTTTTAGGGAAGTAGTAGGTAGGGCCAATGGGCACCTTACCTGGGGTGACTATACCCACTATTATGCCACCCTCCTGTATGAGGGGGCATAGACCTAGCCCTGATTGGAGGAGTCCCCTTATCTTCAGGATGGAGGGGATTGAAAAGTTTGCTTAGCTTCACCTCCTTCACCTGAAGGGTGGAGTTGGCAAAGGTGGGCACCCTTCCTAGTCTTTCTGAGTTTTCCTGCCCAAAGTGGGGGTGTAAACCGGGGGCTGCCCTCTGCTGCTAGCAGCAGAGGCTGGAGGTCTCATTACAAAGACAGCAGGCCTTTGAAGCTTCCCCTTCGAGCACTGGCCCCTCCTGGGGGAGGAGGTGTGACACCTCTGCCCAGGATATGCATTGTTTCTGGTTCCAGAGGGCGGAGTCTCTCCACCCAGGGAGCCTAAAGCCAGTCAGTGCACACACCAGGGTCAGTAGGTTTTCAGGGGGCACCTCTGAGGTGCCTTCTAAGTACATGTTTTAATAAATCTCACACTGGCATCAGTGTGGATGTATTACAAGGAGCTATTTGGTACCGAACACTCCTGGTTTCGGTGAAACCATCATGGTGCAGAGGAACTCGAGTAGTCGAGTTTCCAGCCCATGTACTCCTTATGGCTTCCCTGGCACTTACAATATTTAAGAATTGACTTAAGTATTGTAGGACATATCTACTCATGCAGATATGCCCTCACCTGTGGTATAATGCACCCTGCCTTAGGGCTGTAAGGACTGCTAGAGGGGTGACTTACCTGTACCTACAGGCAGTGCTGGCTGGCATGGCACCCAGACAGGGTGTCATGTCGACTTTGTCAGTTTTCACCTCACAAGGGCATGTAAACTGCAAGGGCAGTGTCATGGTCCTAGTGAGGGGAGTCTCAGGGACCCCTCTTCAGCTTCCAGGCCCTAGGTACCAAGGGTACCACTTATTAGGGGCTTACAAGGGGCAAAAGTACCAATTGTGAGTATGCTGTAGGGAAGAAGCACTGGCACAGGGGACCTGGTTGGCAGGCACCCTGTGCACTACAATCGAAACCACATCAAATACCAGGCAAAAAGTGGGGGCTAATCATGTCAAAAGAGGCACTTTCTCACACTTGTCTTCCAAGTGAGTGCCACAAATCCCTCTTATTGCCAGAACCAAGAGTGCCTGCATCAAATGTCTGACTAACCAGCATTAAGAAGGCAATTCCTGAAGGAATCTTCACCTGCCTTCCTACCATCAGCTTGTTACAGACGCAGCCATTTATAGAGGGCCCATCAGGTTCATTTCAGGAGGTCATGTGCGAGAAAGCAGTGACGCCTATACCAAGCAGCCCAGTGGAGCGTAGAGACCCTGTTTGGAGGGCTCACCCAGTCACCCAATTGGCCTTAAGTGACCCAGCAACCAAGGAAGATGACTGACTTCAGATTGCACCTCTGACTGCTCATCAGCACCACCACCTCCAAAATCTAAGAGCTAACCGATACCAGCAGCAACCACTGCTCCAAACCAGTTGACTCTCAAGCCCCCACACTAGACAGCATCACCTCAAAAACTGTGCCAAAAAATCAACATGCACGCCTGACTTCAAAATGGTCTTCAAATTATTTGGAAGCACACACTGATGCCCCCATAGTATCTGTATCCCAAGACCCTACAGGAACCTTTGTCATTTCATACATGTGTCTATTCTCACGAAAAGGTTCAAGGAGACGTGGGTAGATTCAGATGTGCTTTCTATTCCCTTGTCTATTTTCTGAAGGAGTTTGAGTGGATGAATTGGTTCTGGCAGGGAAGTCGCTGGCTGAACCTGTGGGTGGCAAGTGAGGAGAGATGTTTCCAAGTCATGTGGACACGAGTTTGCCTGCATTTTCCAGATATGTTTTTGTGTTGAAAATGTATTGTACACCGTGGCCACGGAGGAGTGACATAAATGAACTCTGGAACAGGTAGCTCGGGACAAGTGTGGGGGGTCCAGAGGTAGTGGACAGATGTACATGGATATCATGAGTTCGCTTAGACTTAATAGAAAGGAAAATATGTTGACCATGGGCTGGTTATACCTTGATTGCTTATAATTAAAAAAATGCAGAAAGTCAAGAAATACATTTTATTTTCAATTTCAGAAGTCTGCCAAGTGCCACATATGACACCAACAGCCATTTCTGCCTTCAGAGCGAACAATGTTACATTGTGCAGCTTGTAGTTTCACTTTTAACGCTGTCATTATGAACTTCCTATGCCAGCACGCAAACTACTGTTGGCTAAAATTACAAAAATTGGCTGATATAGAGTAATTTGTCAGTTATGCTCTAAACATTTTACAAAGTTGTCTAGTCCATTTAAAACGTGCTTGTTTCACACCGAAAGCCAAAAGTAAACTCTGCTCACGTATTTTGTGAGGGTTCAGTCTTTTATTCACATTGTGCATTAAAACAAGCATTGCCAATGTGAAACGTTTCATATTTTGCGTAGTGGAAAGTTTTAGAACAAGCTTCACAACACAACAAAGGTACAAAGAGGACAACAGTAGTGCAATCTTCCTTAACACACAGAATGCTATGGGGCATGCCAACATAATAGCAGGATTCCAACGGCACCAGGATATACTGTGTCTACAAAATGGCCAGCCAGGGGTGTCTGACTCCATTGACCTTTGATACTGGACAAGTAGGTCAAAGGGTGCTTAGTGTGTCCTAGTGGCAGTGGCAGTAGTAGGACATGACCCATCCACTTTAAAAGTGCGGGCTTAGAGGTTTGCTGCCTGCCCTCACTGCTGCCACCAACTCATCCACTGAATAGCCCACCAAGATGACTGCCAACTTTCTTGGTTCTGCTGCAGCGGTCTTTCCTTTTGGCTCTGCCTGCTGTGGTATCTTCAAGTTGCAGATCCTTTTAGGCCGGTTTGCTGAAGACATCTTGAGAACATTCAGAAGGCTTCCCTGTAAGTGCATTCTGCCCATTGCTCACCATTGGTTTTGTGGTTTGTACCTCCCATTTCCTTGCTTTCTAATTGCTGGCTCTATTTGTTTTAGGCTGTCCAGCTTGACTTGTCCCTTTCCTTGCCCAAACTTTGTTTACTGTATCCTTCCTAGATCTCACTTTCTGTAAAATACTTTTAAATCTTGTTCTTATCTTGTCACATTTGCTGTGCAAGGTCAAATGTCAGGCCCCGACTTCAAGGGAGCTTGGACTTTACTTTTCTTTCTGTGACTTCAAAGTGAAAACATTTATAGAAAAGCAAGAGTAATGCAGATTACGCTCCCCATGGAGCCCGCTCGTGCCCCTCCTATGCTGCAGTTTATGAGGCTTTAACATAACCTTTTAACAGGCCTGCAGGGAGGAGGTGCACGCACTAAACAAATATTCATGTTGAGGTTCTTCTATCAAAGCACTGTTAGCCTTTGCTTAATGTGACCCTCTAGTGAATGTCTAATGATCCTTCTGTTTACAGTCAGTGAGTCCGAGTACCAAACCCTTTTACTAATGGCTCAATTGGCAAGCCAAAAGGTGTAGCCTACACAACTACACTTAATGAGCAATAGCCTCAGTATGTGCAACATGTACAGTAGCACCATGCCATAAAACCTAGACAACACAGATTACTGCTTTTCTGAAAACTACAAATAGGAGCCTAGAAACCCACTGCATTATTTACACTACAGCTGTAAACATCCTGCCTATGTCAAAACATAGTTTTTATACTATTTGTTGGATGCATGTGTTGTCAACAATGAAATAGGTGAACATGTTCCACTGAAACTACGGCCATCAGGGCAGGCTTTAGCACTTCTGGCATCTGATGCGACACTCTATGCCACTTCACTCTGTGCCTCTCTACTCTGCACCACTTTTTTAACAAATATACACAATCCACCCAGGTGTAGGTTAGGGGTTACTCATTCATTTCATTTAGTCCTGAAGAAACGCCACGGATCCCTCCCTCCCTGGACCACACAGGCGAGAAACATGTCGACCTTTTTAAAAAAATCTCAGATGTCTGAATTGTCTCTGCTCATTATACTCCAGTGGCATTTTTTCGCATTTGTTTTTAACCCTACCAAGGGGATGATAGATTTAAAAACTTGATGATACTCCTTAGGTTGTTTTAATGCACAAATGTTTCACTTGATACACTACCCTACGTACATAGACCCTCACTCCCTCATGCGGCTTAAAAAGATGATCTCCGCCAAAGAGCCCACTTGCAGGGCCCGTGGGGCATTGCACCGCATGCCCAACGAGGAGCTAAGCAAGACACCCACTTTTTTCTTTTAAATATCTTTATTGACATTTTTGGTTCAGTTCACTTGTAGTATACATTGTCCACTCCAAAGGTGTTACAGTGCCTTGGTGTGGTTAATCTGGTTCAGTCAGCCTGTGCAGCAAAACATGTACATGTGAATGATTAAAAATCAAGTCTTAAGGCCGTGCCAACATGAGCCAACTGTCACCATAAAGGAGGAACACATACAAATAAAACAATCAAACCTGCTCCTTCCCCTGCACCCCGTCCCCTCCTCTCAATTACCAAATGAAGTCGGGCAGCAATGTCTCATAGCACCATAGTAATCAGCAGTACCCCCTGAATGGATTGATCAAACAGCCTCATGCGCTACTCCTCTTGGACCTCTCGGCTGCCTTTGATACGGTTTACCATGACACTCTGATACAAAGACTCTACGAAGCCGGCATAGAGGAGACTGCTTTAGACTGGATCGTGTCCTACCTTCAAAACAGAACTAATGTCATCCATACCCCACCTTTCTCGTCCAAACCGCACTCCACAAAAGCTGGGGTCCCTTAAGGCTCTATCATCTCGCCCATGCTTTTCAACATCTACATGAAGTCATTACCGGTACTGATCAATCAATTTCAACTCACGTGCTATAACTATGCAGATGACACGCAAATACTCCTTCAACTGGAATGCCCCAGAGACATTGGAAACTCGCCAATTTTCAGTTGTCTCAGAGCCGTGGATCAATGGATGACGTGGAGCCATATCAAATTGAATGCTTCCAAAACAGAAATACTAACGTGTGGCGATTGGAAACATTATGACCCGCTTGCCGCCTGGCCTGATGAACTGGGATCACCGCCTAAAGTATCAAAGGAGGTAAGAAACATCGGAATGACCATGGACTCCAAGCTATCGATGAATGCCCAAGTGGACAAACTAGCAAGATCAAGCTTTGTTACTATAAAAACTCTGCGACTAATCACCAAACACATTCATCATAGGAACCTCCGCTCTAGAGTGGCACCTCGCCTCAAGGATACAAGAAAAAAACCATGGGTGGCACATCCCTCTCTGTTCAAGCAGCCAAAATATGGAACTCTTTACCACCCAACATAAGATCCACCGACAACCACCTTATCTTCAGAAAACCACTCAAGAATTGGCTCTTCCCCACATAAGCACAATACGCAAACAGAAATATACAGCATATCCCTCTGTATATAAGCATTTATTTGTACTATAGATATGTACCTATATATGTGTATTGCTTTGTTTAAAGATGTAGAATAATTATGTTTTAACAAAAAAAAACAACAACAAAAAAAAATGTTTAAGTACAACACTTGAAAACCAGAGAATGCATCTTTAATCTACTTTCCTCCAAAAAAGAAAAAAGCATATTCAATGCACTACCCTATTTCTCACCCTATACCTCTATCAATATCTTTAATCTACATATACTTACTTCCTTTATGCATCTATAAACTTTCCATGTACTTATGGATCTATATATTTATTACTTCTAATTCAGCATATACAATGCACTACCCTATTTCTCACCCTATACCTCTCTCAATATATCTTCTACCTCAACTCTCTGACTCATCTCAAACCTCTTTCTACTACTCTTTCCAATGCACTAGCCTATTTCTCACCCTATACCTCCACTCTCTCATTCATCCCAAACCCCATACCACTACTATGATCCCCAAAATAGCCCTTTCTAGACTCTCCCTACTCTACCCCTCCTTGCACCACCTGACACCTCTTTTACTATACTGATCCCCCAAAACAAGCCTTTCTAAACTCTTCCCTCTGACTCTTCCCCTCCACATCTCTTTTTACTCATCCCAAGCCTCCCACTACTGCTATGACCTCCCAAAAAAAAAAAAGTCTAAATCCTTCACTCTTCTATCCCTCCACTATCCTTTTCAATCGAAATAACAGACTAACATGTCCACTTCACAAATTTCATATTTCACTATACTAATTCACCACTAATCCTTTATGGGTTCCGGAGTAGCGTGCTACTCACTGAAAAAGCGCTTCAACACCCCATTAGGGGTAACAAGCGCTATATATATATGCAAACCTTTGTCCCTCTTCTATATCTCTGCTACCCTTCTCAATCCAAATAACTGACTAACATCCACCACTCAACTTACTTTCATATTTCACTATACTAATTCAACACTAATCCTTATGGGTTCCGGAGTAGCGTGCTACTCGCCAAGAAAGTGCTTCAACACCCAATTAGGGGTAACAAGCGCTGTATAAATGCAAACCTTTTTTCCCTCTTCTATCCCTCCGCTATCCTTCTCAATCCAAATAACTAACTATTTCCACCACTAAAATTACTTTCATATTTCACTATACTAATTCACCACTAATCCTTATGGGTTCCGGAGTAGCGTGCTACTCGCCAAGAAAGTGCTTCAACACTCCATTAGGGAGTAACAAGCGCTATATCAATGCAAACCTTTTTTCCCTCTTCTATATTTCCGCTATCCTTCTCAATCCAAATAACTAACTAATATCCACCACTCAAATTGCTTTCATATTTCACTATACTAATTCACCACTAATCCTTATGGGTTCCGGAGTAGCGTGCTACTTGCCAAAAAAGTGCTTCAACACCCTATTAGGGGTAACAAGCGCTACATAAATGCAAACCTTTTTTCCCCTCTTCTATCCCTCCGCTATCCTTCTCAATCCAAATAACTAACTATTTCCACCACTCAAATTACTTTCATATTTCACTATACTAATTCACCACTAATCCTTATGGGTTCCGGAGTAGCGTGCTACTCGCCAAGAAAGTGCTTCAACACTCCATTAGGGAGTAACAAGCGCTATATCAATGCAAACCTTTTTTCCCTCTTCTATATTTCCGCTATCCTTCTCAATCCAAATAACTAACTAATATCCACCACTCAAATTGCTTTCATATTTCACTATACTAACTCAACACTAATCCTTTTTGGGTTCCAGAGTAGCGTGCTACTCGCCGAAAAAGTGCTTTGACGCCTCGTCAGTTGTAGTAAGCTCTATATAAATGCAATTACAATACAATACACTTTACTCTATGCCAGTATACTCTGCAGCACTGCACTCTACGCCAGTGCACTCTATGCCATTACTCTATGTCACTGAACTCCATCCTGCACCACTCCACGCCACTTCACTCTACAATCTACTCTATGCCACTGCACTCTATGCCACTCTACTCCACTCTGCACCCCTCCTCTTTATGCCACTGCGCTCTACGCCACTACTCTATGCTACTTCACTCTACACTTCATTCTATTCTGCACCACTCCACGCCATTTTACTCTACACAAAAACAATCTACTCTATGCCACTGCTCTCTGTGCTGCATCACTCTGCTCTTTTCCTCTCTACTCTTCACCACTGCCCTCTACGCCACCCTACGTTTAACCACTGCACTGTAGCCAATGCACTGAACATCACTTTACTCAAAACCAATGCACTTTACGCCAACTTCACTGCACTCTACGCCACTATCCTCTACTCTGCAACACTCTACACCACTGCACACTATGCCACTCTATTCTACTCTGCACCACTGTACTCTGCTCTACTTCACTGTGCACCACTCTATGACACTCTATTCTGCGCCAATCTACTCTGCACCTCTCTTCACCTCTCTTACTTTACTCTGCTCTACTCTGCAGCACACTACTCTACACCACTCTAGTCTGAAAGACTTCACTCTGGGCCACTAAACTCCTCGCCACTCTAATCTGCACCACTGCACTCTGCACGCTATACCACTGCAAGCTACGCCACTCTGCACTGTTGCGCTCTAGCTCACTGCACTCTACAACACTGTTCTACTCTGCGCCACTGCTCTTTGCGCCACTCTACTCTGCCCAACTCTACTCTGTGCCACTGCAGTCTCTGCCACTGAACTCAACACCACTCTACGCCACTGAATTCTATGCCACTCTACACCATTATGTTCTACGTCACTGCACTTTATGCCACTCTATTCTACACTCCACCACTGTACTCTACACCACTTCTCTCTGTGCCACTCTACTCTACGCCACTGCACTCTACTCTGCACCACTCAACTCTATGCCACTCTACTGCAATCTACGCCACTACACTCTGCATCATTCCACATCACTCTATTCTGGGCTCCATGCCAATGTTCTCTACGCCACTTTACTGTACACCTCTGCACTCTACCGTGAACCACTCCACTCTCAACCTGAACCACTCCACTCTACGACACTTCACTCTACTCTGAAACAATTTACACTCTGCCACTGTACGCTACTCTGCACCACTCTACTCTATGCTACTTCACTCTACGCCACTCTACTCTACGTCAATGCACTCTACACCACTATACTCAAAACCAATGCACTGTATGCCAATCTACTCTGCACCACAGTACTTTACGCCATGTCACTCTAGGTCTCTCTATTCCACTATACGACACTCCACTCTATAATGCTCTACTCCATTAAACTCTAATCCACTCTATGACCTTCTACTCCACTCTACAACACTCTACTCCACTCTATGCCACTCTACAACATGACTCCACTCTATGACGCTCTATGCAACTCCCTCTGTGCCACTCCATGCCACTTTACTCAACGATGTTTTACTCCACACTACTCCACTCTACGCCACTTCACTCTGACACTCCTCTCTACGCCACTCGACTCTACTACACTCTACTCCGCGCTATGCAATTCCACTCTCCTACAGTACTTCACTCTATTCCACTCTAGTACAATCTACTTTGCTCTACGCCAATCTACTTTACAACACTCTACTCCACTCTATGCAACACCCTCTACGATACTCCACTCTACACCTCTCCACGAAACTCAATGCCACTCCACAACACTCTACTCCACTCTGACACTCTACGCCAATCAAGTATACTTAACTCTTCTCTACTCCACTTTACGCCCTTCCACTGTACGACGCTCTACTCCCTCCATGACACTCCACTCCACTTCAATCCACACTACTCAACTCTACACCACTCCACGCCACTCCATAACATTCCACTCTACTCCACTTTACGGCACAACATGCCAGCCTCCTTTACCCCACTAACTTTTAGCCATGCTGAACAGCAGCCACGCTGATGTGCAACATGACTAAAACATATTGGCGAAGCTCCTACATAGGCAAGACCTATTGGCTTTGCCAATGCTTGCTTATATAGCTTTGGCAATTCCCCTCCCATTCGCCCCCACAGCTTGGGTAGTGCTGGGAGCTGGTGTCTGTGTATGCCTGCCTGTTGTTCTGTTTTCTCTGCGCACTCTGGAAGAGGCCTCAGATGGGCCTCCTTTTGGTGTTGACCCTCAAGTGCTGCCCAAGCGAGTGCGAGCTAAGGAGGAATTCACAGTCGGTGTGAGAGAGGTTTTGTCATGTTTTGGTGTGTGTCTTTTGGCCGGCACCTGGCTTATTCAATTGATTTGGGCCTGCTTTAGAAACAGTTTAACTGTTTCGCCTTTCCTGGTATGTTTGGTCTGTTTGTGCGGTAGCGAGAGTCTGCTGTGTAGGGGAATTTTTTATATGTCACCTTGCGTTAAAGTCAATTTGGTTGTTGGGTCAATGGTTAAGGCCCTTGTTTACTCCTAATTTGATTGTGTTGCCTTGTTGCCTGATTGTGATAGAAGCTGGTGTTGTTTGGTGCCATTTTGTTGAGGACTTGGTTGCCTCAAATGGCCTGTGTGACCCATAGGTTGTATGGTGGAGGTGACAATTGTCTCCAGCTGCAACATGGGAGTTCACACGCAACATGAGCGCATCTAGAAAAAGAATTGTAAGGATCTTGGCCTGAGGAATTCTGTCAGGAGTTGGTTATGATTAGATCATCTCCTAAGGAGTAGTGTGGAGGTGTCATACTACCAGACATAGGCGTGACCGACTGTCGGCTATAAGCGGCAGTGCACTGTAAAGATCAATTCCCCCCAATTGACCACCTTTTGAAGTATCTGTCTTGTTGTGTGGTCCTGAAGAAGGTGGTTGGACATAATCAATGCCCACACCGAAACGTGCTTTGACCATTTTTGGAAAAGTAATTCCAGCCCACAACGCTGCAACAGATAAAAATCAAAACTGCTTTTCCGTTGTTGTTTGTCCAGTGTATGTGTAGAATGCTTGGTCACAGAATTAATGTAGTGTATAATAGGGAGTGCCTTTGGATGTATGTATGTATGTATGAGTGAGTGGAGTGTTATGGGGGGCTATTCTGATTCTATGTAAAATATAACATCATTTTCTTTATTGTGAAAAACAGATGTCTGTCGCAGTACTTGGAAGGAAATGTTAAAATGTACATGTAGCCTTTTTTTATGAGGTGTGTTTACTGAGACCAATAAATATGATAAAATATAAGAAAAATGAATAAACATGGTCTGATAAAAGATACTGCATATGTAGCATAAATGTATCTGGGGATCAGAACCAACAGCATTTGTAAGATATATGAGAAGAAATAGAGGTCAAGTGGGAACTTTCTCCAATATAGGGGTCGATTCCGATTCGGGCCGGAAAAAGCACCGACCGACTCGGATCCGGAAAAAATACCGACCGACACGTACCCGTGGCGCACGACACGCCAAGTACGATGCAAAGCGCGAAAAATCCGACCGACACGTACCGAAACAAAGTCGACCGACCGAGCCGCACGGAAAGCAGCAATCCGGCCGGAAAAACACGCGAATCCAACCGACCGACACGCACCCGGAACAAATCCGACCGAAACGTACACGCGAACTCCAAACCGCAAAGTACGATGCAAGGCGCGAAAACCACGACCGAGTCGGACGGAGGACAAGCCGTACGACCGACACGCATACAAAACCGAGCCGAAGCAACACAATACACCGCGACCGACGCGTACGCAGCATAGAAAACTGCACAAACACAGCGTGAGCGAAGCGGAGAACACCGTACGAGACCAATGCAGGGTCCGACTCGGTCACAAGAACGTTTCCAACATACACAAACAGCACAAAGGAAAAATCACCCAAAAAAAGGCCAAACAAGCAATTACCAAGCCAATAAATACTGGGGGGTGGGGACAGAGAACAAAGACACACCCACAACTCCACCTATATAAAGGACACAAATCACTACCATGAGCCCTTGCAAATGCCATTCAACTGCCAGCACCCAAGAGAAAGCAACCACACACCCACAGCTCATCCCTCACACAAGCCACACACCATCAGCACACCAACAAATACCTACCTCACATACACCCAGCAAAACACACACTCACACACCCTCACCTGCACACCAACACACACATCACCCACCATCACCACCCATCACCATGCCCCCAAGAAGAATCCCAAGTTCCTAGATAGTGAATTGGAAGTCATGGTGAGACGAGATCCTCAGGGTGGAGCCACAGCTGTTTGGCACACTGGTCCAACAGACCCCCATGTCGCAGAAAACCAAGATGTGGGAGAGGATCATCAACAGGGTGAACGCCCAATCACCATGTCGGCGCACAAAGACCGACATCCAGAACAGGTGGTATGACGTGCGCAGGAGGGTACGGAAAATGCTGAAGCAAGACTACATCAACAGCCAACACACCGGCAGTGGCCCTCCTGCCAAGCCAATATACCTCAGGCCCTGGGAGGAGAAGGTGCGGGCCATCCTTCCGCCAGTGAGCGTATATGGACTAGAGGACATCCCAGAGCCTGGTGAGTACACAACAAATGTACACAATATACTGCCACAAAACACACACACATCACTGTCAAGGGAGAGTCAAACCATGCACTCATAGCAATTACACAGCAACCAGAACAGAATCATCCCAAAATGTGTATGTCAGTCAGATAAACACAACACATGCCATCAAAAAAGTCACATCCAACTGTGCCAACACATGTACAAACACAACCACAACTACAGCTAGGCAGTGGCACAAATAGAACTAACAAACACATCCACACATGTAGCCACCACAACAACACCAACACACAGTGAAGACCACTCAAAGGAAGGAATTCTGTGTATGCTGGCCAAGTCAGTGTAGCCAATAGCATCATGGGAGTCGCAGTCACACATATTGCCCCCCCACAACTGTCCCATCAACACAACCATGAACCATGCGCACATCACAGGGAGTGGAGAAGGACTCACAAGATGGCTGACACTGGCTACTGCTGTGGGGAGCACAAGGCCCTGCTGGCAACTGTGCACCAACAAACAGCAGGACACCACTGACTGACATCCTGAGAGACAACTTACACTCCCTGCAATGCAAGCACGTTCCATGGTGGGATATCTGGCTAGCTGGGTGGGAAGGGGGACTTGCAGCACTGACCATAGTCACAAGCACCTCCCCTCACACACCCCCAACACAAACTCCACAGAACCCACCTGGTAGAATGCAATGCCCCCATCCTAACACAAGATCCCACAAAGAACCACCACCCTGGGTTAAGTTGTGTGAAGCACAGGGACACTCTTGGGACTCTTAGCCAAACAACTGCCAGGACAACACTCCCAGCCATCCTGTCAGCACAGCCACCCCACCCCACAGGAAGCAGAATCAAAAGGAAGGAAGCATGGGCATGCTGGGAAGGGGGGTGGAGGCAATAGCATGATGGGAGTCGTAGTCACTGATATTGGTCACCCCCACAACTGTCCCATCAACACCACCCTGAACCATGCTCACATCACAGGAAGTGGAGAAGGACTCACAAGATGGCTGACACTGGCTACAGCTGTGGTGAGCACAAGGCCCTGCTGTCAACTGTGCACCAACAAACAGCAGGATACCACTGACTGACATCCTGAGAGACAACTTACACTCCCTGCAATGCAAGCACGTTCCATGGTGGGATATCTGGCTGGCTGGGTGGGAAGGGGGACTTGCAGCACTGACTATAGTCAAAAGCACCTCCCCTCACACCCCCCCAACACAAACTCCACAGTACCCACCTGGTAGAATGCAATGCCCTCCATCCTAACACAAGATCCCACAAAGAACCACCACCCTGGGTTATGTTGTGTGAAGCACAGGGACACTCTTGGGACTCTTAGCCAAACAACTGCCAGGACAACACTCCCAGCCATCCTGTCAGCACAGCCAGCCCACCCCACAGGGAAGCAGAGTCAAAAGGAAGGAAGCATGGGCATGCTGGGAAGGGGGAGGAGGCAATAGCATGATGGGAGTCGTAGTCACAGCTCTACATCCCCCACCACATGGCCCAGCAAGCTCACACTCACGCATGCACATCCCACAGAGAGTGGAAAGGCCCATCAAAGATGTCTGACACTGTTGCTGTGTCATGGGGAGCACAAGGGCATGCTGGGTACTGCACACCAACCAACAGCAGGACACCACTGTCAGCCATCTTGCCATTGCTCTCACACCCACACACACTGAACTCCACACAAAAGCAAGTAAGTATGGGAATGCTGGGAAGTGGGGTGGAGGCAATGGCATGATGGGAGTCGTAGTCACAGACATAGCTCACCCCCACAACTGTCCCATCAACACCACCCTGAACCATGCTCACATTACAGGGAGTGGAGAAGGACTCACAAGATGGCTGACACTGGCTACTGCTGTGGGGAGCACAAGGCCCTGCTGGCAAATGTGCACCAACAAACAGCAGGACACCACTGACTGACATCCTGAGAGACAACTTACACTCCCTGCAATGCAAGCACGTTCCATGGTGGGATAACTGGCTGGCTGGCTGGGTGGGAAGGAGGACTTGCAGCACTGACCATAGTCACAAGCACCTCCCCTCACACCCCCCAACACAAACTCCACAGTACCCACCTGGTAGAATGCAATGCCCTCCATCCTAACACAAGATCCCACAAAGAACCACCACGCTGGGTTATGTTGTGTGAAGCACAGGGACACTCTTGGGACTCTTAGCCAAACAACTGCCAGGACAACACTCCCAGCCATCCTGTCAGCACAGCCAGCCCACCCCACAGGGAAGCAGAGTCAAAAGGAAGGAAGCATGGGCATGCTGGGAAGGGGGAGGAGGCAATAGCATGATGGGAGTCGTAGTCACAGCTCTACATCCCCCACCACATGGCCCAGCAAGCTCACACTCACGCATGCACATCCCACAGAGAGTGGAAAGGCCCATCAAAGATGTCTGACACTGTTGCTGTGTCGTGGGGAGCACAAGGGCATGCTGGGTACTGCACACCAACCAACAGCAGGACACCACTGTCAGCCATCTTGCCATTGCTCTCACACCCACACACACTGAACTCCACACAAAAGCAAGTAAGTATGGGAATGCTGGGAAGTGGGGTGGAGGCAATGGCATGATGGGAGTCGTAGTCACAGACATAGCTCACCCCCACAACTGTCCCATCAACACCACCCTGAACCATGCTCACATCACAGGGAGTGGAGAACGACTCACAAGATGGCTGGCACTGGCTACTGCTGTGGGGAGCACAAGGCCCTGCTGGCAAATGTGCACCAACAAACAGCAGGACACCACTGACTGACATCCTGAGAGACAACTTACACTCCCTGCAATGCAAGCACGTTCCATGGTGGGATAACTGGCTGGCTGGCTGGGTGGGAAGGAGGACTTGCAGCACTGACCATAGTCACAAGCACCTCCCCTCACACCCCCAACACAAACTCCACAGTACCCACCTGGTAGAATGCAATGCCCTCCATCCTAACACAAGATCCCACAAAGAACCACCACCCTGGGTTATGTTGTGTGAAGCACAGGGACACTCTTGGGACTCTTAGCCAAACAACTGCCAGGACAACACTCCCAGCCATCCTGTCAGCACAGCCAGCCCACCCCACAGGGAAGCAGAGTCAAAGGAAGGAAGCATGGGCATGCTGGGAAGGGGGTGGAGGCAATAGCATGATGGGAGTCGTAGTCACTGATATTGGTCACCCCACAACTGTCCCATCAACACCACCCTGAACCATGCTCACATCACAGGGAGTGGAGAAGGACTCACAAGATGGCTGACACTGGCTACTGCTGTGGGGAGCACAAGGCCCTGCTGGCAACTGTGCACCAACAAACAGCAGGACACCACTGACTGACATCCTGAGGGACAACTTACACTCCCTGCAACGCAAGCACGTTCCATGGTGGGATAACTGACTGGCTGGGTGGGTGGGAAGGAGGTCCGGCTGTCAACCAAACACAACCAATGCAGACCATGTTCACACCCCAGAAAATACATAGAAATGCCCAAATAATGCAGGACAATGTGCCACACCAATATCAACCCCTGACTGTGACGACTCAGGACAATGCAATGTACAGGCCCGCACCCAGAGGCACAGTCACAACTGTCATGTGTGTCAACCATTGATGCCTGCAGAAACATGACATACATTGTTTGTGTCTCCCAAAAACAGGTGATGATGGGGACACAGCAGCAGACGCTGAGGAGTCCCAGTCCCAGGCTCAAGAGGATGCCGAGCTCACTGGCGTCGTACAGCCTCTGTCCTCCTCGGACGATGAAGAACAACCTGGCACATCCGGTGCAAGTCAACATGCAGCACCAGCAGGACCACCAGCTGCAGCACCAGCAGGACCACCAGCTGCACCCCCTGCACCCACCCCTACAACGACTGTCACCACGAATACCATCCCTGCCGACATGGACAGAATAAGGAGCAACACCAGCACAGTGACCCTGGACCAACCTGGGGCCATGGACACCACCACCACCACCAACCCCCAAGGTGGACCAGGGTTATCTGTGCGTGCCACTGCACACACTGCACATGTCAGCAGGGGTGGTGGGAGGGGTGGGAGACAGAGGTCGCTGCTTGCAGACGTTGCTGGTGTGCATGATGACCCACAACTGGTACGCATAGCTGATGCGTACCAGTCCAGCACCCGGAGAGCTCAGCCAGGTAGTGGGGCTCCTCAGAGACATTAAACAGCAGCAGGCTGCCCATCATGCCCGCTTG
Source organism: Calotriton arnoldi (assembly GCA_963921515.1). Lineage (NCBI taxonomy): Eukaryota > Metazoa > Chordata > Amphibia > Caudata > Salamandridae > Calotriton > Calotriton arnoldi. The sequence continues at coordinate 782,432 of CAWUFW010009183.1, forward strand.
GACTCCCACATGTCCCACGTGGAGTCACACATGTCCCGTGTGGACTCACACATGTCCCGCGTGGAGTCCAAGTGGGATGCACTGCATGAGATGACGGCGGTGCACAGGGACATTTTACAATGCCTCCGCCAGATGAACAGCAACCAGTCCACACCTCCCTGTGTGCCAACAACATCTGGTGCCGAACAAACTGCAACTGCCACAGGGAGGGAGGAGGACTCTGGCGGAGAGTCCCCTGCACCGCAGCAGCCTGCACTTGAGGGCCCCCCCAAGAAGAGGGGTCGTCCGAGGAGGGAAAAGTGAGAGGCCGATGGCCAAGCGCAACTCCCAGGAAGCCTGAACCTGTTCTGGATGTTCGCCTTTGTGCACAGACTGTTCACCCTGTTGACGGCAACACTACTCCCACACATTGCATGGGGAGTACAAGTTGGACCAATGTGTCAGACAACTGTGGCCCCGATACTGGGGATCCTGTCTACCCGGACTTTCAATTCACCTAGGAACTTGGGATTGCAAGATTCATGTACAGCACAACCCATCCTATGCACTATTAACACAAATGTATCACAATAAACACACTAATACACCATACTTGCCTCTGTCGTGATTCCAACGTGGGTGCTGTTATGGGGATGATGAACTGCAAAATTACACTGTGTATGCGAACTGCAACAGCAAGGACAACACAGGCATGTGAGTACAGGCAGCGTGACACACATGAGGGAGACACACCACCTGGGCTACACGACACATACACACCTAGGCCATCTGACTCATTGCCTACACTGATGTTGCCAGGGAAGACGGTGCAATGCACAGACACCACACCCATTCCCAGTTGTAGTCAAGTAGCCCACAGGTGCAGTAAGCAAATGGCAGTCAAATGTGTGACCACAGACAACGCACATCACAAAGTGAAGCACAGGTTTATTACACAGTTGCAACATGCCGTAACCACTACAGATGCAAGGTAACCCCACCTGGCAGCGGGCACACAGTCAACAACTGTAGACGGAAGGAAGTCCATGGGTGTGGCGCACATCACCTGTAGGGACACAACAGCTACCAGCCTGGATGTGCAATCACGTCGTCGGTGGACACAGTTGACCAAACGAATCTGAAAGTACCCTGTGAAGGACAGAAATGACACACAGTCAAAAGCAATGGAGTACAGGACAGAACAGCAAAACACATGCACAATACATGTTACAAGATACCCACCCAGAACCAAGTTAGCATGTCAACACTGTTGGGGAGTACAGCCCACCTGTCACCACACATCGCAACACACATCCAGTCAAGTGGCCCATGGACACACTCCAACAACACCAGAGCACCACCCACACATCATGCCAACTCACATCATTGACATGACACCTCAGGATACTCACATTCAGCTAAAGAAGTTGGTGATGAGCTGTGTGCGGACATCACCATCACCATCATCATCATCATCGTCACTGGCATCGTGGTCCAGGCCAGGATCCTCCACAGGTGGCGGATGTTGGTCATTGTCATCCTGGATGAGAGGCAACTCCTTCCGCACTGCCAGGTTGTGGAGCATGCAGCAGACGATGATAATCTTGCACACTTTCGCAGGGGCATATGGGAGGGACCCTCCGGTCTTGTCCAGGCAGCGGAAGCGGCTCTTCAGGAGACCAAAGGTCCGCTCAATCACTCTCCTGGTCCGACCATGTGCCTCATTGTAGCGCATCTGGGCAGGTGTCACAGGGTTCCTGAGGGGTGTCAGCAACCACGGCATGTTGGGGTATCCCGAGTCACCTACGGACAGACAAGTGCACATTAGCTGACTTGGAAAAGTGGGCGGAATACTACAGATCAGATCACACACAATGGCACAAAGTCAGTACACACCGACAAGCCAGGCACGCTGGTTCTGCATCTGTGCCATCATCCTGGGGATGCGACTACTCCTCATCACAAAGGCATCGTGTGCTGAACCAGGGAAACGGGCACACACGTGTGTGATGGTCATGTCTGCAAGACACACCACCAGTGCATTGACCGAGTGGTAGTGCTTGCGGTTCCTGTAGGCCTGCTCCTGGGCCTGTGGTGGTACCAAAGCCACATGTGTCCCATCAATGGAGCCAATTACATGCGGCATCCTCCCCAGGGCATAAAAGTCACTCTTCACGTCAGTGAGTCGTCGCATGATCTAGGGAAATAGATGTACCGGTTCAGGAAGAGCAACATTGCCGCCAAAACATCGCGGAGCACACGGCTGAACATGGTCTGTGACATCCCACCAGCAGTCGCCACAGTATGTTGGAAGGTACCAGTGGCAAAGAAGTGTAGGGCTGCCATCACCTTCACCTTGGGGGTCAGCGCTGTAGGATACGGCCGGCCAGGCTGCAAATGTGGGGACAACTGCACTGCCAAATCCTCAATCAGCTGCCTGGTGAAGCGGTACCGTCGGATGCTGTCCCGTTCCACCATCGTTGCCAGGTCTGGGAATGGCCGATGGACAGCAGGAGCCCTGCAGTGCAGAGGAGAAGTAAGCAAGATTGTCAGTCACCCCACATATGCGGCATTGAACACACTCAAGATCCCAACATACATCATTATGAGGCACAACTACATGAAGTGTGCAGTACCGGAAGGACATGTATGGTACATACATGGCCAACATCTGTCAACACGGTCCAACAGGTGGCATCAATTAGTCCCAGGTTGGCCCATTGGATATCATGAGGCCGTGTCACAGTTCCCATCTCCTGCTGCCGTGTCACAATAACCCCCACAGGACATGTGAGGACAGATGTGCCCCAGGCACCACAGCTCAACGACAGGTACATTCCCAGGGACCCTGTAATGCCACATGGACACTGGCATTACATGGAGTATCATGTATACACCACAGCAAAACAACCATGACCCCCACAGGTAGTGGCCCCACTTGCCACGGCAGGACAGACATGGACGTCTGTGACACACACGCACAACATCAGAGTCCATGCACACACAACGTGGATGTGGAGACTGTCTCCCATTGTGCACATGAAATCAGAGACATTGTAAACACCACATGCACAAAGACTGTGGAGGACCATCACTATTGTGCCACTGGGACACCCTGGCTCAAACATACCGTCCCACATGGGACTCACGGGGTATGTGACATGACATACACATACACCACTGTGAAATGTGACCATGGCACATGCACAGATATGAACAGTTGCACATCACAGTGGTCACGTACACGTAACACCCAGGATCCTGTCCCCATGAACACGTGCACAGCCTGGGGGTGGCTGCCCACAGGTGACACCCACAGGACAACATGTACACCAACATACACACAATAGGAAATGCAGCCTTACATGCCTTATGATAAAGTTTGGACAGGCTGTCGTGATGTAGGTGTGCCCCTCACTCCCTGGGAGCTATCTGTGGCTGGCATATGTCCATCTGAGACAGGCATGCTGACATATGCCAGTCACATGTACAGTGATGCGTTGAACAGCAATGGACCGATCGGTGCCTCCGGCCGGCCCATTGCTTTCAATGTGTGCGGGTACGCGTTGTACCCCTGTGCGCGTTGAACTGCAATGGACCGATCGGTGCCTCCGGCCGGCCCATTGCTTTCAATGTGTGCGGAGTGCGCGTTGTACCCCTGTGCGCGTTGAACTGCAATGGACCGATCGGTGCCTCCGGCCGGCCCATTGCTTTCAATGTGTGCGGGTACGCGTTGTACCCCTGTGCGCGTTGAACTGCAATGGACCGATCGGTGCCTCCGGCCGGCCCATTGCTTTCAATGTGTGCGGGTACGCGTTGTACCCCTGTGCGCGTTGAACTGCAATGGACCGATCGGTGCCTCCGGCCGGCCCATTGCTTTCAATGTGTGCGGGTGCGCGTTGTACCCCTGTGCGCGTTGAACTGCAATGGACCGATCGGTGCGCACCCATTGACAATGGGCTTGCCTGGCAACGGACGCGTTTTCGAATTTCGAGCGAGTCGGTTGCTGGAAAATCAGTTGGTCACCCACAACAATGTTGCAAAATCATGTATGTCATGAAGTTGAAGATTTGAAGGATGCTGTGGGCGTGTTTTGGTGCTGCTATTCCATGGATTGGCCAGATTCAGAAGATGCAAACGACTTGGACCTATCACTTTGGACACAAGGGACAGTATCTGCCTCTCCAGCACATATATATTGCTGGCTGTTCCCCTGAGAGCCCACTTGCCTGCACTACATGCTCCAAGACGACATCTGCCACTGCACTGCTGCTGTCTCTGCCCCTCTGGACCCTGCAATGGCACGTACTGTGGAGAGAGCCCCAGCCTTCAGCCTTGAAGAGAACCAGGCCCTGCTGGACAGCCTACTTCCACAGTACAGCAAGCTGTATGGGACACCAGGGGAGCAGGTGAGTGTTCTGTGCACTGCCTTTCTGAATGTGCATTTTGTCTGACTAGCAAGGCTGAGAGTCTGCACGCCACTGGCTAGCAGGCTCACTGAGTAGTTGTCACCCCCATAGTGTGTAGTGACTTGCACTGGACAGGTATGGTGCAGTGACAGTGCATTTGAACATGGTTTTACTTCCCATGCAATGATACCATGTAGTGACGTCTGGCAAACTGTCCATGGTCAGCTTTGCACTGCCTGTGTACATCATGTGCCCCTGTGATTGAGACATGTATATACAACTGTGTCATGCACGGATATGTTGCATGTGTGGTAATGGCCTTTTCACTTTGTCATCCTGACAGGTTAATGCCCATCGGAAGCAGGAAATCTGGAAGGACATCGTCCGGGCTGTCCGGTCCGTGGGGGTCTACAAGCGCCGGATCCGCAACTGCCAGAAGAGGTGGCAGGACCTTCGGGGCTGGACCCGGAGGATTGCACGGGTCCAGCTGAAGCTGTCGCCTCCTCGCAGGAGTGGCGGAACACGGACCCTGACCCCCACATGCTCCAGATCCTGGCGGTGGTCTTTCCAGACCTGGATGGGCAGCTGAAGGCCAGACAGCAGCAAGGAGGGGGTGAGTCAAAGACTGCACTGTGAACTCTGTATTACATGCTTTGTGCCCTCCTCTGGCCTGGTTCAACTGCCACAGTGCAGCAGTCATGTTGTCCAGGAGCCATGTCCCTCTATTGTGCACTGCCCACTGCTCATCTGATACCCAGGTGTGGCCCTTACAGTCAGGGAATTGTGTCACTTGGGACTGTGTCCTTGCAGTTTGCTTCACTAAAGGTGGGGGACAGCATCTGTTTCCCTAACTCTGTTGTGGGCATCATGGGTGGGTCCATTGTTCACACAACGCCTGGGTTTGGACATGTGATCTGCGTGTTGCTTTGATATGCGGTCCACTTGCTGAGCTGAGCCACCACATGTGCCTGGGGTATGTGGCACACGCCCATGCAGCGGGTGGGAACAATGTTTGTGCCCCAGGAGTGTGCAGATTACGTGTGTCACACATACATAGCCAGCTATCCACTGTCCAGGGCACATCCCTCATTCATGTGGAGCAGGACAGTCATGCCTACTCCAGGCCATGCAATGCACTCTGTACTCCCACTCCCGTGTATCAGCTGACACATTGTGCACAGTGATTTGACCCCTCCGGTGTCTGCCTCTGTGTCAGTGTGCTGTGGATTAGTTGCCAGGACTGCTGGGGTGTTTCTTGGTAGGGGCTCAGCATGCCCCTGGAGATGTGACCATAGGAGACGATACTTGTGTGTCACATAGGTGTTTGATCAGCTGCCCGTGCAGACTGGGGTATGCGAATGTGATGTTCAGGCAGCTGTTCCCCATTCACAGCAAATTGTGAGGGGCTCAGGTTCAGAGGGTAGTGTCACAGGTCTCCCATATGTCCAATAGGTGTGACCTGGACAGATGAGGGTTGAGATGATGTGTTGTGTGGGGGATGTACATGTGCACTTGTGCAGCTCCAGGACTTGCATTCCCCATGACCTACTATTGTGACACAGTGCATAGTGTTGTTGTCTGGCTGCCAAGTCATACATCACTGAGACAGTGATGTATGACTTAACAGTCATGCCTCTGCCATGGCATGTGTCAACTTATTTGTGGTCCTGCAGGGGAGTGACATGTGCTACATGCACACCATAGTGGCGCTGGCTATCAGGACATGGGTGCATCATGGTGTCTGTCGCTGGTATGCATCACATGCATTTCCTATTTGACTCTGGGCATCCCTTTCATCCGGAAACCTGTACTCACTCAGTGGCAAGAGCTGTGATGTGTCCACACCGTGTCCTCTGCACTGTCCAACTACTGTGTACTTGGTGCATGTGTCCACACTGGGGTGTTGCAATCCAACAGACACCAGACAGATGGGTGCAAGGCCATGTGGGATGTGAGTGCCATGCTTGGCATCAGACTGACAATTGGCTTCTCCTGTTCAGTTAGGGCACTTTTAGCAATGTACAACTAATGATGCCAGGGCTTGCTCTGTGATGTGCTGTGCTCACAGTGGTGTGTGCGTTTGGTGCAGGTGACTGATGTCTGTCTGTTTCCCCATTGTTTGCAGATACATCCACGGCCACGGAAGGGGACAGCTCCACGGACCAGGAGGAGCCAGAGAGCCAGACTGGGTCAGCAGCCGAGGAGTGGTCGGAGGGACCCAGTGGCACGGAGGGCGAGGGGAGCCACACCGAGGAATCCTCAGCACCATCCACCTCAGCTGAGGACCAGAGCAACTCGGAGGATGACTCCCTTGTGGAGGCGGGTGTCAGCAGCCACCACACCCCAGCTAGTGTTGCTGTCCCCGCCACCACCAGCACCACCACCGCCCTCCCATCGGCTCCCATTCCCAAGGTCCGTGGAGGCTCCCATGTTCGGGAGCGTGTCTCCTTTGGCCCAGGCACCGCACCCCCTGCCCCTGTGTCCCCTGCTGCCCTGAGTGAGGAGTCTGTGTACCTCCTTCGCCAGCTCCATGTAGGGCAGACAGCCATGCTGAGTGTCCTCCATGCGCACACCGCACTGTTGACTCAGCTGGTGTCGTTCATGGAGGGCATCTCATCGGGCATGTCTGACCTACAGAGGGGCAACAGGTCCATGGACTCCTCCCTGACGGCAGCAGTGTCCCTCCTCAGACAGTCCCTCACCCCTCCTGCCTCTGCTCCATCCACACTCCCCAGCACCTTGCCCGTCCCAAGCACACACACACCGGCACAGGCACACACCAGCACACACACATCCAGCACACAGACACACACGCCACAAACTAAACGCACACGCACGCACAGTCAGGGGACTGAAACCAGACTCACAGGGGATGGGGCCCTGGTACACACACACGCATCCACGGGCACTGCACAGTCCTCAGTTGCCTCTCCCTCCAAAGCACCCTCCCTTGCCTCACCTGCAACCCCAAAGACCCAGCGCCTCTTCCTCAGTGACCTCGGCCTCTTCCCCTCCGATCCAGCTGCCCCAGCATCCAGGGGGAAGAGGAAGCCCCCACACGGAGCAGAGTGCCCCTCGCCCCCGGACACCCTCCCCCAGGCGCAGACAGACTGAGGCCCCCACCCGCAAGTCCCCCGGAGTGGTAAGAGCAAGACCCCGCCGCCGCCCTGCAGCTCAAGCACCAGGTCACCTTCCTCCATCCCTCAGGCCCCCACTCCACAGGTGCCCCCGCCACACCCTGCCCCAGGTTCCCCCACCCACAGATATACCATCCCCAAGAGGCTCCGGCCTTCTCCCCTGCCACTTGCTCTCCCGGCACCACACCCCCGCTGCGCTTGTCTGTGCCACTGATGTGGTGAGGGTGTCCTCCCCCTCTGTCCAGCCCACCTTGCCTGTTCCCCATTCTCCTCCCCTGGTGGTAGGCACTGCAGTGGAGTCCACTACCACCCTGTCTGACTTGGGCACTGCAGTGGCGGACCTGTCCACTCCATCTGCAGGGTCCACTGCAGTCGTGCCGGCACCCACAACATCTGAGCCATGCCCCCAGTTGTGCCGGCACACACCATGTCAGACACCTCCACTGCAGTTGTCAGTGGCTCTCCAGCACCCACCACCCCTTCCCTGCTTCCTCCTGGTGAGCCCTGATCCTGTCCCTGCGGTGCCTGGCCTACCCCCGGTTGCCCCTCCTAGTGGATTGTCCCTGGTTTTGTGCAGGCATGTGTAGGGTGGCATCTGCCACTGTCACCCACTTGTGACTTTGTTGATGGACTGGCCATTGGCCTTTGTTTATGTTCTACCGGACTTCTACTTTTAATGCCACATATGCTGAATAAAGCAACTTTCTGTTCTCTAGTGCTTTTGCTTCTGATGTACATGATGTTGATGATGCTAACAATGCCCTTGCTGCAGTGATGGTGATATTTGGTCTCATGATAATGAAGTGTTACTGTGCAGGAACCCATGTGGTCCAGGGGTTATGTGTCCTATCCTGTGGTGTATCCATGTCATCCATAGCAGCATCTGAGGGTGTCATGTGTTCAGTATTTGGCAATGAGATTTCCTACTTAGATTGGCAACTTCACATCTGTGGCTTCCACCCCTGCACATCTGTTGTGCCTGCCATTGTTCTATTCGTCTACTTCCCTGACCGTGTGGCCATCTCCAGTGAACATGCAGGTTTGGGCATCAATGGGGAAGGACTCATCTGTGTTGTCAGTGCAACATTGCTATACAAGTGTGTTGGATCTGTGCTGATGATTCCGTTGGCACTTCCATGACCAGGCTGATGGGACGGGAGCCCTCATTTGTTGCTAATTGTTGATTGTGTGTCCCATTGCTGCCATGGTATGGTATCTGTTCGCCTCACATCTGCAGTCTCCACAGGGTATCTGCATGTGTGTGCCCATTGGTGCAAATATGTGGGTCTGCATTCGGATGGTCACTTCTGTCATTGTGTCATTGATGATTGTTGATGGTGTCAGCCCCCATGGGTGTTGTTTGTCTGCACATGGCCAAAGTTATGTCTTATTTGCACTGCAGGATTTGGCTCCCCCAATTTATGTTGCAATGGGACACATACACTACTTTGCCACTGATGTGTTTGTTGTTCTGTGACCAGGAATCATCCATGCAGTTTGGCAGTTGCACCTCTTACTTTGTCAACACTTGCCTTTTGGTCACTGTGATGATGGGGGTTTGGACCCCATTGCCACAATGTTCAAAATGTGCTGCAGCTATGGACCCCACACTTGCCTTTTGGTCACTGTGATGATGGGGATTTGGACCCCATTGCCACAATGTTCAAGATGTGCTGCAGCTATGGACCCCACACTTGCCTTTTGGTCACTGTGATGATGGGGGTTTGGACCCCATTGCCACAATGTTCAAAATGTGCTGCAGCTATGGACCCCACACTTGCCTTTTGGTCACTGTGATGATGGGGGTTTGGACCCCATTGCCACAATGTTCAAGATGTGCTGCAGCTATGGACCCCACACTTGCCTTTTGGTCACTGTGATGATGGGGGTTTGGACCCCATTGCCACAATGTTCAAAATGTGCTGCAGCTATGGACCCCACACTTGCCTTTTGGTCACTGTGATGATGGGGGTTTGGACCCCATTGCCACAATGGTCATGGCCTGCTTGCGTTGTGTGTGCCACACACATATTTGTGTGGCACATGTGCTAGGGGGTCACATTGTATGTTAGAAGTCATGTTCGGTGTTGTAGGCATTTGACACAGTCTACACACGCTTGTCATGGTGTTGGGGGGATGTCTTCTTCTTGCATTCCCTAGGTTGTGGTGTGCTGGTTGTGTCATGCATTGTCCATCCTATGGGTGGGGGTGGTAGTGGTGGTAGGCATCCTGCCCCCCTGGGTGAGGGTGGTAGTAGTGGTAAGCATCCTGCCCCCTGGCTAAGGGTGGTAGTAGTGGTAGGCATCCTGCCCCCCTGGGTGAGGGTGGTAGTAGTGGTGGGCATCCTGCCCCCTGGGTGAGGGTGGTAGTAGTGGTAGGCATCCTGGCCCCCTGGCTGAGGGTGGTAGTAGTGGTAGGCATCCTGCCCCCTGGGTGAGGGTGGTAGTAGTGGTAAGCATCCTGCCCCCTGGCTAAGGGTGGTAGTAGTGGTAGGCATCCTGCCCCCCTGGGTGAGGGTGGTAGTAGTGGTAGGCATCCTGCCCCCTGGGTGAGGGTGGTAGTAGTGGTGGGCATCCTGCCCCCCTGGGTGAGGGTGGTAGTAGTGGTAAGCATCCTGCCCCCTGGCTAAGGGTGGTAGTAGTGGTAGGCATCCTGCCCCCTGGGTGAGGGTGGTAGTAGTGGTGGGCATCCTGCCCCCTGGGTGAGGGTGGTAGTAGTGGTGGGCATCCTGCACCCCCTGGATGAGGGTGGTAGTAGTGGTAGGCATCCTGCCCCCTGGCTAAGGGTGGTAGTAGTGGTAGGCATCCTGCCCCCCTGGGTGAGGGTGGTACTAGTGGTAGGCATCCTGCCCCCCTGGGTGAGGGTGGTAGTAGTGGTGGGCATCCTGCCCCCCTGGGTGAGGGTGGTAGTAGTGGTAAGCATCCTGCCCCCTGGCTGAGGGTGGTAGTAGTGGTAGGCATCCTGCCCCCCTGGGTGAGGGTGGTAGTAGTGGTGGGCATCCTGCCCCCTGGGTGAGGGTGGTAGTAGTGGTGGGCATCCTGCCCCCCTGGGTGAGGGTGGTAGTAGTGGTAAGCATCCTGCCCCCTGGCTAAGGGTGGTAGTAGTGGTAGGCATCCTGCCCCCCTGGGTGAGGGTGGTAGTAGTGGTGGGCATCCTGCCCCCTGGGTGAGGGTGGTAGTAGTGGTAGGCATCCTGCCCCCCTGGCTAAGGGTGGTAGTAGTGGTAGGCATCCTGCCCCCCTGGGTGAGGGTGGTAGTAGTGGTAAGCATCCTGCCCCCTGGCTAAGGGTGGTAGTAGTGGTAGGCATCCTGCCCCCTGGGTGAGGGTGGTACTAGTGGTAGGCATCCTGCCCCCCTGGGTGAGGGTGGTAGTAGTGGTGGGCATCCTGCCCCCCTGGGTGAGGGTGGTAGTAGTGGTAAGCATCCTGCCCCCCTGGCTAAGGGTGGTAGTAGTGGTAGGCATCCTGCCCCCCTGGGTGAGGGTGGTAGTAGTGGTGGGCATCCTGCCCCCCTGGGTGAGGGTGGTAGTAGTGGTGGGCATCCTGCCTCCCCTGGGTGAGGGTGGTAGTAGTGGTAAGCATCCTGCCCCCTGGCTGAGGGTGGTAGTAGTGGTAGGCATCCTGCCCCCTGGGTGAGGGTGGTAGTAGTGGTGGGCATCCTGCCCCCCTGGGTGAGGGTGGTAGTAGTGGTAGGCATCCTGCCCCCCTGGCTAAGGGTGGTAGTAGTGGTAGGCATCCTGCCCCCTGGGTGAGGGTGGTAGTAGTGGTAAGCATCCTGCCCCCTGGCTAAGGGTGGTAGTAGTGGTAGGCATCCTGCCCCCCTGGGTGAGGGTGGTAGTAGTGGTAAGCATCCTGCCCCCTGGCTAAGGGTGGTAGTAGTGGTAGGCATCCTGCCCCCTGGGTGAGGGTGGTAGTAGTGGTGGGCATCCTGCCCCCTGGTTGAGGGTGGTAGTAGTGGTGGGCATCCTGCCCCCTGGCTAAGGGTGGTAGTAGTGGTAGGCATCCTGCCCCCCTGGGTGAGGGTGGTAGTAGTGGTGGGCATCCTGCCCCCTGGGTGAGGGTGGTAGTAGTGGTAGGCATCCTGCCCCCTGGCTAAGGGTGGTAGTAGTGGTAGGCATCCTGCCCCCCTGGGTGAGGGTGGTAGTAGTGGTAAGCATCCTGCCCCCCTGGCTAAGGGTGGTAGTAGTGGTAGGCATCCTGCCCCCCTGGGTGAGGGTGGTAGTAGTGGTAAGCATCCTGCCCCCTGGCTAAGGGTGGTAGTAGTGGTAGGCATCCTGCCCCCCCTGGGTGAGGGTGGTAGTGGTGGTAGGCATCATGCCACCCCTGGGTAGGGGTGGTGGTGCGCATTCAGGCCCCTGTGTGCATATGTGGCATTGGTGATGGACATCCCGCCCCTATGGTGCTGATGTTGCTGGTGTAAGTATATTCTGCATCCCTGTGTGTGTGTGTGATGTGTCGTGTACGTGTTGTATGTGTTTTGTGGTTGGTGTCTGGCTTACCTTCTGCGCCGTACGCGTCCGTGCCTGTTCCGGTAGTAAATGTAGAATATTGGTATGATCGGGACGAAGGGATTCATGGTTGGTTCGTGTCGTTCGTCCTTCTCGTTGCTTCGCGTCGTCCTCGTCGCTTCGCCTCGTCCTCGTCGCTTCGCGTCGTCCTCGTCGCTGCCGTGTTCGTCTCGGAGCCGTGGATCGTGTTGTGGCGCGAATCGGAGCTTATGTGCGCCTCTCCCGGATGCTTTGACGTGCCGTGCGTAGCGACGGGTTCGGCGCGTACGGAAAGCGCATCGTACTTGTCCGGCCGGACGGGGCTGCATTTTCCTTCCGTGCGACTAGATTCGGCGTTTCCGGATTCGCCTCGGTCGGAGAACAGGACCTGGTTTGGGTGAGTACGGCTCGGCCGGATTCTTTGCTGTTGTGCGCATCGTACTTGCTCGTTCGGTGTGCTGTACGGATCGGTCGGGAAACAGGCTTTCGCATGGCTTTTTTCCCGACCGAATGGTATTGGGTGCGCCTCCGACCGAGATCGGAATCGGCCCCATAGTGTTTTTTTTCTCCCCATTTTTCTCAGACCTAGAAGTATTTGTGTAGGGGGTTAGCTTTGTATATGATGGTGATTTCCACCATACCATAGTCCTGGTGAGCGGGTGCTTGATCGGATAAGAGGATGCCTCCTAAAGCACCAGAAAGTGCAGCTCGCCTTTGCAGCAGGGACCAGGATTTGAAAGGGTAATGGGTAGGCTAGATTTTAGTGAGGAGCTTCTGCTGTTATTACTGCCTATCAATTCTTGGTAGTGGTGGGAGGTGGGGGTAATCGGATGGCTTCTCCAGAAGTGGCCAAGGAATGGCTTACATGGTCTGGCCCCCTCACCCCACCTCCAGACCACTTTTACAACCCTCTCTAAAAGAACAAAGAAAGCAGGGGCTGCACAGGACTTTGGCACTGCCCTTCTGGGCGGAGGGCGAATGGCTCCTCAATCTTGTCCAATGGACCTCCTTCTAGAGTGGAAACGCTGTCTGCCGCTATTTCTACTGCTGGTGATGAGGCAAGCAGGCTGGTCCTGAATCACAGTACTGTGCAGCACAGTACCAATTGCATGACTGTTAATAGTTATGCAACAGGTTTGTCAACAGCAGTTGGGGGTAGTAGTGGTTCACTCATTAGTGGGGTCCTAATCAGTTCGGTTGCAGGCAGACAAGTCTGACTTGGTTGCAAGCTTAGTAATTGTATGTGCCATGGTTGTTTAAAGTCAGGAGATTGTCTGCTTCACTTTCTAGTGGTTTATCAGCTGCAGGGTCTGAGGAGGATAGCTGAGCAAATGACAGGAGGTTGGTAACTATTCTTGGGGTTGGTGAGCAAGTTCACAGCACATCACAGCAGCACCTTTTTCAAGGTACACCCCAAGGGGAGGCAGCAACTCAGACGATGGTAGAACCGGGTACTAGCTCATTGCCCATGGTGACCTCTGGGTGTGGCCTGCAGGCTGCCCTATTAGGAAAACCGACAGGCTCACCTAATAGGAAACCAGTCTGGTGTACAGTCCCCCTTGGTTAATGGGGCTTCCGGCCACCAATGCAGGTATCGAAGGTGCCATCTGTGCAGCAAGAACCCAGAGACTAAGGAAGTAATGGCCAAAAGCATGGTGGGGATGAGCCTGGGCTCTGTCATGTCTCCCAGAGATCAATCGCTTGTGCATTTATCAGAGGACATTGAGGAGAAGATTCATAAGAGTGTGTTTGTAGAAATGTTTGACTTGATTATTGAGACACCGGTGGTCAATGTAACCAAGCGTAGTAAAGAGTGCTTACATTAGCTACGTAAGCCCAAGTTTGAAGAAACCCTTCCAAACAGGATAAATGGTTTCACCGTCTACCAGGCATCAGGTAGAAAATACTCTTATCCATGTCCTCAGTTAGCTTGCTATCAAAATAGTGTGTGCGCGCAAGCAGTTTGGTGGGAACTGCTGGAAGGAATATGATAGGGCATTCAGGAGAAAGAAGGCTAATGGCCCTAGCTTGCCGTGGAATCAGACTGGTGTTAGTGCCTGGGTGAGACACATGATGCTGAAGGATTTCCTACCAGTCCTTTCAGTCACACAAAGAGGACAATGGAGGATTTTGGGCATATAATAATAAAAAAAACCTGCATCTACCCAGCAGGAGTCTGTCAAGTTAAGCATAACTGCAGCTCTTTTTGCAGAATGCAATAGAACCCTAAGTTCAAGTGCTTCAAGAAAACCAAGGGATAAGATCCCCTTAGGGTGAAAGTGACCAATTGTCTGCAAAAGCACCTTCCTCAGCAGAATTACAGGCTGTGATCCTGTGGTTCAATAATTATTCAGATTTTAAGCTGACCAACAGCTTTGATTTCAGGATCCCGGCACAGGGTGTGATTGGTGAAGCAATACACAACTTTGGACCAGGCAATTACTATTCTTTGAATTTTGGTGCTCCAAGCCATCCTTGCTACGGTGAACATTGAGCCTGCGTTCAGGCTTTTGCCAGTCCATCCTGACGATTTCCACTTGTTGTGTTTCCAATTTGATGGCACGCACTATTTTGACAAATGCATGCCTGTGGGTTGCGCTGTGTCATGTTCCTATTTTGAGAATTTCAGTACCTTCCTAGAATGGGTTTTAAAATGTAATGTGGTTTTAGTTATCCTGTTGGAACGTCCAGAATCATCATCCCGGGGAATCAAACAAGCAACACAAGTGGTGGAGAGCAAACCTGCTATTTCAACAAAGTCATCCAGGCTGAGGTGGAGAGGAAATGTCGACTTTCGGGAGTGAAGTTACCTGTAAATTAAAACTTTAACATTTAGCCATGAAACGTAAATTGACGGAACAACTGTGTGCAAGGCAAGAACTTTAACCTTTCCTTTTCTTTGAGCCAACAAGGGTACAATTTAAAACAAACTGAAAACAATGGCGTGGCTGCAAAGATATTTCAGTATCCATTTATTTTGAACTGATGAACATCATTTGAGCTTAAGAGTTAAAATCTGCCAGATAAAGAGCTCAGCCTCAACTAGGGATTAATCACACAGACCTCTTTCTAAATTGCAAAGTAAGCTGAACACATCAGGTATGCATTCGCTTGCAGAAACCATCCAATGTTACAATACGAGAAATCTTGAACCACAGTTTGGGATGAATAACTTTTTTCTTGGTTTAATAACATTGTCAATTTCTTAAACAGTATCAACTCTGCCAATATTCTAATTTCCAACCTCTGCGTAACAGCCCAGCTTCCTACTTCAAGGAAAGCATATTGCCAGTAAGATTCTGCATTCCTCTTCATCCATCTACAAGGCAGGTATGATCATTTACAATTCCTTTTGCAAAATATGTGGATGGCAGATATTGCATTTTATTAAGTGTGAGTAACGGAAGAACCGCTCGTTATAGAATCTATTCCTCTAGGTCCCCTTCCTAAACCCGCCCCACCCCCCTTCATCTTGAAGTGGTTGCCTACATTTGTAAATTATGGCTACCACATCAAGGTAAGGGCGGCAATGGATACCATTCTGCTCTTGCATAAATATCAAAGTCTGACAGATTGACAGATCCATGACAAATATTGTGCCTAGGCAGAATAGATAGACTTGTTGCATCCTTAACCGCCATTACCCAAACCCTAGATGAAGTTCAGGCTGATCTAGCCATCTCAAGTTCAGAGAATGCAGCCTTGCAAAACAGATTTGGTTAGCTCCAGTCCTGGCTTACCCCTTTTACTTCTCAGGTTCCAATGGGACCATTTCTTCCAAGTAATTCATGGTTTGGGGCCTCATCGAAGATATCTGCGACAACTACAGGGGGTGCAGGGACCTTAGTCCCAAATAGACTGTTGGTAGTGGGTATGTCTCCTTTACCATTGGCTACTCTGGAACAATACTCATGCGATGCTAAAAACTTTTCAACAGTTTATTATGCAAATCCAATGACTTTTCCTCTTTCATCCTCTATCATTCCCAGATGACCATACCCAAGTGTCCTTTTTGATATACTACCTTTCAGGGGATTTCTCATCCTGGGTCATACCCTTCGTACACACTAATGACCCAATCTATCTGTATAGTTGACCCAATTTCTTGGTGGGATTTAGCCACATGTTTGATCCCCATTTGGTTATGCAATCAGTTGATAATGAACGTATGAACCTGAAACAGGGAAACCAGGATATTTTATCCTACCTGACATACTTTAACCTATTAGTAATTGAATCCAGTTGGCTGGAACACAGGAGAGCTTCAGTGTTCTATAGAGGTCTGCGTGATGATTTGAATCATGCCCTTTTCACACATGAAACCCCAGCCACAGACTTGTTCAGAATTAACATATCTTTTGTTAAGACTGGATCACAGGATTTCAGAGAGAAATGGGGAACACGGGTGTGACGATTTCCCCTTTCCCAATCCTAAAACTGAGTGAAAAAACAAGGAGGAACCAATGCACATTACTGCTGAAGTAAAAGGCAGAGAAAAAAAAAGCTCTTTCTATACTGCAGAAAAGGGGGTCACTTTGCCTGAAAGGCAAAGACCACACATGTGGGAAACCCCCACTCCCAGCCTTAGTGGAAGAGTCGGATTGAGAAAAATCCCCTCGGCTAAAACCACAGCTTAGCTAATGGATTACAGTCTGTCATGCCCCATGTCATGCTATCTGGGCTGTTAAACTTTTCACAATAAGAAGTCGGGGTTGAAATATTGGTGGACTCTGGGGAAACCGGAAATTTCAAAGATGCACAGTTTGTGCATTCCATAGGTTGTCCTATTAGTCCCAAAGAGTTACCTGACGTGGTTTGGCCATATTGTTGGGACAGAACTATCTTCTGGCCCCACCAAGTTCCAGACTCAAGAATTAATATAGAGTTATTTAGACTATCCCCATGAAGTGATTATAGTGTTCAATATTATCAATGCTTCCCAAATTTGGATTCTGGTAGGAATTCCTTGGTTGACCCTTCATGATCTCAACATTCATTGGAGTTCTCGAGCTTTATCTTTCCAATCTGAGTTTTGTGCAGAACATTGCTTTCCAAAACATCAACTTACTGGATCTGGGAAAACTGTACCTCCAGGCAGAAACTTAGCTGTCATGGTGGAACATCTCAGTGTAGCCACGGAAGATACATTGACTGGGTTACCATTGTGCGATGTCACGTTCGAGGATGTCTTTTATTAAAAAAAGCTGAAACATTTCGGCCTCATAGGCCATTTGACTGTCGAATAGATTTGGTGGAAGGGGTGCAAATTCCTTGTAGCAGGGTTTATCTGTTAATGGCTGCTAAAAACGATTATCTTAAAAGATCCCTTAAAGGAAATCTGACAAATAATTTAATTCAGCCATCGCTTTTCTCTGCTGCGTACCCACTATTTTATGTACCCAAATCCAGCGGGTAGCTAAGGCCCTATACTGAGTACAGGACCTTGAATACAGCAACCATAAAAAAATCAAGTGAACTAGATTTACATGGGGCTTATATCTTGATTCGCATTAGTGGAGGATGAGTAAAAGACAACAATGATATGACTGTTTATATGTCAAATATTAATGTCAAATTAATCAAATGGGCCTGCCACGTTTCCTTAGTTGAGTTCCTTGGATCACTTCAATGCATTACTATGGACATGCAAAAGGTTGATGCAGTAATGAATTGTCCCACTCCAAAATTAATCAAGGCTATACAAGACTTTTTAGACTTTGCTAATTTCTACAGGAGACTTATCCGTGCGTTCTCTGAGATTGTTACTCATATTACTAGAATGCTGCGAAAGGCTCCTCCATTTAATTGATTTTTCAAAAAACTGTGCTGTTCTGTGAAGCTGTTCTGAAAAACCAAATTTTGGTCATTGGATCCCTGCAGATCACACAGAGCATCCTTTTTATGATGCACAGACCCTCACCCACAAAGGTGGCATGCTTCATCATCAGGTTGTGCTCCTTGTTGGACGGGCAGTGTGGTGCCCAACAATCCCCACAAGGGAGCTTTATGCCGGAGATATTTTTTTATCTATACATATGATAATCCTGAGACACAAGATTTTGCCCACACATCCTATGTGGGCAAAAAGAAAACATTGTAAGGACGTTTTCTGGGTTAAAAATAACTAAGCATACCAACATTACTGTTATTCTGGGTGCATGTCCTAGTTAAAGTTAAAAACAATCAAACTGATTGAATTCTTAGGGAAAAAATGGTCCTTGAGTGCACTTTGAGGTCAACATGTTTCTTACCTTGATGCCCCACCCAAGAGTCTGTGGCAGTTTATCAGGACCAAGCTACAGTACTCATAACCTATTTTTATGAGCCCTCCCTTGGCAATATATGCCAACCACCTTAGGTGTCCTATTCATGGAATATTATATGTGAAGTAAATTCTCTTACTAGTGTTTACTTCTTTATATGTTTGTGACCTGCAAGAGAAAATTGACAAACGAACTACAAATATAAATAAAAACAAAAAGCATTTTTTCTTTTTTGTATCCATTAATAATAAACAAATTGAGTATACCAGTAAAAACCACATACATGCACATTCTTAGTGTCAATGTGCGCACAGTATAACACAACACACAGTCATTGATGTGACCTCCTGCTTGTAGAGCTTGCTGGCATGACTTTACAGATTATTTCACTTTCCAAATCCTTAGTAGGCCTGGCTCCTGGGGTGATCATGGAGGAAAGAATCCACTTTGGCTGTCTGGGAATAAATTGCAGTATTTATATAGGTATCCGAATAGAGACAAAATTCTTGTGGCAATCAAGAAAGCAAACCTCAACAAAGACCAATTCTCACTTACCTGCTGGTACTGGCGATTCCGCTATAAGCCTACCAGCATCCAGGATCCCGAAAGTGGGTTTCTGTGGCGCCGTCGGTATTAAATCAGTGGATCAAGACAATGAATGTGACATGTTGCATCATCGCATGTGCGTCTGACTGCATGCAGTGGGGTGAGCTGCTATCGCATCTCAATCGATGCATGCAGGCAGCTTGTTGTAAGTGTAAAGTTAGACAGACCCAGGCGCCCTATTTGTGGAAGACTTTTTTCATTAAAAAAATGCTGTAAATGTATACATGGTTTGGCAGCTGGCATCTTAAATGAAGGAATCAAACCAAAAGCTAAATATTTACAGTTTATCTAGTGGCATAGTTGACAAGAGCTAAACAATGAGTCGTCTTTTTGTTACTATACAGACTTTCTAAATGAGTAAACTTTCTTTCATGGGATTTGTTTATGTGGTTCTTCTGACCTTAATTCTTGAACTTTGAAAATGACCTTTCATAACCTAATGTGACCCATGTGGGGAAAGAATACAGCAGGCAGCTCTAGTAGATGGTTATCAGGCCAGTAGGTGATCATCCTCATATGACCTCCTATGTCACAGTCTATAATTCCATTGTTGTAAAACAGATCTTACTTTTGTGACTATAGGATCAAGTGGATTTCATCATTAGACCAAAGAGGCAGATGATACCTTCAAGATTTTAAGAGACCTTCATTACTGCTCCAATCCTACGACATCCACAAAAGCATTTACCTTTCATGGTAGGTACTGATGCTTCTAACTCTACCATAGAGGTCCGCTTATCACAAAGGAAACCTCAGTCAGGAGAATTACATCCCATGGCGTACCATTCTTGTAAGTTAACATCTTCTAAAAAGAATTAGGCTATAACCGATAAAGAGTCATTGGCTATTAAAAGCTTTTACGGAATGTTGGCACTACCTAATGGAAATGCCATACAGCACTAACGTACACATGGACCATCGAAACCTACAATATTTGAAAACTGCTAAGACTCTTACACCAAGACAATTATGATGGTCACTGGTTTTTGCTGAGTATCCTTTTCCTATCACGTTTAGACCTGGCAGTAGCAATCCAAAGGCTGACTATTTGTCTCGATTACGGAGTCAGGATCCTACTAAGGAAGATCTGAAGGAAGTGTGAGGCACTTTGCAGGCCTGGCTTTCAAGGAAGAATCCAATAATTTCATAGCCCAACAGATAAACAAATTAGGTCTAGAAATGTGGGTATTCAAGAAAGAGAACGGAAGAATAAAAGAGGGAATTCCCTATGACGGAGATGTAATTTTTGTACGAAAAAATTGTTACAAGATCAGATTCTGTTTTGGTACCACAATAGTGTTCTAGCAGGGCATCCCGGACTCACTAAGACGTTAGAGGTTATTAAGCATGAATTTTTGGTGAGATTCCAAGAACTTTGACAATATTGATCATGTAGCCCAATGCATTGTTTGTGTCCAAGCAAAAAAGTCAGACATAAGAATCTTCACGGGTTATTAACACCCACGCCAATTCCAGAGAGCCATGGGAACATTTGTCACTGGATTTTGTAGTTGAGCTACCTGCTGTTCAGTGTTATAATACCATATTGGTGATCACAGATTACCTAACCAAGATGGCGCAATTCATCCCTTTATCTCAACTCTTTTTCTCACTCACATTGTGCGTCTTCATTGTTTTTCCCTTAGTGTGATCTCTGACGGAGCTTCCCAATTCACATGCCAGTTTTGTAAAGCCTTTTGTGAAATAATGGGAATTAAAGTAAAACTATCCACCAGTTGGCATCCTCAAACAGTTGCTCAGTCAGAACGAATGAATCAATCAATGCAGCAATACATTCGATGTCATACTTTGCAACACAGTGGAAACTGATTAGATTGTATGATGTCATTGAATTCATATATAATAATGCACAACATTCATCCACAGGATTTTCTCCATTTTTGCATTAACTGGTGTTCACCCCAGAGTATGCCTTTAAATCTTACCTTCTGAGCCATTCTGTCCTGTGGCACAAGACAGGTGGAGAAACCTATAGCATACTTTGGTACAACTACATCAAACATACAAGAGCCCAAAATGCTTACGAGAAACAAGCAGATAAACACCATCAAGAAGCTCCACTCTTTAAAAAGGGCGACTTAGTATGGTTGTGTACCCCAACATTTGGCTCAAGCCCTATTGGATCCTCTGAATTTAAATTGAAACTCCTACCAACAAATCAAGTTCATCCAATCTTTCATGTTTCCCTTCTCAAGAAGGCTTCTACTTCACTTGTCCCATTGCAATCAACCTCAGTATTAATTACTGATGGATGTGCTAGTCCAAAAATAAACACAATTGTAGCTTCTCATTTGTGGAATGGACAAATCTGGTATTTATTCTAATGAAAATGAAGCAAAGAATGGTCTTGAGAACTGTCTGTCTCCTGCAATGAAGCCTGTTTAGAGCAAACTTTCCATATACTTTGCTGGTCGTTTTCTATCAAGAAAGTTAAATAGAGGCAGTTGCCAGAAAACAAAAAAAAAGTCCCTCCAGAGAAAGCAATTCTGGTTTTTTACTGACCTCTGCTGGTCGTTTTCTATCAAGACAGTTAAATAGAGGCAGTTGAACAGAAAAAAAAGTCCCTAAGCAGAAGCAGACAAGTCCTAGGGCTGATCTCCAGAGCCCACAAAGTACATACACATATAAGTATATACTAAAGTATACTAAAGTATATACAAGAGGTCTCGAATGCGCGACCTAAAAAGAGACTATGCTCAAGACCAACTGCCAATCAATGAGGATCTTCACTCCTGGTAATAGTGTGTTGTAAGTATCCTTTTGGAACCTTTCAGAATGCTCTTCCTGAGAAATCAAACAAGCAGGAGAAGCAATAGAGGGCAAACCTCCTCTTTCAGCAAAACTATCCCGGCTGCGATGGAGAGGATATTTCGACTTTCAGAAGTGCAAGTACCTGTCAATTAAAATCTTACCTTTTAGACATTAAGCTCAATTTGATGCAACACAATAGAGTGGAAGGCAAGAATTGTAGCCTTTGTTTGTCTATGAGCCAAAAAAGGGAACAATTTAAAACAAACTGCAAACAATGGCGTAGCTGCAAAAATATTTCAGTATCCATTTATTTTCAATTTATTAACATCATTTGAGCTTAAGAGTAAAAAACAGGCAATTAAAGAGTCCTCCCCGAATTAGGGATTCACGCAGAGCTCTTTCCAAACATTTTTTTTTTTTTAAATAAGCCGAGCACATCAGGTATGCATCAGCTTGCAGAAACCATCCAATGTTTCTACATCAGAAATCTTGAACCACAGTTTGGAATGAATGAATGTCTTCTTGGTTTATTAACATTGTCATTTCTTCACATTAATATTCTGTATTCCTTTCCATCCATCTGCCAAGGCAGGAAGGATAATCTACAATTCTTTTTGCGCAATATATTGGATTGCAGATATTGCATTGTATTGAGGGTTAGTAACCGAAAACCTGCTCGTTACAGGATCTATTCCCCAAAGTCCCGTTCCTGATCCCCTCCTCCCCTTCATCTTCCCATGGGGCTGGGGGTGAGTGTTTGATTAGCTCAAGCGCTCTGTCCATCATCCCCTTTGGTATCGCTTTGTTCGCCCTAAGTTGGCAGGGTATGCCCAGACGTGGGTCCCTTGCTCACTTTGCCACTGGATTCAAGCTAGCCTGGCTGATGACGGCTAAATAGCCAGAAACCGGTCCCAGGATGCTTGTTTCCGGTCCAGGGAAGACATGGCTTGGCAGTTCGGGCTGGACTGTTCCCATGAGGCACAGGGTCAGACTGATTTGCATATGGCCATGTCTGAACTGGGGTGGTGGAGTGAGCTAAAGAATGATGATGGATTAAACCCAGATCAGTTGACTGGGGGTGAGTGTTTGATTAGCTCAAGCGCTCCGTCCATCATCCCCTTTTGTATCGCTTTGTTCGCCCTAATTTGGCAGGGTATGCCCAGACGTGGGTCCCTTGCTCACTTTGCCACTGGATTCAAGCTAGCCTGGCTGATGATGGCTGAATAGCCAGAAACCGGTCCCAGGATGCTGGTTTCCGGTCCAGGGAAGACATGGCTTGGCAGTTCGGGCTGGACTGTTCCCATGAGGCACAGGGTCAGACTGATTTGCATATGGCCATGTCTGAACTGGGGTGGTGGAGTGAGCTAAAGAATGATGATGGATTAAACCCAGATCAGTTAACTGGGGGTGAGTGTTTGATTAGCTCAAGCGCTCCGTCCATCATCCCCTTTGGTATCGCTTTGTTCGCCCTAAGTTGGCAGGGTATGCCCAGACGTGGGTCCCTTGCTCACTTTGCCACTGGATTCAAGCTAGCCTGGCTGATGACGGCTGAATAGCCAGAAACCAGTCCCAGGATGCCTGTTTCCGGCCACGGAAGACATGGCTTGGCAGTTCGGGCTGGACTGTTCCCATGAGGCACAGGGCAGACTGATTTGCATATGGCCATGTCTGAACTGGGGTGGTGGAGTGAGCTAAAGAATGATGATGGATTAAACCCAGATCAGTTGACTGGGGGTGAGTGTTTGATTAGCTCAAGCGCTCCGTCCATCATCCCCTTTGGTATCGCTTTGTTCGCCCTAATTTGGCAGGGTATGCCCAGACGTGGGTCCCTTGCTCACTTTGCCACTGGATTCAAGCTAGCCTGGCTGATGACGGCTGAATAGCCAGAAACCGGTCCCAGGATGCTGGTTTCCGGTCCAGGGAAGACATGGCTTGGCAGTTCGGGCTGGACTGTTCCCATGAGGCACAGGGTCAGACTGATTTGTATATGGCCATGTCTGAACTGGGGTGGTGGAGTGAGCTAAAGAATGATGATGGATTAAACCCAGATCAGTTGACTGGGGGTGAGTGTTTGATTAGCTCAAGCGCTCCGTCCATCATCCCCTTTGGTATCGCTTTGTTCGCCCTAAGTTGGCAGGGTATGCCCAGACGTGGGTCCCTTGCTCACTTTGCCACTGGATTCAAGCTAGCCTGGCTGATGACGGCTGAATAGCCAGAAACCGGTCCCAGGATGCTTGTTTCCGGTCCAGGGAAGACATGGCTTGGCAGTTCGGGCTGGACTGTTCGCATGAGGCACAGGGTCAGACTGATTTGCATATGGCCATGTCTGAACTGGGGTGGTGGAGTGAGATAAAGAATGATGATGGATTAAACCCAGATCAGTTGACTGGGGGTGAGTGTTTGATTAGCTCAAGCGCTCCGTCCATCATCCCCTTTGGTATCGCTTTGTTCGCCCTAATTTGGCAGGGTATGCCCAGACGTGGGTCCCTTGCTCACTTTGCCACTGGATTCAAGCTAGCCTGGCTGATGACGGCTGAATAGCCAGAAACCGGTCCCAGGATGCTGGTTTCCGGTCCAGGGAAGACATGGCTTGGCAGTTCGGGCTGGACTGTTCCCATGAGGCACAGGGTCAGACTGATTTGCATATGGCCATGTCTGAACTGGGGTGGTGGAGTGAGCTAAAGAATGATGATGGATTAAACCCAGATCAGTTGACTGGGGATGAGTGTTTGATTAGCTCAAGCGCTTCGTCCATCATCCCCTTTGGTATCGCTTTGTTCGCCCTAAGTTGGCAGGGTATGCCCAGACGTGGGTCCCTTGCTCACTTTGCCACTGGATTCAAGCTAGCCTGGCTGATGACGGCTGAATAGCCAGAAACCGGTCCCAGGATGCTTGTTTCCGATCCAGGGAAGACATGGCTTGGCAGTTCGGGCTGGACTGTTCCCATGAGGCACAGGGTCAGACTGATTTGCATATGGCCATGTCTGAACTGGGGTGGTGGAGTGAGCTAAAGAATGTGATGGATTAAACCCAGATCAGTTGACTGGGGGTGAGTGTTTGATTAGCTCAAGCGCTCCGTCCATCATCCCCTTTGGTATTGCTTTGTTCACCCTAAGTTGGCAGGGTATGCCCAGACGTAGGTCCCTTGCTCACTTTGCCACTGGATTTAAGCTAGCCTGGCTGATGACGGCTGAATAGCCAGAAACCGGTCCCAGGATGCTTGTTTCCGGTCCAGGGAAGACATGGCTTGGCAGTTCGGGCTGGACTGTTCCCATGAGGCACAGGGTCAGACTGATTTGCATATGGCCATGTCTGAACTGGGGTGGTGAGTGAGCTAAAGAATGATGATGGATTAAACCCAGATCAGTTGACTGGGGGTGAGTGTTTGATTAGCTCAAGCGCTCCGTCCATCATCCCCTTTGGTATCGCTTTGTTCGCCCTAAGTTGGCAGGGTATGCCCAGACGTGGGTCCCTTGCTCACTTTGCCACTGGATTAAAGCTAGCCCGGCTGATGACGGCTGAATAGCCAGAAACCGGTCCCAGGATGCTTGTTTCCGGTCCAGGGAAGACATGGCTTGGCAGTTCGGGCTGGACTGTTCCCATGAGGCACAGGGTCAGACTGATTTGCATATGGCCATGTCTGAACTGGGGTGGTGGAGTGAGCTAAAGAATGATGATGGATTAAACCCAGATCAGTTGACTGGGGGTGAGTGTTTGATTAGCTCAAGCGCTCCGTCCATCATCCCCTTTGAGTATCGCTTTGTTCGCCCTAAGTTGGCAGGGTATGCCCAGACGTGGGTCCCTTGCTCACTTTGCCACTGGATTCAAGCTAGCCTGGCTGATGACGGCTGAATAGCCAGAAACCGGTCCCAGGATGCTTGTTTCCGGTCCAGGAAGACATGGCTTGGCAGTTCGGGCTGGATTGTTCCCATGAGGCACAGGGTCAGACTGATTTGCATATGGCCATGTCTGAACTGGGGTGGTGGAGTGAGCTAAAGAATGATGATGGATTAAACCCAGATCAGTTGACTGGGGGTGAGTGTTTGATTAGCTCAAGCGCTCCGTCCATCATCCCCTTTGGTATCACTTTGTTCGCCCTAAGTTGGCAGGGTATGCCCAGATGTGGGTCCCTTGCTCACTTTGCCACTGGATTCAAGCTAGCCTGGCTGATTACGGCTGAATAGCCAGAAACCGGTCCCAGGATGCTTGTTTCCGGTCCAGGGAAGACATGGCTTGGCAGTTCGGGCTGGACTGTTCCCATGAGGCACAGGGTCAGACTGATTTGCATATGGCCATGTCTTAACTGGGGTGGTGGAGTGAGCTAAAGAATGATGATGGATTAAACCCAGATCAGTTGACTGGGGGTGAGTGTTTGATTAGCTCAAGCGCTCCGTCCATCATCCCCCTTGGTATCGCTTTGTTCGCCCTATGTTGGCAGGGTATGCCCAGACGTTGGTCCCTTGCTCACTTTGCCACTGGATTCAAGCTAGCCTGGCTGATGACGGCTGAATAGCCAGAAACCGGCCCCAGGTCGCTTGTTTCTGGTCCAGGGAAGACATGGCTTGGCAGTTCGGGCTGGACTGTTCCCATGAGGCACAGGGTCAGACTGATTTGCATATGGCCATGTCTGAACTGGGGTGGTGGAGTGAGCTAAAGAATGATGATGGATTAAACCCAGATCAGTTGACTGGGGGTGAGTGTTTGATTAGCTCAAGCGCTCCGTCCATCATCCCCTTTGGTATCGCTTTGTTCGCCCCTAATTTGGCAGGGTATGCGCAGGCGTGGGTCCCTTGCTCACTTTGCCACTGGATTCAAGCTAGCCTGGCTGATGA
>CAWUFW010009184.1:600000-808860 GCA_963921515.1 Calotriton arnoldi
GAGATTGGCACAGAAGCTGTAATATCAAAAAAACATGTTTTATTAACCTCAGATGAGGGAGATTGCATCTTACGGTACCCGCAGGCCACTGTAGGAGGCATTCTAATGAGTGCAGAGAACAGGGTCCTTATATATGTATTTGTTACATAGTCAGCATAAAATCAAGGGGAGGTCCTAGCACATACAAGCATGCTTATTGACTAATATGGGTATACAAAATTTGCTTGCTCCACAAAGTGGGAGGGGAGACTAAACTGCTTACATGAGTAAGAATAGCTTGACAGTTCTATACTAGGAGCAGGTGCATTCTACCAGCTAGGCCTCTCTGAGCATGTGCAAGACTCTGGAAGAGGGAGAAAGCACATGGCGAGCACATGGCTAACTAAAATGGCTGCCAAGTACAAAATGGCTTTCAGCTCATGCTAACAGCGATTCCTGCAATCTTTAACAGACGATCCTTTTAGCATGAGCTAAAGACATTCCCATGATTCTAGTAGAGACATAGAAAATATTTTGCACATTTTCTTCTCATAAATTCATCAACATCCTATGCTAGGTGGGCATTTACATTCTAAACATTTCATTAAGCAGGTATATACAAGGTATAAGCAGGAGTACAAAGTGAACAGAGCATTGGGTCATACAGGTAGCAAGAGAGAATAATGACTATTATCTCAAACAGAAATCTCAATATTTTCCAATGATAAGTAATGCAAATGTCAGGGAAGTCAAAATAGATTATTACAAAAACAATCCTGGCTCCGGGGGACCAGGAGGACCACACAAGACCATAGGAATTAGGACAAGGAGCCGCAAAGGGCTGCTCCTCCTCAAAAATGGGACGACCAAAGGGGTACATTACTAACAAAAAAAAGAGTCCTTGGGAAATTGTAGTACAACCACCAGCCAGAGGGGAGTCTTCTCCCTGTGTCCGTTTTGAGCCTCACAGGCAGGCTCTTGTTGTTCCCACGGTGGAGCTGCACAACTCGCAACTCAAGAATCACGGAGAAGGAAAAGTCTTTCTTTCAGGATAGGGCAATCACCCCCCAGGGCAAATACCCTCAATGATCCTGTCCAGTGTCTCAGGCAGTGCACCAGTTTTCTTCACTTTAATCTAACAGGCACCAAGGGCATAGCACCTGTACCCTAAACTCAAGTCCTTCCCTAACTCCTGTATTTGCACCTCTGGCGCACTGCTCTTTTGTTGGGGCACAAATTGTACCCAGTGTGCTCGGGCATCTCTTGATCAACAAACAAAGGCGTAGACTTGCATTCACTTGGGACCAGGATTAAGAGGCCTGAAGCAACCCTTGTTTCAAAGGGGGTCACCTCAAGCAAAAGCCTCCTTGCCGTCCTTGTCGTTCTGTGACTCTCTCAGCTGGGCATCAAAAACTGGATCCACACAAAGATTTCTCCATCCTGATTTGTAACCCCGTCTTTCGCCCAAGACAGTGGCAGGGGTACACACTTCACGTCCCAGTGCTTCCGCCTTCACTGAGGTCCTAGTTGCCAGCAACGCCTATGCTGGTTCCTTTCACTTTGGCTTCAAGCTGCAGTGGCGCTGACTCCCCAGGCTGGATCTGATGTCCGGGCCCCTCTGGCAATGGTTGTAAGGCAGCAAATATCTATTGGTGGACAGAACAAGAGGTCTTTAGACAAGGCACAGAAATAATCTAACAACAGAGAGGATAGTCTCAGAATACTTCCTTAGTCTTGGGGCGCCCCATACATTAGCAAGGCACCCAAGAGCCACTTCATCTATCTGAGAGTAGAAAACCCTGGACCTATTGGCAAGTATAAAAGGAACGTTTTGGTGAACTGACAAGAGTAATACATCACCCAATCCCAAGCAGCCAAGGAAGTCTGTGTTCATTTACTAAATTCTGAGGAAAAAAGAAAAACAATACAGACATACTCCAAATACTTACATTGGTGCATTCCTATATTACTAATCTGAAGAACCCTCCAGAAAAAGGAAATGTTCTACACTTTTACTCATAGATTTTACATTACTTGTACAGGACTGCAGACACTTGTAAAATAATTTCTCTTACATGTTATGCTTAGGACCATGCTCTCATGTTATAGGTGCAGCAGGAAAATCTAAAACTGCTAATCTAACAGGGATTCTTATTGCAAAAAGAACTAAACTTCAACATAGTGGGTACTTTTTCTTCAGCAGAACATGTTATGACAAACAAACTCCTATAAAACAATATTTTCCTTCAAAATGTTTGCTAAGGATCACATGAGCGTCTTTCCTGCATTGTACTTTTCACGATCTGGACTATGCAACATCATTTTCAAAAGGAAAAAAACCCTATCTCCAGCTCTAATAAGGGCTGTCAGCTTATTTACACAGACTAGCTAATAAAAGACTAGCAATGCCCTTGCAAAACTGTATAGAACATGAGAATAACATAAACAATAATAGTGTTGCCACCTGAGATTTTTGAACAGAAACCGCCACTATACAGTTCTCCTTAAAGATCAAATAAGGGAACATCAATCTGTTCTACTCATTCTTTCATACAGGATGGGCAGTAACATAGCTTATGTGTTTTATCTTTTTATTAATTCTAACAATTTTAAAACAGTATTACAGAATAGCCAATTGTAATTGTAATTGTAATTGTAAGTAGCATTTATATAGCGCAGCTGTCACCCAACGGGCATCCTGGCGCTGGGATTACCTAAATCACTGTGCAGCTATAAAACTATGAATCATCATGCGCCAATCTCTCAAGGCTATTCTTTTGGAAAGAGCCTGGTTTTTAGCTTTTTTCTAAACTGCAGTAAGTCATCAGTCTGTCTGAGTTCACTTGGTAGTTCATTCCATAGCCTTGCGGCTGCATAGCCAAATGATCTACCTCCTAGTCGGGTTTTCTTGACTCGTGGGGTACATACTAGGTGGGCTGCCGAGGAACGAAGACTTCTAGCTGGGGAGTACCAAGTAAACATTCTCTGTAATGGTTTAGGCCCCATTTTGTGTGCCGCCTTATGAACAATGCAAAGTGCCTTAACTGTCATATGGCCATTTCCTAGACAGCTTTAGACAGACTCAAAAAAAAGTGAGAAAAAGAAGAGAGAAAACATAATTTTGCCTACCCTTAATTTGTAGAGGAGCTAGCCTCCTTCCCCCATTTTGACAGTAGGAAAACCTGAAACAGGTTTTACCTCTGTCAACACTTTCAACCCCTATTTGTAGCAACTGGGCACAAACAAACTTGTAGGAGATATCTTAGAAAGTGGCTATTCTCTGATTCAGTCTAACACAATGCAAATTGAGTTAACTTTAAACCAATTTCTACAGCAATTGTACTAGATTAACATGAGGGCGCATGAATGCAAACTAAAATCCATTTCCTCCTTATCGTAGCCCCTACACAGTATTCTTTAAACTAAAACCATTATTTTATATAAATGGCAGATCAATGCTCAACTGAGGGTTGTCTTCCTTCGTGGCATAGGACTGCGCAAAACGTGTGTTTGCCAAAAATAGGAAGCAAAGCTTCTCTTTCTCTCTTTGCGCTATCATCTCGTCTTTCAAAAACTTTTCGAAGGTCGAAGTGTCCAAGCAAACATTACCCTTCACCCTGCTAAGTTGCTAAATGCAGAACTCTGACCTTTGACCCGTTCAGCAGCTGCTCATTTTTGCGTGCAAGGCTTGCCATGCGGTTTTGTAATGCAAAGCAACTCTGGAGAATCACAGCGAAAAGCAGTCCTGTCCGATCGTTTGCCAGCAATTTAAAGGTAGGATAATAACGTCTGCTCTTTTGTATACTTATTTTCATTTATGTACAGTGGTGTGCAATCTAGTAATGCAGAGGCAGCTGTTTGTTTTATACTTGCATATACTTTATGGAAGCCTGAGAGCACGTTAAAACTGCCTTGAGTGGTAGAACTGCTTGTAAAATTGTGAATTTTAGCTCAATTTCGACTTTGGTGGTAGGGGCACTTAAAAATGAATATCCTACAATATTTTTGCATAATAGGAACCCCCAGAGTGTTCTCTAGATAGCCCAGGAATGGGAAATCAGAAATGTATAAGATATACCCTTATAAAAATGAGTTTTGTACGGCTGGGTAAAGTGACATTTCACATTTAAGTTCCCTTTTTTCGGTACAGCACTGCTTAAATTCAACTTTGATACTAGGAATTCACAGTATGATGATTAGGCTTTATAAAGATGAAAAAACGAATTTAAAGCATTTATTTTTAGCAATATATTTTTTTGCATATAATTAAATTTTTATTTTTTATCAATAAAACCAACCATTTTGATGATTCCACATTGGAAAAGCAAGCTTCATTCGTAGCCTATCATATTTAAACACATTCATTCATAACCCTAAGCACAGAAGCCTTACTTGAAACAGGAAAAGTCTGCGCCACTTTTTAAAAGGACAGTTATCATTTAACATCAGAACCATAGATGTACTTATAAAAAAGGCATTAAGAAAGGAAATCCCTACTTTCAATTTTGTTCTCTGTTATCCAAAATAATGAAACTGGTGTTTTGAAACTTTTAAAATAATGCAGGCCTGTATACCAGTTTTACACTGACTTAAAATGTCGCTGACGCAGCATTCCTGTCTGTGGCCGTGAGCAGGAATAGCCATATGCTATTTATGCAGCTGTTGTTTGTCAGCAGGCGTCGAATTTTCACGCCTTTCTCAGGAAAAAACCCCTTTATTATTTGAAATACCCTGACAGAGTTAAATCCCCATTTGCTGTGTCAAACGGTTTCTTTTCAGTTAGTTAGTTTAAACACAGCTGTCGGAAAGCTTTTTCTCGGGTGCTGAAAGAAAAGCATGTCACAGTCTATTTAAAAACTGAGGCATTTCAATGCAGTCAAATCTATCTTTCTATAATGTGTATTTAGTTCAGCAACGACCAAATTCACTCAAATGATGTGCATGCCTTTTAATGTCTAATACAATGTATTTAAGGAAAAGGCTGTAACATTGTGTATTTAAGGCTATTGATTACAAAACACACAATTTCGTTTTTCTACCTTTGTATGAGGCCTATTTTAATCCTATTGAATACGAATTCTAATTTTATGTTTAGCATTGTGGCAATTTGCACACATGTATAGTGTCTTACTCTGTCAATTTAATAGTAACATGCAGCTGTTTAGCATATGTTACATAATTAATTTCTGGATTTTTATTTAATATATAAGTAACTAAATGACAGTTTGCATAACAGAATGATGACAGCAAAAAAACATAAACAAACTCATTGAGCTCATTCAGACAGTTACAGAAGGACACAACACAGCGCGCTTAAAGCTAGCCATTCTTATACAGAGTACTCACACAAGTATTACCAATGTCAAACCAAAAACCCCACATAGACATTGAAACACATATTTAACCCACAAATCAATACTTAGGACAGCTTACAAAGTGTACGCAAGACCAACCTATTTGTAAATACTAATTGTAAGTCATATTTACAAAAAGAGCTCTCAAAAGTAGCCCAAAAAAACTGTTCCATGGTCAAGAAGCCAAAATACACCAAATTCGCCAGTTTTGGCTGGTAGAACACTCAAAAAGCGCTCTGCATATCACCACTTATGAATGTTACTAAGTGCGCAGATCCGGATCCGTTTTATGTACATATTTAGTTCCATGGGGTACTTAGTCACCAAGGAAGAAATATCTTTTTACTATACCTAAACCTATTTAGGTATCCCCTCGGAGGGGAGTCAACTAAGTACTTACTAAATCCATATCGGTACCTCCAAGACAGCAACACTTTCTGCGAAGTGTACTGGTAACAGGCATGCCAAAAATATTATAGCATATATAATATTATACTCCAAGTGACACTTAACACAATGTGTGCCGTTCAAATTTTCAAAGTTAGAAAAAAATCTCCTCATTACCTGCCTATATGAATTGCAATGCATATATAATTACAAAACAAATTCCAAAATTGGCCAATCATACAAACAAAGCCACAGTAAGTGTTACTAAAACTACCTTACCAATCAAAGGCATCAAACCAACAGCAAGTGCCGCAAAACGGCTCTTACCAATCAAATGGTGTCCAGGTTCCAACTGCCAAGTTCTGAGTGACCTAACGGTCGTTTTAAAATACTCACGCCAAAGAAGTTCTCAGTCGGGAGCGGCAAACACTTGGAGGATCAGATCAGGAAGACCAGAAATATACTGGGCTGGAAGACAAAACAATCTCCGTGCGCAGGGTACCTCCTCAGTAGATTCCTGTCCTGTACTCCTCAGTAGATTCCTGTCTCCCTTCAAGACCACTCCCTTGGATAGCCGCTGCACCGATGAGTCCCACTTTCGGGCGCCATTTGTAGAAATAAAAACCTTCTTAGGGGTTCACTGATACATCTGGTCCTTAAGACCAACAAAGAAGAGATTGGCACAGAAGCTGTAATATCAAAAAAACATGTTTTATTAACCTCAGATGAGGGAGATTGCATCTTACGGTACCCGCAGGCCACTGTAGGAGGCATTCTAATGAGTGCAGAGAACAGGGTCCTTATATATGTATTTGTTACATAGTCAGCATAAAATCAAGGGGAGGTCCTAGCACATACAAGCATGCTTATTGACTAATATGGGTATACAAAATTTGCTTGCTCCACAAAGTGGGAGGGGAGACTAAACTGCTTACATGAGTAAGAATAGCTTGACAGTTCTATACTAGGAGCAGGTGCATTCTACCAGCTAGGCCTCTCTGAGCATGTGCAAGACTCTGGAAGAGGGAGAAAGCACATGGCGAGCACATGGCTAACTAAAATGGCTGCCAAGTACAAAATGGCTTTCAGCTCATGCTAACAGCGATTCCTGCAATCTTTAACACTATTGGTTCTAGCTTTTAGGGCTAGTGTTGTGATTGGATAGTATTAGGGCTAGGGTTCCCATTGGCTGACGGGGTCACCTGATTACTAGGGGTATCAAAGGCCAGGGTTAGGGCGTCTCAGCTAAGGGCAGAGAGGACAAGGGTGAGTGCCTGTTTGAGCCTGTTCGAGACGGGCCAGGGCCAGGAATGCTGCCCATCTTCCCATTAATTAATGTGTCTATTACTTTTCTCCTGAAAAAGCATATCTAATGCACTACCCTATTTCACATCCGCTACCTCTATCAATATTTTTAATCTGCATATACTTACCTCCTTTATGCATCTATATACTCTCAATGTACTTATGGATCTATATATTTATCACTTTCTTCTAATTTAGCATTTCCAATGCACTACCCTATTTCTCAGCCTATACTTCCCTCAATATATCTTCTAGCCCAACTTTTTGACTCATCTCAAACTTCTTTCTACTACTTTTTCCAATTCACTACCCTATCTCACCCTATACATCTATCACTATATCCTCTACACCCACTCTCTCATTTATCGCAAACGCCATACCACTACTATGTTCCCCAAAATAACCCTTTCTTGACTCTCTCCTACTCTACCCCTCCTTGTATCTTCTGACACCTCCTTTACTGTACCAATGCCCAAGACAAACCTTTCTAAACTCTTCCCTCTGACTCTTCCCCTCCAAAAACCCTTTTTACTCATCAAAAAGCCTCCTCCTACTGCTATGACCTACAAAAAGAAATCCTTCACTCTTCTATCCCACAACTATCCTTTTCAATCAAAATAACAGACTAGCATGTTCACTTCACTAATTCCATATTCCACTATACTAATTCACCACTAATCCTTTATGGGTTCCAGAGTAGCGTGCTACTCGCCAACAAAGCGCTTCAACACCCACCAGGGGTAACAGGCGCTATATGAATGCAAACCTTTCTTTAACTTCTATCCCTCCACTATCCTTCTCACTCCAAATAACTGACTAATATCCACCACTCAAATTACTTTCATATTTCACCATACTAATTCACCACTAATCCTTTATGGGTTTCCGGAGTAGCGTGCTACTCGCCCAAAAAAAAAAAAAGCAATTCAACACCCCATCAGGGGTTAGAAGCGCTATATATATATGCAAACCTTTTTTCCCTCTTCTATCTCTCCGCTATCCTTCTGAATCCAAATAACTGACTAACATATCCACCACTTAAAATTTACTTGCATGTTTCACTATACTAATTCAACACTAATCCTCTATGGGTCCCGGAGTAGCGTGCTACTCGCCGAAAAAGCGCTTCGACGCCTCGTCAGGGGTAGTAAGCGCTATACAAATGCAATTACAATACAATACAATACAATACCCTTTGTGACCACTCAATCACAAAATGAGGGGACAGAGCGTCAGATGGATGGTTCTTTTGACAAAGTGTTCCAGGAATCATTCCGGGTCTGTACCCTCACATCGCTCAGGGAGACCGATTAAGTGGATATTATCATGCCAGGATTGCCGCTGTGCTGCCTCTACCCTTGTGGGCAGGTGGCACGTAACATCTGTGAGATGCTCTTCCCCTCTGTGCAATAATTGCAGGGATTCAGTGTGTCCTGTAGGGTGTGTTTTGTGATTGCTACGCTAAGTGAGAGTTACTGAAAGTCTGCTCTTATCAGCGTAAGATCCAGAGCCGCCATGTCAATTTTCCCCTCAAGTATCATTCTGATATCCCTTACAGCTGTCAACAAGTCCTTCATGGGTGGGTCTTGGTCCCCCATAGCAGGGGGTGGCATCTTTGCCTCCGCTTGCTTTGATGTTTCCGTGCGGAATGCGTTTTTCTCCAGTTTGGTGATTTGAATGTGCCACCCCCTTTGTCCCTCACTACGGTGGTTCAGTTTTGGTTCCCCGTCCTATCAGAAGCACTGTTCTGGCAAAGAGATGCAGTGGGTTTCTTTGAAGTAGTATCATTTGTGGCCCACACCTGGCAAGTCTCTGGTGCACAAGAGTGGTCTCAGAAGCAGCTCTAAAGGTTCAAGTGGCTGCAATCGCCAAGTTCCTCTGTGCTGCTGGAGGGAAGCCCCTCAGAGGTGGCTCCGTGCCTCCCGGCACTGCCAGAGCCTATCTTTCTGCCCCTCCTGGCTGTCTGTGGCCCATCTAGAGCTTTCACGATTGCCGCTACTCTTTACTTTTTTTGCGACTTCTACAGTAGATTATCCTATTGCTGTGGACTGCGTGGGTCACCTGGGTTTCGTCAACCGCGGTCTTATCCGCTCATCGCCCCAATCATGGACTCTCCTGTCCACAGTGGCAGCAGGAGTTGCTGCCTGCTTGAGTCCTTGATCTCCAGTGGGGGAAGGGCACCACTATGGGGTGGCTCTTCCTCCCAATTCTTACGCTACTCACCCCTCAGGCATGACTGGTTCTTTGCAGCCCCTCTGGACCCTCCCAGCCACCGCTACTCCTCTTTGCATTTGCGCCTCTGTTATTAGATGACCGCCTGATGCTGGCCGCACCGTACGGACTGCCAGGGTCTTTGCGGTCAATATCATGCCCTTGCCTCACCTCGATCATGGGCTTTGCGCAGCTCCCTCCATGAGAGGGTGTTCCCTTGTTTTCGGGAGATGCTGCTTGTATGAATCAATCAGGAGTTTTTCAGGATTTTGAGCCAGGGAGAGCCATCGCTATCAGGAGCTCCTCACAATCGTGCCATCTTGGCTTGGTGCGTTAGCCATACCCCCACACACTGCGTTTTCAAACCTAGAAGATTTCCCTTCCCGTGAGCCATTTCCATGCACTGGTCTTTTTAAGCATTAGTTGTAGACATTGATCTTTACCCAGGACATTCCAATTGGAGATGTCTAAGCAGCTATTTCATTCTGTACTTCTCTGTGTGCCAGATTGCTTGAGAGCCTTTTAAGAAATACTGTGAGTCGCCAACCTAGCAGATTCTGCAGCGACCCTAGACTTCTCATTCCTCTTCATCACTGAGTTCTGTGCATTGCACCCTGCTGTCCTTGTGAGAAAGGTACATTTCCACTGCTGACCACAGGTAGAAAATACACACCCATATAGTCAAGTCAAAAGAAATGAGAGGTTTACATTTGATATGATATAAAGGATCATCAGTGGACCATTCCTGGTGTCTGTGAGGAATACTTGCTCATCGTTGTTTGGTTGGCTAAAGCTGCAGGATTTTCATCGGAACTCGCGGAGTTTCACTCCGGTTACATGAAAACTTGCGGAGTTTCACTCCGGTTACATGAAAACTCCATGAAATTCTAAAGGGTTACGCGAATGGGTGGCAGTCGGCACATCGTGCTGCTTCTGCTGATATTTAGTGCCGGGAGCTTGTTCCACGCTGAAAAATCAGCGAGAACAGCACCAAGCGGCGCACCAGAGTTGCTCCTCAAGTTGATTTTGCTGCTGCTTGAGTAGGTTTTCCACTCTATTAGCAGCTTTCTCACTGTGAATGGTCGCGACCGCCCGTGTTGGGAAAATCCCGCCGGGTTCCCTCCTAGCTCTTGAAAATCACGCTAGGGGGCTCCATTACTCGCTTAGTAAACTTACGGTTGGTGAGCCACGCGCAAGAGTAAACTACAATGTGCAGCGGTTGGTGGAATTTGACTTGAACTCCGCATTACATGTGTAACGCGGAGTGCCAAAACTCCGCCAGCAGAGCGTAGTTTATCGCCTACCCTTACAATAATTTAAAAAGTCCAAATCAAGTTAAATGGAAAGAGAAAAATGTAATGAGCAGAATAAATCAGACATAACGAAAAGTGAAAGGGGCGTGGCTTAACCAGCCATCATGGTGGTCGCTTGTGGTTAGAGCGCCGTGTTCCCATCCCAATAATCTTCCAAAACGAGGTGCGGGAGTCCGGCAGCTGTACAGTCCTGACCCACACGCCCTTGATAGCGGGGGACCGTCTCCTCGCCCAGACCTGGAGGACTGGGAGCTGCAGTAGCTGAGACCTCTCACGATCAGAACCTGCTTTGTGAGCTCCTGACCTGATTGGTGCGGTGGCCACTCTACTGGCGACACGAAAGTTCAGGCACCTTTCTGGGCAGGGACAGCAGGAAGGAGGGCCGTGAAGGAATTACAGCCTCAGTCGCAGCCCCCTTCACGGCAGGGACCACTATCACACTCTTAACCCTGTTCCAGAGGCTCGGGCCGTGACGTTTAGATCAGGTAGTGGCCGGGGTCTATTTGCAGCCCCAGACTGACAAGGCGGCCACCTCGCTGATGCTGCAGGCCTGTGGCTCCCTCCCCGGGCGGGAGAAGAAACGAGAGAGCAACAGAGGCTGTGCACCAGATGACACACCAGTGCACGAACCTTGGCCCCCTGGAGACAACCGGCCTTCGGCTCTGGCAACGCTGCAAGGCTCCCAGATAGGTGGGGTCACCTGCAGTACTTCTAAGACGTCCTAGATCCATCGGCCTTGTCCCTGAAACTAGGAGGCCAATGCAGCAAGAAGAAATAGGTGAGGCTTGAGACCCTGGCCCCCCGTTGAACCCATCATTAAATTACTTCCCTGAGATCTGGGGGCCACAAAGAGACAGCCCAGATGGAGGAGGCCCTAAATCTGAGACAACCTCCCCCACCCTTGACCTTTCTCCTGGGCATGGCGAAGGATCTTGAACCCCTGCAAGACCCCTGCTCCCACAGTGTGGGGTGTCGCCACTGCTACTGGACACCATCTGCGGGGGTGAAGCCCATGTTCCAATCAGCACACTTAGACGCACTCGCTTGCTTGGACTACCACTAACTGGCCCGGGGTCGCATCGCAGGGCACCCAATTCACATCTTGCATCCAACGGGCCCCTCATCTGCTGGCATCCAGGAATTGGCACCGCCCTGCAAAGCGAACAAACTCCCTTACTGCCAACACTTGTTCTCTGCTACTGGAAGAATTCACAAGACAGATCCTGCCTTACCTGTTGTGCTGTGCTGCCACCCACGGCTGTTCTGGAGTACCCCCTTTTCAACTGTCATCGGGGCAGCACCCCGCAAAATGAGCTGGACACCAACTGATCCTTCTCTCCACCAGCTCTGACCCAAGTCGCTGTTGCTGTTTCCCTCCAGTAATGGGACGCTTGAGGCGCACCTCTCCCACCCCCACAGGTGTCTGCTATGGTAGCTCCACCGAAACTGGTGGCAGAAACTCCAATGCCTGAGGCCATGCAGCATTCCTCAGTGACCCCAGATGACAAACTGGACAAGATCCTCGCAGTTATTGAACACTCCCGGATCTCCACAGAAGACAAGTTCGTCACCCTGGTGGCAGAGCTGGGTTTTCTTCGTGGCGATCATCTGAAACTTGCGGACAGGGTTGCAGAGGGAGAAAAGACGCTAACTGAACTATAGCCACAGTCCACAGCCAACCACCTGGCTATCTGAGACCTCCAAGAAAGAGTGAGCATACTCGAGGGGAGAGCAAAGGACCCTCCCGTAGAAGCAACCTTCAGATCTTGGGCTTGCCATTGGGAGTGGAGATCCACTGTATTTCTTAGAGACCTGGCTAAAAACGTTTGTCCCCCCATCCCCCAGCTTCACACCATTCTTCTCACTGGAGAGTTCCCACAGGGTGCCGTCATGCATACCGACCTGCCTCAGGGGCGCCGCCATGCCCGATGCTTGCCAGACTCCTCCACTTTAAGGACCGGGATGCTATTTTCACTGCAGCTCTGTAATGTTGTTCCTGGATTACACCCAGGCGGTGAAATGCCAGCGGGC
This sequence comes from Calotriton arnoldi, assembly GCA_963921515.1. Taxonomy (NCBI): domain Eukaryota; kingdom Metazoa; phylum Chordata; class Amphibia; order Caudata; family Salamandridae; genus Calotriton; species Calotriton arnoldi. Next base: position 612,581 of record CAWUFW010009184.1, read on the forward strand.
CTCTTTACTGGCAGTGATGAGGAAACTACACCCCCTGTCAAGGTCCTAGTAGACGGCAAATCCCTCTTCTTTACTGATGCGCAGACCGCTTAGGACTGGATTGCTGAATGCGCAGTGATGCGTCTGCACCAACGGAAGGGCCCCCCCCCCCTCACCTCACCTTTAAACAACTTCGAACATACAACAAGACCAGACGGGCCTCCCCCTCGAGGCCCCAGATTATCCAGCCACCAGCCCTGGAGCAGATCGAAAATGGACGCCGGGCTCTGAGGACCATGGCTTCCATGGGATACAGCACTAGCACCTCAGAGGGTGAGAGTGGCCACATATTTTCTCCTTGGTCGATGACTCCACCATGACTGAGAGCTCATGGGAGGGCTCTCAGACCCTGCCGTTGGTAACGACGCAGACTGCCTACAACCTCCTTTGAACCAAACTGCTGTGCATTATACCCTGAACCAGGGGCACCCCTGCCTCTAGACCCACTCCTGTGTATCCCTCCGAGCCGGATAACCTCCCCCTCCCCCCACCCCCGTCACAGCCAGGGCACACTGACCCATACGCGCGTGGGAACTGCGTGATCCCACCGCCCCATTACACAGATGCTGGGCATCATGCCACCACATTGTGCTTACACCATGCTTCCCACACTCTCTCCTACCGTTCAGCCACTACCCCACTTTTACTCTGATAATTAGCTGATTCAGTCAGTTTGGGCATGCTGCCATTTGCAGCAAGCTCTATTTGTTGTTGGATCCCATTCTGAACCCCCCGATTCCCAAGTTTCTACTCCAGCAACTAGGCCAGGCGGGTTTACCCCAAATTACCCATTGGGGTCGGTCTACCACACAGGAAACATACACAGGTGTGCCCGTGGCACCAACTGTACACACCTTATCTCCTTTTCCATGGCCCTCGCCGCTAGAACACGATTCCTCACCCTGAATGTGCGCAACATGCATACGGCCAGGAAGCGAGACTCCATTTCCTCCTATCTCAAATGGCAGAACGCACAAATCATCTTTCTCCACGAAACCCACATCACAGCCTCCAAACTACATCGCCTGCGTGGGAAATGGCAGGGGAACATATTGGCATCACTTAGTCTGCTTATGCCCATGGAGCACTTATTTGGTTCCGGCCGGGCATCTCCTTCCAGGCTCTAGATGCTATCATAGACAAGGGGGGTCTGTACGTTTTGACCGGCAGCCGCCTAGATGGCACTCGCATACTTATAGCCAGTATTTACACCCCCAACACCAATCAGGGGTCGTTCTGGACCGCGCTTTCGAAACATTAGCACTTAAGACACACACAACATGGGTACTGGGTGGGGACAACAACTGCATACTCGACACATGGCTGGACTGCTTCCACCATCCGCTCCCCCTGCACACTCAATCTGAACGCTTCACAAGTTGGGTCAGCCAAAGGATGCTTGCCTGGAGGACACTACACCCCCACGCCCGCATTTACTCCTTCCATTCAGCTCCACATGGCCTACACATCCATCTTGATTGAATCCTATGCTCTACCTTCATCTTGGACACAGTAGACATGCAGACTACCTAGGCCAGGTGTTATTGGACCACACTGTGCAAATAGTAGACTTGGCATGGAACACTCTGACCCCCCCCAGGTGCCCATGTGGTGTCTCCCTCCATGAACATCTCAAGGAAATGGCATTTTGCGAATCTCAGAAAGAACACATAAGGCAGTACTCCACAGAGAACCAGGCCATGGTGTCTACCAGAGCGTTGGAATGGGACGCCTTTAATGTGGTCACCAGAGGAGTCTGCCTACAGGAGGTGTTGGGGATATGTAGGCTACTAGAAGGAGGACTCAGTGACACCAAAAAACGTATTCCTGAATTGGAGAGGGCCATGATCCACGACCCTTTGAAACAACGAGAGCTGACTGAAACCAGAACCCAACTCGCTGTCCTACTCGAACTGCTGTGCTGCTTCAACATAAATGCCTATGTGGCGCGGACACACCGAGAGGGCGACAAGCCTGGCCGACTCTTGACGTGGCTAACTGGGCAAGATGCTTGAGCAGGTCTGATCCTAGAATTAGCTTCCCCCACAGGGGTCACATTGCATGCCCAGCGAGGCATCATGAATGCATTTTACGCCTGCTACTCTTCCATCTACAAGGCGTCCCCAGCCACAGATATTATCTAAACTTTTCTCCTGGGGCTCGCTCTCCCTTGTGTCCCTACGGTCGCTAAGGTCCGCACAGATGCCTACATCACAGCCCCCGAAATCAAACAAGCCATCCAAAATTGAGTCAGAAACAAAACCCCAGGCCTGGATGGATTCCCAATCGAATATTACAGTGTCTTTGCCGAGAATTTGGCTCCCTGACTGGAAGAAGTATACAACAAAGGTTTGTGCCTCCGGGAATCCCTCCTGGTGTCTCTCCTGAAACCTGACAGAGATCCTATGCACCTCATACAGGCTGATTGTTATCCTGGACGCCTACTATAAAATCCTGGGCAACGTCCTAACGGATAGGCATGCATAATTTCTTTTGGAATTAATACACCCAGATCAAAACTGCTTTGTACCAGGACACAATACCTTCCGAAATGTGCGCTGACTCTTCCATGTCATGAATCAGGCTCCATGAAGGTACCTGCACACTGCAAGTCTGATACTCGACCATGAAAAGGCCTTTGACACCCTCACCTGGGACTTCCTCTTACAGGTGCTGGCTGGGATGGGGGCAGGGACCCGCCTTTTAGGGACCCGCCTTTTAGGGACCCACCTTTTAGGGACCCACCTTTTGGTTTACACTAAACTACTGTACGCTAGCCCAACACCCAGAGTCCGGCTGGGCCAGCTCGTCTCACCACCCTTCTCAATGGGCAGGGGACACCCGGCAGGGCTGCTATTTTTTTCACAGCTGTTCGCCATCGCCATGAAGCCTCTGGCCCTCCACCTTCGCTGAGAGGGAGAAGCTTGTGGAATCCCCTTATACAATGCAACTCATGTGGTGTCCTTATACGCAGATGACCTGCTGTTGTACCTTCAAGACGTCCGCTCCGACCTCTCCCCAATACATGGTATACTTCACACCTTTGCCCAAGCGGCGGGCCTCAGAGTCAACTGGACCAAATCCTGCGTATATCTGCTCAACTCCCATACACCATCCCACAAGGTCTGTCTCAGCAGTACCCTTCTGACTTGGAAGGAAATCACTGCCCGATATCTGGGAATACATCTTTACGACTCTGTTACCGACTTATATGAGGGTAACCTTTAAAAAAGCCCTTTCCGCCCTAAAGCCTCAAGTGCAGTTTTGGAAACACTTATTGCCCCTCGCCAAAACTGGAAAGATAACCATCTCTAAAATGATAATGCTACTAAGACTTCTCTACTACAATGCGAACATCCCTGTAACCCTTCCCGGAAACTTTTTTCAAGACTTTGACACTGTATTAGGAGAGCTTATATGGAGAGATAAGCGCCACCGAGTCACGCTGAAAATGTTACAGCTGCCAGCGGGAAGGGGCGGGCTTGGTGCTCCATTGTTCTACAGTGGGTTTTGTGACGTCTGGGAGAAACATTTAATGGCTCTGGCCCCCTTCACCTGTCCGTCATCTGAAACTTCCTGCTCCCCAACACCACGCCTAGATCGACAGGGTCACTACAGGTCACTATTGCCCACAAGTGCTTGGCTAGAGTCGCACACCTTACACGACATGTACCACCATACACCCCAGCATTGCCCGTGCAGAGTCTCCCACTCTTTCCTGCCACTTACTCCGCCGCTGCCCTACGGGCATGGCACGAGAAATCTCTCACCATGGTCGGTGACCTCTTCGCTGCAGGTCACCTTCGACCAACTCCTCCTAGATCACGCTCTCCCCCGATGACAGTTACTGACCTACCAACAATTACACCGTTCCTTCCGCTGCCTCTAGTCTACAAGCGATGAGAAACCCCAAACACACTCTTTCACACACACACACAGACACACACACACTTCTACAGATGGGGGCTGGGTGGCGCCTAATAACATGGATTTACAAGGCTCTACGGGAACATACTGGGACCTCGCTTGTCTCCTTAAGGGGTAGGTGGGAAGACGATTTCGGCCAGGAACTGCACAACTCGGATTGGGAGCAGGCATTAAAATTCCATCAACAGGTGTTTAGAAACTCCCAATTAAAAGCCATTCAGTTCTCCATTCTGCATCGCGCATACTTGACACCCGAGCAGCTCAATCACTTTTTTCCCACGAGACAACTGTGCTGCCCAGGCTATCACTCTGCATCTGCTGACCTACGGAACATGCTGTGGTCCTGCCCCAACCTTTCCCTCTATTGGCGCTCAGTCTTCGACTTGCTCACGAAGGTGACCAAGCTGGCTGACCTTCAATCGTGAGAAGCCTGCGCACTTGGCATCTTCAAATGCAAGAAGCAACACAGGGTGCAAGCATGCTTCACTAGTCTGGCCCTCCTACTGGCCAAGAGAACCCTAACCTTGCATTGGAAAGCTGCGCAAGCGCCCCTGGTCTCTACCTTGCAGGGAATGCTGTGAGGGTGGAGTAAGGTTGAGACCTTGTTCTATAAAGAACTCTGCCACCTCCTTAAAACTCTGATCTTGGTAGCTTGGGACACCGTCCTTGACCACTTCCATCAAATCACTCACAATGACGACTTACCACCGGTGGGCCTCCTGGGACAATCCACTGAGTTGCGTGACTCCCCTCACCGACTCCTTCCCACGCCATAACTCCTACATGCTATCTAATCACCTATCTAATCACCTGTCCACCCCTCCTGCCTCACCCTGCCAGGAGACTGGATCGCGAGACCAGCTGTACATTCCAGCAACTGTCTACACAAGGCATATGATTTTTAGGGAATACACGTAGCACCCACTACGCCCAGCCGATCAAACAGGAGCTCACATGCGAAAGCACTCGCCACTTCACCCAACTTGAGTCCCTGACACTGCAGCGAGGCGTGCCCTGCTCCGACCCTCATCCTACACCCTCTGTTGATTATAATTCACAACCCCCTCCATCTGGTTTCAGTCGCTACCCCCCTTCCCCGAGTTGCTTTTTTACCATTGTGCGGAATATCTCCTGTTCAGGCATCCTACGAGGCAGACAGAGCTGCAGCACTTTCACCGGCCACCTAGAACTGTGGCACTTGTACATATGTGCATGCGTTGAGGGATCGCACTGTCTTGTTTTTCTTCCTTCGTGACGTCGTCACACAGTGGATTTTTCTTTTAAATTTGGACATTAATGAGATACGACGTTCAGCAAGCAGGTTATCATGGGAAAGCAGGAGAATGTTTATGGCAGTCCACAATTGGTTCATCTCGCCTGTCAAAACCGGGAGAAGGAAGAAAGGAAGGAGGGCGGAAAAGGGAAAGGTACCACTCAGCATGTCCCAAGAACTATTAGCAATTACATTGGATATGTGAGTGCAATTGAAGTGTGGGCTGCCATGTCATAGCCAAGCCAAAACGCAAGCCGATCACTCAGCTAGCCAGGTCGATCAGTGCAGGGCTCACATGCGCATCCATCTCAACATCATGCACCTCCGCCCTCGTCCGCAAGTACGCTTCTAAAGGAGCCCAGATGTCTTTGGGTCAGGAGTGCACTGTCATCAGATCCCAGTATGCTGAAAGCTGTTCCTGCCAATATGTGGCGTCACACAGCCAGTCTTTCTCTTTGGGAGTGGGTCCTCGTCCCCATCGTAGCGTAATTTGCCAAGTAATAGCAGCATCGCCCTTAGTCTATGCTCCCCATGCGAAATATCCTTGACTATATCGCGCATTCACCAATTTCTTCAATGCTAGCAAAAATCTGTAACCAGAAGCGTAGTATATCAGGACATCTCCATGCTAGGTGTATGAAATCTGCAGTGGGCAAAGAGCATCGTAAGCAGCGCAGGACACTGTGCAATTGAAATAGTAAAACCAAACTATGAATGACAGTGACTCCTTGGTTAAACTAATATTTCCAGTCTTCACTTCCCAGGATTCAAAGTAACTCCTTTCCTGTTACATGGATATGTTTTCTAGCAAAGTATATTCCTGAGTCCCTCTTATTGCTGAAATCTACAGTGGTAGCCCCTTTCTTCCCTCTGCCCTTCTGCTTATCTGTCTGTCTGTCAGTCTGTCTATCTATCTATCTATCCTCCCTAAACTTTCCTAATTTCAGACTGTTACTCCAAGCAAGGCAAAAAGAAAATCTCTCCTTGAATTCAAGCCCAGGCATGTTCTACTTTACATGCTAGTCTTTTCTTTACTTGTCTGAGGTGGGTTTTCCACCTGAAATGAAAATGTTTATGTAGAAGCTTCCGTGTTGTATTGAATTATAATCCTAATTACAACATGTTTGCGGCTTGAGCAAGTACTTGTGTTTCCGCCGAGGTGTAATATAATTATGGTATATGGAGATGGTTTTAACAAGAGTTTATTGAGGTATAAAGTTGCTTACAGCTCTTTTACCTTAGCTGCATTTTTGTGAAGGTAATTATACACTAACAATAACTTGACATTCCATCAACTCATAGCTTCACTACCTGTCCACCCCTCCCCAATTCCTACCGACCTTTGGTCTGGATAGTATTTCTTCACTTGGTCAACATTAAGATAATATCACTATTATAATCTTATGAGCAAGAACACCATGTAGCTGTGAACATTCTAGGGGCTTACAAATACAGCGAACAGAAGGGACAGAAGATGGTGTGAATTCCTTTTAGTCAATTAGTTCACTTATTGAACATCAACATCAACCTATGACATAACTGGGGGGGCGTGGCCTGCACGCCGAAGATGACGGTCGCGTGAGCCTGTAGCTCCGCATCGGCCCGCGATTTTCCTGATGCCCTGGAGCCAGTCCCAGAAGTCGGGAGTGACTCTGGAGAGGGTTGTCGGGTCTCCCGCTATCCGATTGAAAATCGGTGCGCTCAAAATTGCGACATAACCTGCTCGACCTGCTTTGTTGGCAGACTGGGGACGAGTTTACTGGTTCAGCACTGAGGGGGCCCCTGGGTGACTTGGTTGCAAGTGATATTGGTTAACGCTTGGCAGGCCTCGCAGAGCACCAGTGCCCCAGCAGTGACGGGAGCCTGCTCGAGAGAGCCAAGCCGGAAGAGCGGTGAAGCCCGGAGACCAAGACTGCGGTAATAAAATAGTATCACACCCAGCGGCTGGACTTGGGGACCAAAGGCAGCCTGGTGCTGAGCAGTGGGGACAGCCGAACTGGGGGAGATAGCAGCTCTCATGGTACTGAAGTGTGGGGGCGGCCCCCTCTGAAAATCAACTGTGCCATATGCGGCAGAGCCCTTAAGGAGATGCTTGGTGCTGACGTGGCCTGGCATGTGGTGGGGCTTTGTGAGCACAGTCGTGGACTGGCGAATGGATTGGATCAGTAATAACAATAAAACTCAGCGCACAGCTAGGAGGAGAGCCAACGCAGAAATGATAATTGTTCATATGAGGCTGGGCTGCGCAGGCGGCCCCCTTCCATAAATGAGCTTTGTCCTGGATGGAGGATTAGTCTCTAGAGAAGCGACACAACCCAGGGTGTCCCAGCTGAGGCTAGCGGAGTACCAGCGACGGTGTGGTGACACGGTAGGGGTCCCCTGCCTGTGGGAACGTGGGCAGGCACTGGCCGGAGCCCCATGCCTGCGTAGTGGAGGGCACAATTGAGACATGACACTGCATGTGAGTGTAAGCCTGGACAATAGTATTTCAATATCCTTGCATAGCTGTGTGGCGCCCACGACACTACCGCTGAAATGGGCAAACCAAGAGCAGCACAGACGGGGGCCTCCCAGGAGGCAGAAGAAACTTTGCTGGAAAGAAGTCAGAAGGACCCCGATGAGCCTGTGCAGCAACAGCTGACCAAAATATTGGAGGCCATCGCTGACACTAAGGCCACACTACACCAGGACATTAGTACGGTGTCAGTGGGATTGGGCCTACATAGGGAAGAACACAAGAAATTGTCCGAGAGAGTTAAAAGTACAGAGGCTAATATAGCTGACCTCGCGCCAGTGCAGCAGTCCTTGGCATTGCAGGTGGGGGACCTCACGGACAGAATCTGCACCCTAGAGCGAAGAGCAGAAGATGCCGAAGGGCGCAATAGGAGGAACAATATCAGAGCAATGGCTCTGGAATGTGGTGGCCCCTGAAGGCCTCTCAACCTTTTATACACTCGAGAGAGTGCATCGTGTGCCGGCCAGACCACGGGCCCCTGGTCGACCTCCGCTCTCGGTTGTGGCTCGGCTTCTTCACTTTTGAGACAGGGATACTCTCCTACATAAAGCCAGGACAGAGGGACCTTACACGGTGGATAATAGCAAAGTCTCCATTTTTCCTGACTATACGCTAGATGTCCAAAGAAGGCGGGCCTCGATCTTGGAGGTCAAGAAAGCATTGAGAGAAGCAGGCCTCTAATATTCTTTGATCTTCCCTGCCCGCCTGCACATAATCCTTGATTGAAAGACACATTTTTGCGAAGATCCAAAGGCTGCATGGGAGTGGATAGAAATGTACAAAGCCGGGGTTCCCCGACCTGCCCAGGCAACGGAGTTGCCACCTAAGAACAGAGAGCCCAGAAAGAGATCCAGAAGACGCTCTAGACTGGGTGCCGCAAAACGACCGACATCCTCTCAAACTGAAAGGGAGAGGGCGGAAGCGCTACAAGCAGTGACAGCAATCATGCAAGACAGGAAATCCCTCTCGGAAGCGGGGTTGCGCTCCTCGAGGGAGACTGAGGGGATAGAATCAGACTCTTCCCGCAGCAGCAGCGTAGTATTGCCAGACGTGACCCCTAACACGGCCGAAGAGATCATTTGACTTTGGAAGACGATCGAAGACCATAGGGGACTTCTTGAGGGGAGGGAAGGCCCCGGGAGCCTGCCAGGGCCCTAAATTGGTTAACCCTGGCCCGGGCCGGTGCACCACGGGTAGGTTACACGTCCCTGATTGCATCTGCTGTTTTTGCCATCCCCCCTGAGATCCTTGCCTGATCGGGTTTGGGCATCTCTTAGTGTTCACATGTCCTACATAAAGTTTGGGCGGCTGGCCATTGTCGGACTGCCCTGGGGTCGGGGAGTTGTTCAGAAAAGGGATTGTTTTGTCAGTTTAATATATAAAATTTGCAGAATGGAGTGGTCAACCATGGCTGGGGAACCGGGAGCAGAGGAGGGTCTAAGGGGTGGCCTTCAAAAAGTACCTCGCCATTATTACACATACACACAACATAATAAGGTTTTTAACCTGGAATGTACGTGGGATGGGATCCATGGCTAAGCTCCACAATATTTACTCCTATTTAGAACGTAGAGATGTACATATCGCCCTCCTGCAGGAGACTCACTTAATTAAAACTGAACTTGAGAAACTCTGCAAACGATGGAGAGGTCAGGTCTATGCAACAACTTTCTCTGCCTTTTCAAGAGGAGTATTAATATGGATGCGACCTGGGGTCCCCTTTGATCGTGCCCACACCCAGTTAGATACCGAGGGTAGGTATGTAATCCTGACGGGTAGACTGGCAGGCCAAGAGATAACGTTGGGTAATATTTACGCGCCCAACCAAGACCAGATTACTTTCCTGACCTCCCTCTCAGCCAAGATAGCTACGCATATGAACGGGCAGGTACTGCTGGGTAGAGATTTTAACTGTGTCGCAGACATCGAGGCCGACCGCTCACATCCCCAGCTCCCGGGGGTGCAATCCCATCGCACTGCAGTTGGGTTCCGGGATTGGATATATCGCTGGGGCCTCGAAGATATCTGGAGAATACAACATCAGGGAGACAGGGAATACTCCTTCTTTTCATTGATCCACCAGGTACATACTAGACTTGCTACCTTTCTTTGCTCACCTGCCCTTAGCGGTTCTATTAGGCATACCGAATATTTGGGACGCACCTTGTCTGATCACAGCCCCCTGATGCTGACTTACTTACCTTTAGGGAGCCGGCCTCCGATTCCCTCTTGGAGACTCAGCCCTTTGGCGCTGGAGGATGCCCCATACCGGACATCTCTGGCCACACTTATAGAGACTTATTTTAGCACAAATGCCCATACGGCGTCCTCGGCACTAGTAGAGTGGGAGGCTTTTAAGGTAGTGGTGTGGGTCACTGTATGGGACAGTCGATTGGGGCGCAAAGAGAAATACGGCAGGAAATATTGGATTTGGAGGGGAAGCTACGCCAGCTAGACAATATACAAGTACTAGACCCCACCTCTCTGACCCGATTACAAGAAACGCGTGCGACCTATCATGAAGTGCTGGGTCAGTTAAGATGCTATAGTTACAAGGAATACATGGACAGGGTGCAGAGAGAGGAGGGGAGGGCTGGACGACTCCTAGCATGGCTAATTAGGCCGGAGACCCGAGGAACACCGATCGCTCAGCTTAGACCGGAAACCGGTGGCCTGCTTTACAGTCCTGACGACATTAACACCTCCTCTCAGAAATATTATGAGAGGCTATTTACCGCCCCGGCATCGGTTAGCCCACTCCTCATCGATGAATTCTTAGACCCTTTCCCACTCTGGACCGTAGACCAACAGACGCAAGATGAATTGGGGGGGCCTGTGACACTGCAAGAAATCAGTGCTGCCATTGCGGATATGGCGCCAGGTAAAACGCCGGGCCCCGATGGCCCCCCGGCAGAATTCTATAAGAAATTTTTGACTAACCTGGCACCGCAGTTGGAAATCCTATACGCTGCATCATTTGAGAAGGGGGACCTCCCCGATACCACTCGGAATGCGCTCGTCATTCCCCTCCCTAAAACCAAAGAGATAGGTGCTGGAGTGGTGGATTTTAGGCCCCTCTCTATGCTCAATTTAGATTTTAAAATCCTTAGCAAGGTCCTGGCGAGTAGGCTGCTCCCACATGAAATCTCTTATACACCCAGATCAAATTGGGTTTATTCCCACCCGCAACACCTCCTATAATCTTCGTAGACTTTATTCTCTTCTCTTCCAAGCGGAAGCTCTACGTAACCGACAGGCGGCAGTCTTGTCCATCGACCTGGAAAAGGCCTTCGATACGGTCAGCTGGGAGTACCTATTTGAAGTTATGCTGCGTATGGGTCTGGGGGATGACTGGGTGAAATGGGTACGGCTTCTTTATGCTGCCCCAAATGCAAGGGTCAAAATGGGCAAAAGAATTTCTAACCAGTATAAGATCTTCCGAGGCACACGGCAGGGGTGTCTGCTCTCGCCCCTTCTGTTCGCCCTCGCGATAGAGCCACTCGCCGAGAGACTTCGAATTTGAGGCGATGGATTGGGTCTTAAAGTAGGTACGCAAATGCATATTATTTCACTCTATGCGAACGACCTGCTGATCTACCTGGGGGAGGAGGTCACGGGCACTACCACAGCTATACAGATCATGGAGAGCTTTGAACAAGTATCGGGCCTTCGGGTTAACAAAACCAAGACGTATCTGTTCCCTGTGATGGGTCCATTGCCTCGACCTGAGGACTTGCGCATTGACATCCATTGGACCCCCCACACTTTTAAGTATCTGGGTATCCACATCTACCATTCCCTAGAAGACTTGAGAGAGGGAAACCTGGGCAAAGCACTGCGATCCCTTAGGACGTGTGTTCTATTTTGGCGTACCCTACAACTCCCCATTATGGCCCGGATCTCTTTGTCCAAAATGGTTATGCTACCTCGCCTCTTGTATTACTTTGCCAGTTCCGATGGCCCCAGGTTGGTTTCGCTCGCTGAATTCCCTACTGTGGGATCTGGTGTGGGGTGATGGGCGCCCAAGAGTCTTGTTAAAGATGCTACAGCGTCCCATGGCTGAGGTAGGACTTGGGGTGCCGAACTTTGAGTTCTATATGTTGGCTGCCCAATTGCAATGGTTGGCACAATGGTTGGAAGGAGTGAATGAGGAGGGTACTTGTTTATCGGAACCTGTTGACCACCCTACTCTTTTGGTGGCTAAACTTATAGTCCCGACTACCCCCACCCCGTATAACTCGCTGCTACAGTCTACTGCCCTACAGGCTTGGAAAAGCTCCCTGACCAAGGTAAAAAGAGCCCAGAGATCTTCACCTATGCTGCCCCTGTTGGGCTTGCCACACGGAGCACCTATGTCGCTATTCACAGCAGATCAATTGCCCCCCTGGACCGAAGCGGGGTTGGAGAACGTAGGAGACTGCTACTTGGAGAAAACCCTAATCCCCTTCAAAGAACTGGTGGACAGCTGTGGGCTGTCCCAGGTCAGTTTTTACGTTACGAGACTTTGAGTCGTACCTTTGGGCAACTGTGGGGCACAGGAAGGGAGGAACCTGAGACACATCCAATCTTGCATGCGCTGATCACCCTGGGTACAGCCGGACATCAGGTTAAGTGGTTTTATGCTGCCTTACTCGTGGCATCCCTAGAGCCCCTAAGCGGCTTGAAGGAGAGATGGGTAAGGATTGTGGGGGAAGAGCTTACAGATGTCAAGTGGGGCAAGATATTGCAGTCGCCTAAAAAGATCTCTCCCAATACGTGTCTAAAATATATACAATTTAACTTCATACATATGACCTATATGACTCCTCACCATCTTAATGTCACCTATGGAGGGGACATGCGGAGGTGCCCAAGATGTGCCCACCTTAATGCAGACTTCATACCTATGACATGGGACTGCCGGCATTTACGCCCCTACTGGGAAGCAATTATTGCCAAACTTAAAGAGGTTCTGGGAAGAGAACTGGCTTTCAGGGCAAGGGTGTGTCTGCTGGGACTCCTCCCTCTCCCACATAAGTGTAAAGTTGGGAATAGGTTAATTGATGTGGCTTTAGGACTGGCCAAACGTAGAATAGCATTAGAGTGGAAATCATTACATGGACCCAAAGTTGAAAACTGGAATTGGGATGTGATTAATTGGGCTGGAGCTGAGGGTAGAGCACTGGACTGGGAAGAAGCTAGAGGAATGAGGATGGCATGGGAACACCAAAACAAACCAGCAGCGAGGATGGAGAGGAGGAGGCGGCAGAACCTGGAGGCGATTCTGAAGTATAATATCTCTGTTTTATTCCCATAGGAGTGGGTTTGGCCATGGGAGGTTCCCAAGATTATTCAATGTGGTGATATGTGATTGTCTGAGCGTGGGAGACTGCTGAGTGTGGAGACTTCCTCCCTCTCTTTACCTATCCTCTAGCGGGACCCCCGAGCGGCTCCTCACCGCTAACAAAGAGCAGGATAATACTATATAACACTCCTCTGCACCAGTTTCAGTTTGTTTGAGGTTCTTAATTCTTTTGTTTATTAAAAAGTAAACTCAATAATCTTGGGTAGTATTGTTAATCCAGAATGTAAGGCCGATAGCCGCCGATGTAAGAAATATGAATAAACAGTATAATGAGTAACAAAATGTATAATTGAGCACAGATGACTAGATTGCTACGATAAAGTAATTTCTGGTTTGTAACATGGTGCCACAAATGCTGACAACTATTTGTAACCCAGAATGTTCCTGTGTAATGTGCCATAATGTTATACTGGATATTGATTCTAAAAATTATTTGATGACTGTGTATGGTTAAGAAATATACGAAATGCCAATAAAAATACCTACGACATAACTTGGGGTTATGTGCACCGCCATGACCTAGAGATGGGGGCACATCTGTGACCCACCTCCGTGTTCTCTAATGTAATCTCTTCTGAATCAGTTTGTTCGATAGTCTGGTAAATGGAAAAATTACCCTCACAATTGAAGATCTCAGACCCAATTTTCGAACTGTCATGGTTCACTCATAAATTTTCTCCACATTTCTTGGAATTTTTCTAGTTGATCATTTAGACTGTATGTCACCCTTTCATATGATGCTGTTTTGTACATCCCTTGTAACCATATGTCGATACTGGGGCTCCTATTGAATCTCCATAGTGTGCAAAGTTTTGCCGTTGCTATGGCCATCACAAACCATCTCAAACATTGGGCTATGACCTCTAGATAGGAGTCAACGTCATGTCAGAAATTGTTTGACATGTCAGAGCACCGCTGTTTCAACCATTTCATTCATTGTTCTCCATACTTCTGTCCAGTAATCGTAGTTCCAGAAGTGGTGGGACTGAAGCTTACATTTTACCTATAATTCTGCAGAGGTGTTCAATTTTTCATCCTTCAGTAAGTGGTTTAAATTCTTCAATCCCTGGGATTCAAAGTCCTCCTATGTTGCTTCCCTTCCCCTGATCTTTGTCGTACCATTACTCCATAGGTATTTTTATGTATTCTGCTGTTTTCCCTTAGGATGGAATGTGCTCCATGCCAAGCATAAATAGTTGCAGAGAGAACAGAGTTTGAGGTTATCACCCACCTTGTGTCACCTGTGTAAAGCATTCGTATGCCTCCCACCTTGCTCAGTAGTGCTTTCTCCATTTGAACCCACGTGGGAGTTTCTAGAGTTTTGTGTATCATATATCTAATTTGCGGCAGTTGGAATGCTAGCCAGTATGACTATCTGAGGTAACTGTAATCCACAGTTTCTTATTGATGCATGGACCTTGGACATTTTGGGTTTATGACCTTCCTAGATAAATGATTTTAGTAATTTGGATGTCTCAGCAAATAGTAGGGACGAGATGCATTTGTGTACATTGAAAAGACAGCAGGGCATTTCATTTATTCTGATCACTTGTGCCTTACCCCATAATGACAGGTGGAGGGAGGACTATGTATCTAAGTCTTCTTAGATTGTTGCAAGCAAGGGGTGCACGTTGTCTTTTATCATGTGAGATAGTTACTTTGTTTATGCTAACCCCTAGGTATTGTAGAATGGATGCTGTCCATTTAAATGGGTGATAGCCAATAGCTGCAATGGTGGTATGTCCGGTGAATGGGAGTGCTCCACATTTTCCCCAGTCATTTCTGTAAGCAGAGAATAATGAGAAGCACGTAATGACGAATCTGACAGCATTTATGGACGTCTTCGGTTTGAATGAGGTTACTAGGATAAGATCTGCATAATATAGGGTTTTATGTTCTCCCGTGAGTGTCATTACCCCTACAGTGTCCTTGGTGTGACAGGTGGTGTAAGCAACGGAGAGAGTGGGCACCCCTGACTGTTACCACTTCTGACTTTGAATTCTGGTGATATATGGCTTTTACGAGTCACTACTACTGTCAGTGCAGTGTATAGCCATTTCACCATTGTTAAATATTTCTCTCCTAGACCTACCTTTTCTAATACCCAAAACAGGTAGTCTCTCTCCACTAGGTCGGAGGCATTCTCTGCATTTAATGAGACCACCACCTTATCAGCATCAATGTGTTTTTGCCAGATCGTATGAGTGATTGCTGTCAAGCGGGACTCAGAGGGGCAGTGTGGGACAAAGCCTATCTGAGCTCTGTGGATGAGAGAATGTATTACAAGGCAATATCTGTTGCCTTGTTCATTAGCCAAGACCTTAGTATCAACATTCAGAAGGGATATCCGTATTTAACTGGAGCAGTTCATCAGATCTTTACCGGATATGTGAATGAGCTAAATTCTAGCTTTATTTGTCTCTTTCAAAGGTGTGGTGCTCTCTTTGATCTCACAGAAGATCTTGCTTTAGAAAGGAACTAATGTCTCCTTCTTGACTTGATAAAGCTCTGAAGGGTAGCCATCGACCACTGGAGCCTTGTTGTTGGGGTGAGCATCTATTACTGTGCTAATTTCCTCTTCAACCTGATCAAGTGTTAGTTTTGGTATCTGGATAGTGTACATAAATGTGTATGCTTCGAACATGATATTCTTGGATTTGGGTGAATACAGAGCATTATAAAAGTATTCAAATGTAGTGAGTAAATCTTGGAGGTGGGTGGGTGTTATGTGTAGGACATTTCTAATGGTCAAAATTGAATGATGGGCCCTTGCTTTCCGAGCTGTAGAGTAAGTATCCCACTTTTTCTCCCTGTTTGTTGTGCTATTGTCTAATGTGGAATAAGGCTTTCTCCACTTTCGAATTTTAGATATTATTCAGATCATACTTTGCCTTTGTCATATCTCCCGTGCAGGCCCATTGTCGTTTTTCCATATGTTAGCATGAGCACTTTGCAGGCTGCTCTCTGCTTTGAGCACGTTACTATACAAACGTATTTTGCTTCGTGCCACCATGTACTTTCACACAGAACCTGCTGTTGTTTTTGCTTTCTGTTCTTCCCTGGGATTTAGTCTGAACACCGTAGACAATGTCAAACAACAATGCCCCTTGTTATTCTGTTTTGGTCCGGCTCTAGCACCTAGACAAAACACACATATGCAACTGTTGTTTGGGAACACGTACTCTTTGTCATATAGGTATGCACAGACATGCAAATACACACTTGAATAGAGAGTTTACACAGAAGAGATCGCGACTACACCTGAGATGTAGAACTTTCATCTGTGCATGCTAAGGTACATGGTCTGCTACAAACACCCAGAGATCTTCCTGTAGAAGGGGAGGGAGGTTAGTTTACCCTGTCTAATACCGTCAATCAATTAATCAATCAGGTAATTTTAAGCGCGCTACTCACCCTTGTGGGTCTCAAGGCGCTGGGGGTGGGAGGGGCGGTGCAGCTTCGGGTTATCCGAAAAGCCAGGTCTTGAGGCTCTTCCTGAAAGTTTGCAGAGTAGGGGCGCATCTGATGTTGACTGGGAGCTCGTTCCAGGCATTGGCAGCGGTGTATGAGAAAGCTCTTCCACCTGCTCTGGTTCTGTGGATGCGCGGGGTTTCTGCTAGGGCGAGGTCGGCTGAGCGGAGGTTTCTTTTGGGTACGTGGAAAGTGACTTTCGTTGAGGTATTTGGGTCCGAGGTTGTGGAGTGATTTGTAAGGGCGGGCGGAGAACTCCGCTCCGCCAGCGGAGTGTGCGTAGATTTGCCTACACCGCGTTCCGCGGAGAACGCGGAGTATAGGGCAAAACTCCCACTCCGCAGCGGTGTGGAGTTGGCCAGCCCCCGCCTCCACCCCCCCTAAAAAAAATATGTACAAATTAATGTAAAAAGAAATAAAAACACACTTACCTGTACTGCGGCGTCCCCGGGCTGCCCTCCTCCTCCTCCTCGCCGACGTCGGACATACATCTTGCGAGACCTGTGCATGCGCGCATGCGCATTTCTCGCAAGACGTCTTGAGAGAACTGCGCATGCGCGCGCATGCTCAGTTTTTGCAAGATGTACGTCCAACGCTGGAGAGAGACGGTGAGGAGGAGGAGGGCAGCTCGGGGAGGCCGCAGTACAAGTAAGTGTGTTTTCATTTCTTTTTACATTAATCTGCACATATTTTTTATTGGGGAGGTGGAGGCGGCTGGCGGAGCGGAGTTCCACAGAGTTTGTTCCCAACTCCGTGGACCTCCGCGTAGTTGCGCTCCTCCCGGCCTTGGTGATTTGTAGGCGTGGGTGAGTAGCTTGAAGGTTACTCTCTTCTCTTTGGGGAGGCAGTGGAGGTCTCGCAGGTGCTGTGTCATGTGCTCGTGTCGTGGGGTGCCGAGGACGAGTCTGACCGCGCTGTTCTGGATGGTCTAGAGTTTGTGTAGCAGGGATTTGTTGATTCCAGTGTAGAGGGCGTTTCCATAGTCGAGTCTGCTGGTTATGAGTGCGTGGGTGACGGTCTTTCTGGCTTCGTGTGGGATCCACTTGAAAGTCTTGCAGAGGATGCAGAGGGAGTTGAAGCAGGTGGAGGCGATGGCATTGATCTGGCAAGTCATGGTGAGGGAGGAGTCGAGGATAATGCTGAGTTTCCGGGCGTGGTCAGTAGGGGTGGGGGGGGGGTTCCGAGTGCAGAGGGCCTCCAGGTGTTGTCCCAAACGGTAGGGGAGGGTTCCAAGGATGAGGACCTCAGTGTTCTCCGAGTTGAGCTTAAGGCAGCTGCTGCTCATCCAGGCTGCAAAGTCTTTCATTCCTTCCTGGAAGCGGAGTCTGGTGTCTTCGGGGTTCTTCCTGAGGGAGAGGATAAGCTGGGTGTCGTCGGAGTAGGATACTATGCTGAGTCCATGCTGTCTGACGATTGCGGCGAGGGGGGCCATGTAGATGTTGAAGAGCGTGGGAGGAGAGAGATGGAACAGTAGTTCTTCAGGTCGGTGGGGTCAGCGGAGGGTTTCATGAGGAGGGACTTGACCTCTGCCTTCTTCCAGTCGGGGAAAATGCCGGATTCGAAGGTGGCGTTGATGGTGCGGCGTAGTTCGGGTGCTATGGCAGCGGCGGCTCTTTGGAAGACGTGCGGCGGGCAGGGGGTCCATGGGGGCTCCTGAGTGGGTGCTCTTCATGGTCGTGGTGGTATCTTCTGTGGTGACCGGGGCCCAGGCGGTGATGGTGGCTGGCTGTCATTGCTGCAGGGGATGGTGTTTTCTGGAATCTGTTCGCTGAAGTTGTCGTAGAGGTTCTTGATTTTCAGGTGGAAGTAGGAGCAGAGCTTGTTGCAGAGGTCCTGGGAGGGTGCGACGTCCTTGGCTTCGCATTCTGATTTATGGATTACTTGCTATGCTAACCTTATTTGTGTTAGGCATCTTCTTACTTATTGTGGTACGTATACTGCACCCTTGAGCACAATAGTTAAAAGAAATATTTTAAACGTTTCTCATGGCTCTGTCAGATCTTATTGTGGACAAGTACTAGTGTGAGAGCAAAAGGGTGTGTTCCGTCACTGCGATCCCTGGGAGGGTCGGGAGTGTTGTGTTCTGGGGTGTCTAATCACTTGTTTCTCTGTGAGTGAGCAGGAGGGCAAGTGAGACACTATAGCTAGTCGGTCCTGAGCTCATGGGTACTAAGGTGGTAGGATGACTCAGTCCCTGCCTACTAAGGTTCTGTGGTCCCAAGCATAGTTCTGTGATATCGCAGGATCCCTGCAACACCTTGAACAGTAGACAAAGTGCTTCTTGGTAGTGGGCAGAAGAGTAACAGGTGGTTAAGTTGGTAGCCTTTTGTTTCAGGCTGCATTGTGCATGTAGTGCACCCCACTTGTAGAGAGCCAAATCTCACATAGTCTCTCCCCATAGGTATGCCATACCTGCCTCGTTTTCATCTATGTATGTGCGGACTGTAACTTTGTCTTGTGGGAGCTTGTATCGGGACATATTCAGTCTCCATTGCGCATAGCTTGGTGGCCCTTGATATCAGATCCTATCTTCCCCATAACTCAAATATTCAGCTCAAATATCATTGGGCAGGTGACAGTCTTCCTAGCGCCTTGCGTAACCTTAGCCGTTCAGCACTTGGATCATCTCCAGTGCGCAAAGTTGATGGACTACTTCCTAATAATCCCCTTTTACGCACTTAATTTTCAACTTCATCGATTCCTTATAGTTGCATGGCAATGGCCCCCTCAAATTTTCACCAACCCCCCATTCGTCATACTGAGACGACATATAGTGTGAACGTTATTCCAGCTAATGTTCAACCAAATAGTGCTTTGTTATGTCTACCAGCCAATAAGCCAGTTAGACCTATTGCTGAAATCGGGGCTCATATATGCCCTCTTATTGCAGCCACAATAGAGCCTAAGCATCCACTGGTTGCAATTGTTTCTTGGAGTGTGGCCGGTTTCAAGTCGAAAGTAGCCTCACCCGATTGGAACGAGTTCATGTTTTCAAAGGAGATTATCATGGTTGCAGGATCTTATAAACCATATTGGATGTTCATTTTCTTTGGACGGGGTATGAGTGCTGGGAATCTTTTTTGTCACTGTATAGTTTGTCTTGTGAGGTGAAGATATGATGTTCACCAAACTTAAAGGAACACAGTAATTTTGCTTGATTGATATTCAGTCATGCATCCTGGTGTCTGAGAAAGCAGAGGATCACTTGGTGTATGCCTTCTTTGCCTATGTTACATCTGGCCCTAACTCTGAGGTTGGTGCAGTTCCATTAGAGGTTCAAATGTTAGGTTAGTGATTTACAGAATGAAGCGAGTCAAGAAGGTTATGTCCCCACCTTCCAATTTTTTTGGTATCCCAGAGAAGCAGAGAATCTCTCAGAGTTTTCTGTTTTCCTGCTCCTTTAACGTTCTTTACATATGCTAATGATCCTGTTCCCTATAATTGAGGATGCTACCTTCCACTCTTCTTGTGCAAATCAATCTTCTGTCCCCTGCTGGTGAGCATTGAAGGATGCTATATCCGACCTCCTAGGGTGGATCGCGGCAAATAGTTTGGGTGCATTATCTCCCAATGTGACCATTGACGTCCTTAAGTCTGTTCACTCAGGATGGTTTCCAGTGCGGTGTACCTGGTGGTCGGTATTGGGGGCCTTTCCTGAAACAGCTTTAGTGAAAAGGAGCTGTTTTGCTGGATCATGCCTGGTCGTTTGGAGAGTAGTATGATGTATGATGATGCAGTGGTTTCAAGGGTCTGCAGCTATCAGCGCATTGATGGGTAGTGAATGAGCAGGTTAGGGCAGCTGGAGCTTAAGAAGCTGACCAGGTGTATATGTTTAATGTCCAAAGATGTCTACTTATTTCCTGTAGCAGGGGAGATGTGTGCAGGATGGATGCCAATGGCACGGCGACAATACACCAGTGGTAGTGTTTCGCCCAATAGCTTTGGAGAAAATGTAGTCTAAAGATTAACCAATACTTGGTTTCCTGCACTTTGTGCCAGAACTAGGTTGCTGAGACATAGGGCTCGATTTGCAGTGATCAATGCAGGTATTATTTAGGAAAGTATTGTAGTCTCTCTCTCTCTCCCTCCCTAGGGTCGTGCTGCAATCTCTGATGTGATCTGACAACTGACACCACAATTACTATGCATCTTAGAGAGATTGCAGTTTCTTGTTGCCTCTCTGCCAGTCAAAGGTGGCTGTCAGTAGTCCTCTTTCTATGGCTGCACTTGTTAATGGCTGTGTTTTGCAGTATGAAATCTTCACCATATTCCCATGCTTTGTACAATTCAGCAATTTTGTGGTTGGGTCTGAAAGTGGAAACCCTAGGGTTATTTGACATCATTTTAGAGCATGAGCACGCTCTTCAAATTCTGCCTGAACTGTCACAGAAAGTTTGCCCTTAATGAGGAAATATATTTTGCCACCCAATAGGCCGTAAGTCAGAGGACTTCCCATGATTGTTTTTTAAGTCCAGAATCCTGGTGCACGTAGATAAGATTCCTCAAGCACATGGTGAGGTTGTTGAAATCAGAAAGATACAAGAAAAGTACTCTGTCGATGGAGCAGATGTTTTTCTCAAACATTGATGCCAAGGAAGCTCATGGGAAATATGCAAGTTCAGATGTTGAAGACGCTCTTCAGTAGGTTCTACATTATGACACCTAAACCTTCAGTGCCCTTTGGCCGAAAGTCATCAGGGGGATCCAAAAATTAGACACCCATGATTCCGTCTAAGATGGCAAAATGCAAGTCTTCAAGCCCTCGAGGCCCAAAAAAATCAGCAGTTGAAGGAGCTCCTTCCTGATGAGACAAGAGTACTGGTATGCCGTAGTGTATCGCCTCTACTTCGGAAGACGATTGAGGATTAAAAGGGAAGGTGGACAGGCACCCTTCAAAGGAAAGTCCCAAGGGTACAGCAAAACATATGTCACCAAAATTGAGAAGAAGAGTCGGACTTTGGAGGCTGAAATTGAAAAAAGAAACCCTTCTAGGAAAATGTGGTTCCTTTCAGAGAACCTGAGGTGTTAGGTATTACAAGACCATAATGTGACACAACATAGAAAACAGAAGTTCGAACATGACCAACCTAGGGGAGGAAGAACACACACTCACACTGACTCAGATGGCATGGGGTTTCACATTGCTGATGAAGATAGTTTGTAGGAGGATATTGAGGCAGACTCACCACAGGAAGAAACTGACAAATATTCCTTGAAGCCACACACCCTAGTTTACATCACAGTGTACATTAGGGGTTTAAAGAAGTCAGCTGATGCTTTTGGGTTGGAAATGGAAAAGAAGGACATGTTCTTTCGTCTGGAATACGTTAACCCACTATACAGAAACAATCAATAGTACAGCAGGGTAGAAATATCTTTAGCAGGCCAGCTACTGGTAAGGCCATGACACCTCAAATCGAAAAGAAATATAGAGCATCCACCATGGACCCCAAATATATCCAGGGGCAAATTGAGGCAGACTCACTGATAATAAGCACAGCAAGAAAAAGGGCTATGTCACCAGCATCCAAGGGGCCTCTCTCAGATAAAGAAAGGAAGAGGCTAGAGTGAGTACGAATGAAAATGGAAAGAGCAGGTGATTCTTAGTGGTGAATAGCAAATTCTAACGCCCTGTTGAATAGACATGCCACATCAGCACTGGGAGGACATGGGGGACCTTGGGTCTAATCTCCCAGAAGAATTCCAGACAGGTGCAAGAAACCTGTTGAAAAAAGGGACAATATTGCCAACCACTGCCTAAAGTCTGCGTTAGATGCAGCTGATACAGCTAGCAGAGAATGATCATGGGCCTAAGAAGGTATGCATGGTTACATATTGCTGGTTTTAACCAGAGGTGCAGTCCAACATTATTGACATGCAACTAACAGGCGAGCACCTCTTCGGTCCAGGAGTAGATAAATCCCTCGAAGCAGTGAAGAAGTCTGATGAAACAGCAAAGGCCATGGAGACATTGCTGGCCTATTGACCACCTTTTATAAGAGGACTTCCACCAGACAAGAGGCCAAGCGAAACATTTTTCTGGTACACAACCCCAAAGGCAGACTGGAGGAAACCAGTGGTCAGCATCCACACAGTGGGGGCAACAGTTGCACCAACAACCCTTTTTTCGAGGCAGAGAAAAACCATGAGGTGGGAACTCTAGGGGATTTGTCTCCAGCTCATCTAAATGACTCATATCCGGGCCCCAGTCCTTATTCAAAATGCAAGTATGTTGGGGGGGTAAAGGAGTTTGTAGATGCCCAGTTGTCCATCACCTCTAACATATGGGTTGTTAATATTGTTAAACATGGATACTGTATAAGCCACCAACCAAACCTCCAAAACACCAGGGGTACAAGACCAATTAAAAACCCTACAGGCAGAGGTATAACAACTACTGCTAAAGGATGCGACAGAGAAGGTCTCTCACAAAGAAAGCAACACAGGTGTGTATTCGGTTTACTTTCTACTCCTCAAACAGGACTTAACAATGCTGCCTAATCTAGACCTGAGATTTGTAAACGGGTACATAAAAAAACAAAATTAGAAATGACAACAATGTAGGGTGTTATTCTATTTTTGTAAAGAGGAGACTACCTGGTGGAAGTGTATTTCAAAGAGGCTTACTTTCACATCCCCATACATGCCTCACATGGGCCATACCCAAGGTTTATGATTAGATGGGAACATTACCAATGCAAGGTACTGTCATTCGGCATCAAATTTCACACTGAGTGTTCACAATAACACTAGCGATGGTGGTAGCACACCTGAGGAGACAAACCTTCCATGTCTACCCTTACTTAGATGACTGGCTAGTAAGGGCATGTACCTACTACTAATGTCAGCAAAAACTCACCAGGGTGTTGTCACTGTTAAACAAGCTAGTATTCACTTTAAATCAGGTAAGGCTGTTTCCCATCTCAGACATAAGGAAAACTTTTCTGGGAGCAAATCTGGACACAGCCAGAGAAATAGCTTATCCAACTGCGAAGAGGGTGCAAGCAATCCTACGACAGGTTCACGTTTACAAGACGTCACAAGCTCTGACGATGATGACAATCATGAAGCTATTCTGGATGATCGCAGTGAAGTATGTAGAAAAAAGTGCTGGCTAGAAAGCTTGAATTATTCTCAGCCACTGGTAATCACTCGGGCTGCATCACAGTCTATCATTATTTTGCACACCATGCCACCACCTCAGTTTGGATCCAGCCATATGCAGATCAGTCTTGACCCTGTTCCAATAAGAATGGTCCAGCACAAACCGCCAGGCAAGGTCCTCCCTAAACCGGAACACAAGTAACTCAAGACCCCAGTCCATTGTTATTTTGCAAACCATTCCACCTGAATTTGAACTCATAGACGCTATAGAACAGTCCATTACCGTGTCAGTATTTTCACCCTGCCTCATCCATATAAAGAGAAACCTAATTTCCTAGTTCCAAAGAGAGGTCTGAGCTTTTACATCGATCGGACCAAGGACCATAGGGTGGATATTCAGCACTTTCTGGGGTTCTCTGGGGCAAAGAAGGGAAAATCTGTGCAGAAGAGAACCTTCTCTAGATGGATTGTCCTTTGTATCAAAATCTGTTACAGAATGGCCAAGAAGCAGCCTCCGGAGGCCTATGTGTACATTCTACCAGAGCAAAGGCTGCTACCTCTGCACTGGTACACAGTGTTGCAGTCTTGGACATCTGCCAGGCTGCTACGTGAGCATCAGTTTACACATTCACAAAGCAGTACTACCTGGATCTGCGGGATTTTACAGACCCTCCACAAGGGGAGGTACTGCTTTGATATCTATTCACAAGGTGAGGAATCTGCGTTTAGAAGAACCCATCAGTTATTTTCCTTCGGTAAGTGCTCTATCTGGTAGGGACTCTAATCTCAGATTCCTTACCGATCCACCCTCCTCCTCCTTCTGTTAAATTGGACTATTATAATCAATGGTAATAAGATTCCATCTCAGAGATCTGCACAGTAGCACAGTCTGATTACTAAGGCTCTGCGTCCGACGGCACAGACAGATATCAGAATGAAACTGGCATCAGTCCGCAGAAGTGGTGACTGTAGAGGCCCAACGTCACGTTTGGGGTGGGACAGATCCGACGCCACTGTTCTAAGCTCTTATGTAGCCCCACCTACAGGTCTGAGTATTGGGGGGACCTGGATCTGGCTAGGAAAGCCCTCTCCTATCCCATATGGATAATACTGAATACATATCAATGAGCCTTCCAGGAAATGCTTACCAAGCCATCATATACTGGAGTTTGTCAGTGACCAGAAAGAAGAGGTTACAGATAAACACCCATACCAACACAACCACCGTATTAGAAATTGTTCTACATCTAGATGAAAGAAATGCCACCTGCTTGCTCCATTGACTCTCAAACATACATATTACTGAGTGTATTTAGCACCGAGTACTGGTAGCAAATATATGCACCCTAAAGAACAAGTGGTTAAGGTTGCTTGATGTTTGTGACCTCCTCCAGCTTTGTGGTAGCTTACACTTCTTGGGTGTTTATGGGTATCCATGGCTGGAGGGGGGTGTCGGTAGGGGTATAGCTTTGCGTAACTCCTGTGAGGATGTTTATGGCACATAGGGTTCTGTGAAAGTCATCATAGGAATTGTTGTTTGAGGAAGGATATGTTCGATGTGGATTAATTAAAGGAAAGAGAGTCAAAGTAATTATTATTATTTTTTTTTTACAGATTCGAGGTTCAGAATTAGGTAGTCAAGGTGGGGGTGGGTCTCAAGAACTGGTCATTTGAGGGCATGTCTTATGGGAATGGGTCAAGCATTAATCTAGAGTGATTTAGTTTAAGATATGTACGATGTTGAATGATACCATATAAGTGAACAGGGAGGTGTGGAGTTTGGTAAAATAGAATTTCAAAGGAATTACTGGTAAGATAGTAACCCAGAGGAATTACTTTCAGAATATTTTTAACATGTAGTTTTTCTGAGTTTCTGGTCTCCAAAGAGATAAGGGGAGCTGTTGGTGAAATATAGTGTTGAGGTTACCTAAGAATGATTTAATGAGAGTGGTAGACAACAAGTGTTCTGTAAAGTGGACTTTGACTGTATA
The DNA here is from genome assembly GCA_963921515.1 of Calotriton arnoldi. NCBI lineage: Eukaryota > Metazoa > Chordata > Amphibia > Caudata > Salamandridae > Calotriton > Calotriton arnoldi. The sequence continues at coordinate 638,245 of CAWUFW010009184.1, forward strand.
CATTGGACAATCAATGCCCATTGTTAGAGGCATGTTGAGGAGATCAGCTTCAACTGCCCAATCCTGTTGTCAAACAAAATGTTTTTAAAGGGAAAAAAGTATGTTTTTTAAAAAAAGTTTTTAATCTGAGTTACATAATTAAGTATTGACCTTTTCCTGCAGACAATGAAACAGTATATTCCAGTATTTAACATGCTTTTGTCAATAAACACCCTTCTTTGAGAAAAAAAAAACCTAATTTTTAAGCGAACTACTCCAAAATAAATATGTGATATAAAAAAAAATACATAAAAGGTACAGAGTAATATTCCCTCATCTATTGTGATCTTGAGGTTGTTGTGAAGTTTACAAAGCACTCTGCCATCAGCCTGGTGATCTATGATGATGGTGATTTATGATGTCACCAGAACTCTTCTATACATTGGTCCATATTACCCAGTTACCCGTTGTAGTCTAGCTATCTGTCTATGAAATACTATTAAAAGTTAACCTGAGATTCAGTTGTATTCCTGATGTAGTGACTTTTGAGGCTGTAAGTTAGGAGTTAGTGATAACCAAAAACGAATCCACAAACTGGACATTGATTCTTGGAACTCGGTTAATGGCAACTTATCTTGTCCTCTTGAACCAGGACTAAGGGTGTGGGTGGAGTGCAGTTCCCCAGAGCTATACTGGGGATAATATGGATTGAGCATGCTAGGATGTACCTTTTTTAAGGGACGGCCCACAGGTAGCTGCATATGGTCCAACTACAATGGTGACTCAAACAGTTGGAGGATAAGATCTTTTACATATAAATATGCTAGCTGTGGAATGACATATCTAATTCACCTGAGGTCGTGGCCCTCTCTGGAAAACGAAAACCTATTCCTTAGTGCCCTTGTTAGGAGTATGATTTCCAAGACAGTGCTTCATAAGTTTCTACAGTGGTTTGGATAGCTCAACCTTCGATCTTATTGAATCTACAGAACAATACAGTGTATTGGCTATTTCAGCCTTCGTACAGCATTGCTGAACCTGTGTTTTCAGTCTGTCTGCTCAAGTTGAATAAGCACCTAGGGGGAGTGTACAGTATTACTTACACATGGCCCTGATTCCCGTTTGTTGTGAGGGTGACAAAATTGTACCAACCTGGGAAGTGGGTTCACATTAAAAGCACTTTTTTCATGCTCCCCGTCAGCCCTCATGCAAGCAGTTAACATGCTAAAAAGTGACCTCAAATGAAATAACGTGAAGTAAAACATACTTCAGTCGTCTGCACTGGTGTTTTCTGTTTTGCCGACTATTGTGCATTTTTAGTATGTTATGCTAAAAAGGTTTTAACGTTGTTGAGAGGATAATAAGAAATCGCTACTGTTCTGTGGCCTCGTCTCTAAATTCCTGTACTCTTTTTTTCCCCCTTTTTTCCGTAGTTAACTCAAATCTTGAGAACTGGGCAGAGCACTTGGGAAAGTAAAAATATCCTGGCTGTGTCATTTGCTCCTTTGGTGCAACCACATAAGAATGACAACAACAAGGCTGACTTCGTTAGATTACGTAAGTCTATAGTGTCTCTAAAATGTATTGCTTTGTCGCCCTTGAAGAATTTATAGCCTTAATAAATGAAATGTATGGTAATACACATAATAATCCTATAAAAGTCTGCTTTTTTCTCTACTAGTAACTTTGTACTCGAAATGCAATGCCTTGAACCTTTGTTGCAGATTTCAGATAAAGTGATATCTCCAGGTCATGTTTAAAGGAACGCCTAAGCTCTCATGAAGCGCTGCAATAGAAAATACCTCCATTATCAACTATATCCCCGTTGAAGCAGTCCTTAGCTCTCTGACTTGGTTCTGTTTGTTCTCTTTTTGGGTCTGAAATGTGACCTCCTAAAAATTTTGTAGTGTTGTTTACAATTGTAAATTTGCATAACCATCTTGAGATAAAAACTCTTATCACGTGTTAAGTTTGTATTTTTTTGCATTTTGACCTTGCTCAATAGGATTAAATATAATTTTAGTACAATTTGTTACGAAGAAATCACAAGCCCAAAACCATATTTCTTTTGCATTGAAGCGTTGTCACTTTTTTGCAAACAGTACTTCTGAGGTTACTGCACAAAAAATATAAACTCGGGGCGTGGCCACGCAAGATGGCCGATCGGAGGTGAACCGTGTCGGCTCTGTCACCACGAGGCTGTCGAAACCACTTCCAGAGCCCCAATGTAGTCTTACAACTACCCATTTAATGACGCTTGCAGCAAGGAACTCGCTGTGACCAGAGAAATCAGCACGGATCCAGCCACTACCGAGAAAATGCAGAAATTATCCAGCCGGTCGGCGAGATCCAAGATGGCGGACAGCGGCCGCTGTAACGGCTCCGGAGTTTGCCCCGAGAAGTAAGAAGCGGGACCGGCAGCCAGCGGCGAAGTGCACTGCCCAGGGCCCCCAATCACAAAAAACAAGTAAGCCAGCAAGTACCCCCGTGGATGTGAGTACCGCGGGGGGCTCCGCATAGCGGGCGGCGGCAAGCAACGGCGCAGAGGTACGGAGAATGGAATGCTGCCCGTGAGCCCTGGGGGTCGGCGGGACCTCCGCTTGCAGTTTGGGGCTGCAGGGGTCTGCGAGTCACGAGAAGCATTCCCTAAGGGCCCAGAGAGCAGGGGAGGCAAGGCAGAGGAGCCCCCCATCGCGAGTGCCTGACCCGAGCATGGCGGCTGTAAGCCATACGAGAGACCTTGATGGACTTCAAGGCTGAATTGCGCTCCGAATTGAAAGGGGATGTCCAAGCTCTATAGCCCAATTGAAAACGGACCTCTCAGAAAAAATTACTTCAATACAGCAAGATGTTGACTCCATCGGAACAAGACTTCTGGACGCGGAGACGCACACTCAGGAACTCGACCGACGCTCAAAGGAAACAAACGACAAGGTGCAACTTTTGCACTTACAACTCCAAGCGGCCCTACTGAGAAATGAAGACCTTGAAAACAGGTCACGGCGAGAGAACATACGCATTAGGGACCTGGAGGAAGGGGCGGAAAGTCCTAATCTGGAAGCATTCGTGGAGGGCCTCTTTGCAGAGATTCTGGAGCCTAAACGACTCAAGATCAAGATCGATAGAGCGCACAGGGTAGGCCCGGCACTGCCGGGGGAAAGACACCGCACCGGAGATGTCCTGGTCAAGCTACACTCCTATAAGGTCAAGGAAGCTATCTTGCAAGAGTCCCGAAAGAAAGACTCCATCTCCTTCCAAGGCTATCGCTGTGTAATATTCCAGGATCTGGCGCAGGCGACCCTCCAGAGGAGACAATCCTTTAGAACTCTCACAGAACAACTCCGTAAAGACCAAATCAGATATCGCTGGACGTATCCGTTTGGACTAGCGTTTGAATATAAAAATAAACAGCGTCACGTCACAGAACTCAAGGAAGGCATGGAACTGCTTGGGATCCCCCTGCCGGAAGACGAGGCGTCTAGCTCTCAGTCGAGACAACGGGACCAGTCGCGATCCAACCCCACACAGTGGGAAACAATCTCCAAGGGTCGCTCTTCAAAGGCATGAGGAACAGCTAATGGGCGATAAGGAAGACTTAACTGGAAGGAACGCATGTGACAAGGCCCAGTGGTCTACAGGATCACATGGAAGGACTTACACAATGTGCGCTAGACACAATGCTGGAGCCTGGCAGCACGATCTTCATTCATTCGGCGCCAGTCCACAAACATCAGTGAAATTGGGGAAATGAACAGACACTGTGATTAAGGGGGCCACTTGGAGGCCTGCATGCAGGCAAGCAGCAATTGAGACTTTGATGCCACATTTCTCGGCGCTGCTTGGGGTCGTACAGTGTGCTAACACTACGAAGGGCTTGGACTTCAGAGGGCAAGAGACTCCATAGGTCAATAGGGGCAATGGTATGTCCCACGTGACACAGGGGCCACCGGACATTGATCAGATGAAGCCTACGCTGCAATGAGTTAACAGCTACATTGGACACCGAAACAAAGACAGCAAGGTGACGGGCGAGGCCCGAAACCCCGGCTCGACGCACCTAACAATAACTGTCGCAATAGCAGGACAAGTAAGGGTCCTGCGACCATCCAATGTTTTTTTCTATGTTTTTGGTTTACAGTTAAGGGAGGGGTGGGGGGGGTAAGTGGGGGTGGTAGAGAAGCAGGAGGGGAGGGTGGGTGGGACAGGGCTACACCAGTGTCTGATCTTTGGGACCGGGGATGGGAGGATAATTTTGACAGGTAACTGGCCAGGAGGAAGGACCCGACACACTCAAGGGGGTCACAAAGCACGGGGATGGAGATACCCCATAAAATGATATCAGTCACGACATGGAATGTGAAAGGCCTCAACTCGCCGATCAAACGACACAAAATTTGGAAATACCTGGACGATCACCAATTTGATGTGGTAGGGCTCCAGGAGACGCATCTTAAGAGATCGGAAGAGTTGAGGCTTAGGCACAAAAGCTACTCACTTATATATAGGTCCTCTGCCAAAACCAAACACAATGGGGTGGCACTACTATTCCACAACAATACGAAATTCCAGACAGAAGGCATCCGGACGGACAAAGATGGGAGGGTGGTGATGGTGAAAGGGAAGCTTAGGGGTAGAGAGGTGACTCTGGTCTCGGCATATGTCCCCAACACTGGGCAAGCGACCTTTGTGAGCTCGCTATTGAATATCGCGAGTGAGTTTGCAGAAGGACAAATAATCATGATGGGGGACTTTAATCTCACCTGGCATCCGACAGACGATAGCTCACACCCACATAGATCCGGGGGAGGCAGATTCCCCAAATCATTGCAACAAGCATTTCTTAATATGGGGCTCCTTGATGCATGGCGATTTCTCAACCCCTCCACCAAAGTCTACACGTACTACTCACACGCCCACCAAACATACTCCAGGCTGGACTTCATTTTTATGTCACAATAACTGCAGGGCTCGCTCCAGGGAGCTAAGATTCTTCCCATCACTATATCTGATCATAGTCCAGTAACGGTTGGGCTAAACTGGGGAGAGAAGATACAGGGGTTCTCAAAATTGTATTTTCCCGCTTCTGTGACGCGGGACAAGTCCATGCGGGACGAACTGCGGCTTGCAATCAGAATTTGTTTTCAAACGAATGACCCGGGGGATACATCACCCCAGAACAATTGGGACGCCTTTAATGCGGTCATTAGGGGGAAATGCATAGCGCTGGTATCGGCACTAAATAAGGAAAGGGCTAAGAAACGGGAGGGGTTGGAGACAGCCTTGTCACAAGTGGTACAGGAATTTAAGAAGAATCCCACCCGCAGTCTAAAGCGGCAGTTGGGTACTCTCAAAGGGAAATTGGGGGCAATTTACACAAACAGAGCTGAATTCACATTGCTCCGGCGAAGCACATACGCTAAGGGGAACAAGGTAGGCTCCCACCTGGCGCGACAACTTAGGGAGAAGAGGTCCAAGGAGTTTATTGGGGGAATATATAAAGAGGGTGGGGGAACTAGAACTAGACGACGGGGTAAAGCCTCGCTGTTCGGTGCTTTTTACCAAGATCTCTATAAAGCAACACCTCCCGATACCGATGCACAGAAGGCGTACTTGGACACCCCAGCACTCCCCAAGATCCCAGATTCTTGGAGGGAACAACTGGACGCTCCAATCACTTACGAAGAGGTACGCCTTGCGATCGAGGCGCTTAAAGTCCATAAATCTCCGGGGACGGACGGCCTAACGGCCCTTTTTACAAAACATACACTCCCGAATTAGTGCCACATCTGACAGCCCTTTTAAACGACATAGTGACGAGGCAGGCGATCACACCCGCCATGGCACAAGCGCTCATTACAGTAATCCCCAAGCTGGGGAAGGACCCCCAGCATTGTGCCTCTTATAGGCCGATAGCTCTCCTAAACCTGGACGCCAAGCTTTATTCGGCTATCTTGGCGACCCGTTTAGAAAACCTGATTCCCGACATTGTCCACCCGGATCAGTCCGGTTTTATAAAGGGGAGACAGACACACGACAACATCTGCAGGATGCTCCACCTTGTCGAAAAACCTAACAAGTTCAAAATCCCGGCAATATTGTTGCGTCTAGATGCGAAAAAGGCTTTCGACAGGCTGGACTGGGATTTTCTGTTTCTCACTCTGGAGAAGTTTGGCTTTGGGGATAGATTTTTACGGATGATACGAGCCAATTATTTAAAACCGCGATCTAGAGTCCAAGTTAATGGGGTTAGCTCAGCGTTCTTCGAGTTGGGGAGGGGTACGCGGCAGGGGTGCCCTCTCTCTCCATTATTGTTCGCTCTGAGCATCGAGCCGCTGGCGGCCCGTCTTCGGGTGAACCCAGACATTCAAGGGATCAGATTCGGGGGGGGGAGGAACACAAGGTGTCACTGTTCGCAGACGACATTTTGTTGTCCCTCACGAGCCCTGCCTCTTCACTTCGAGCACTACACCCAGAACTGAGAGCTTTCGAGAACGTGGCGGGCTTTCGGGTTAACCTCTCTAAATCTTCTATACTGAACATTTCTTTTATCGGAGGGGGAAAAGAGAGTACTTCAGGAGGACTCCCCATTTGCGTGGGCCAAACACGGGTTAACATACCTGGGAATACAGATTACTTCCACTATAGAAGGCTTGTTTAGGGAGAATTTCCCTCCCTTACTCAGACAGGTAAAACAAGAATTACAGCGCTGGAAGCCCCTATTTATCTCGTGGTTGGGGAGGATTCATGCGATTAAAATGACCCTGCTCCCTAAGTTGCTCGATTTATTCCAGGCCCTTCCAATAGATGTAGATAAAGACTTCCTGAAAGAGGTGAAATCTCTAATACTACGATACGTGTGACAGGACGGCAGAGCAAGACTGCCCTTTCACGTTCTACGGAGACCTAGAACGGAGGGAGGAGTGGCTCTCCCTGACATAGAGCTATACTTCAAGGCAGCACAGTTAAGAGTTATCACTGATTGGTCCATGCGAGCTTCCGATAAGCACTGGCTCCACATGGATAGGGCTATTGTGGGTAGGACCATATGGGATGTGCTCTGGAAGCCCAAGAAAGATAGACCAGCTAATGCGTACCTAAGCACCCCTACTAGGACCACGCTTAAGACTTGGGACGAGGTAAATAAAAACCGGGGTTGGACCTCTTTTCCGTCCCTGTATACACCTATACACTTCAATCCGGAGTTTCCGCCCGCCCTTTGACATATGGAGAGAGGGAGGGTGCAAAGTGCTTTCCGATCTTTTTCACAACTATGATATTCTCTCTTTTGAGAACTGCCAACGAGACTTTGGGGTTCCGGCTTCAGAGCACTTTCATTATTTGCAACTTAAGCATTGGGCGCTTCTCCCACCGGTCAGGGAGGCGGCGACTAGGGAATTGACCCCGATAGAAACACTGGCGCAGAAGGCGAGCTCGACCAAGGGCACAATTTCTTTTCTCTACAAACTACTAGTTTCCACCACATGCGCACCACAACCCCGGTACAGATCGACATGGGACCAGGTTCTGGGAAGGGAGACAACTGAGGGGGAGTGGAAACACCTTTGGTCAGACATCGCAAAATTTAATCACTCGCTTGACCTGAGAGAGGCGCATTACAAAATCTTATTCGACTGGTATTTAGGCCCTGCCAAACTTAGAAAGATCTTCCCACACACTTCGAACCTTTGCTGGAGAGGCTGCGGTATCCTTGGGGATTTCCACCACGTCTGGTGGGACTGCCCTACGATCAAGCCCTTTTGGGAGGCGATTCTGGCCCAAATGAAAGACATATTAGGTTACCCCATCTCGACTTCCATAGAGGGGATCCTCCTGGGCTTTAGAGACAACACTTCAGAACACCAAACCAAGGCGTATAAGGCAATTATGTGGGCTTGCCTGGGAGCAGCGAAGAAGGCGATAGCGGCTAATTGGAAGAAAAAAGAAGCCCCAATCATGGCACAATGGCATTCTCGTCTTTGGAAAATACTCACAATGGAACGCATGGCGGACATTTTCAGAGGCGAATATAGTTTTTTTAAATTTAACTGGGGTCCATTGGTGTCATACCTTACGAAGGGGCTTCCGCTTGCAGTGTGTCCGCCCACACTAAGAGGGCTCCACCTGTTCCAATTTTAGACCTAGCGATGGCGCTATAATAGAGATCCTTTTGCGAGGATAGACATGACACGCATCAGACACCAAGCAGAAGAACTTCATTCCACCAGTGTACCCTGAGTAGTAGCTAGGGGAGGGGGGGATTGCTTCTCCACCACAGGGAGGGGGGGGAGAGGTTGGGGCTTGGGGGTTTTCAGTTTTTGATGTTCTCTTCCTTTTTTTTCCAACCGCCATAACAATAAGGGCCGATGTAGAACTCGATAAACATGTCATTCCTGTACGTTAAGACACTGTGACAAAACCAGCGATGTATCGCCTATGGAACGTTGGAAAGGCCAGGAGCCAAGCTGTTATGGAAATGTTTATATTAAAATGTCAATAAACAGAACTTTGACAAAATAAAATATAAACTCCTCATTTACAGTTCTAAATTCCTTTACTTCTTCATGGAATATATTTTTCTATACCTACTTTGCCCTCCGACCCACAAATCCCTTGTTTATATTAATTTACATTTGCACCATTACTTGTAGGTTATTGTAATACCCTGTCGATTTCTTAAAATTAAAAATGTGTCTCTGTCTTCCTAGTGTGATGCTCTTCTAGGGTATGACTGATGCTTGATAAGTCATGGATGTCATGTGTAGAGGCATGGGTAGCACAGCACTAGGTTATTCTATGAAAGCATCTTGACACTAAAAGCTCTCTCGCATGTTACACCTTTTGCTCACTTTACATCGTGACACATTACATGACCCAGTGCTCTTTAAAATGGTTAAAAGGCTTATTTTTCTTGAGGTCAGAGGTCGTCAGTGATATGTGGGATTACAAGTCTATTCATTTTCATGAATGAATGTGTGGTGAGAGTGTTTCTCCCAGGCCAATACATATCGACCTCAACCTTTTACTACCTAATTCAGGTCCATAGCGTGTCAGGGGCTAGTGATCCCCAACCAACAAGTGGACTCTTACTTTACCTATTTCTTGTTTTTAGAATGTTTGTCACACTAACTACGCAGTGTTGAATCAGTGATAAGATGGTTCAAACATCAGTTCACTTATACTATTCTAAGATGCCATTGTCTGTATTGTAGTAGATCAATGCCTGGTTAAAATTCATACATAGATACTCCAATGTACATGTGGCCATGCGGGATGCTTTTTCCCTGTTGTAGAAAGGAAACACATTTCAACATCAATCGTTCATTTATTAACACAGCTTTACATACTTTTGTGCCTTAGTAATTATTTTGAACTATATTTTTTCCTATATTAGCAATTTGAAATATTAAACTGCAAAGCATAAGATTGTATCTATTGATAGTAATATTCTGAATATATTCTTGCTGTCCACTTTTGTATTTGCATCTTTTTTTTCTTTTGTTTTCTATCAAATTCAACTTTCTGCTGGTTTAATTTTCCTTAAAGATCTACATGGTGTAACATCACATCATTTGATTATAACCAGATATGTACACCGTGAAAGTGAAAAAAACGTAATTTGTGAGTAATCTGTTTCACAGTGAATGGGATCCAACACCAACAACCATGTTGCTGCTCTCATGTGCTCTGTGGACTGAGGTATGGATAAAGACCACAGAGGACACTCCTCTTTGGTGTAAAAAACTTGGAGATGGTTTTGGAGGGGGTCTTTGAGAAGGGGAAAGAAAGACACAGGTTCAGAGTGATCCACCAATGCAGTCTTCCAATCCCTGTTAGGGTTCTATTCTTTACGTCAGTACTGAGTACATACATGAGAGTGGAAGCAAGGTTAGTCATAGCGATACTGTTGAGGACTATGACATTCTGATGGTACCTTCCCCAGTGGTGATTAGCTTGAAAAACCTATAGTTTGATTCTGGTAAATCTAGAATCTAAATAACACTGTTACTATTCTGTGAGACTTGAGTTAACGATCAGGATTTGTGGATCAGATATGAAAATCCTGTTCTTTGGCTTGTCTTATACTGCTTCTGCCTAGGAAGTGCATTTGTAGATGTGCCATGTGGCTTTGATGGTGTGTTGTCTGGCTCTGCCATCAAGGACAGTAGCTATGACAATGGGTGATCATTGTTTCTGATCAACACTCATCCCCTGTGCAGTCATTATTGACATGGGTGCTTGAATCAGCATTATTTGGGCCATATTGGACAATAGTATGGCTCCCTTCATATTTTCACTGCCACATGACAGCATGTCTTCAATTTAGAACTTTCACTCTGTAGTGTATGTACTCAGTGTTGCAACCGAGAAAATTCTTCTCACACTCAAGTACTGTGACATATCATGATAAATGTAATACTTGTCATATCAGCTTATAGACCTTTGTCTCTACTTCGATTTCAGCAAGCACCAGCAAAGGCAAAGTAATCCAGCAAGACATCAGGGAGTGAAAAAGGGGGATCAAGGGTCACTGGTGGGTAACCACAAACTTGGATCAAGAGAAGTTGGATAGCAAACAGTGAGACTAGTCCATGCTTACTAGAGGACAACCAGGAGCAGCATCAAATGACTCCAGGACTTGAACACAGATGAGCGGTTGTAATTGTTGGCATCATGAGGGTTCAGGAAGAAAGGGAGAAGGCAGTCTCATAATGCAGCCCTCTCTTTTATCCCTCCTTTGCTGTCTGTCTTCACCATTGACCAACAGAAGTATCCAAAGGTCTCCTTCATGCCTGGCACCTCCATTCTCTCATCACCTGCTACTCCTCTCACGTTCACCTGCAGCTTCCACCAGCAGGCAGTGGACAAAGGTCACACATGTATTATCTTGACGGCAGCCACTTTGGAAGTCCACTGCAGAGCAGACAAATCATTGTGGAAGGTTGTGCTGGTCTTTTCGAGGGTCAGGCTTTCCAGTATAGACCATGCATTCCTCTTGTTTTTGTGGACTTCCTACATATCTTCACTCAGATCCCCAGCCATCCCTACATAAGTGGTTAATCACCTTTGCCTGTTCCACCACCTGCCTCTCTTCCCTTGTTTTGGCCCCTTTTAGAGGTCATAGGGTCTACTGCCTCTGCCCCAGCGACAGTGTCTGAAGACTTGCGCATAGACCACTTTATTGCTCAGGAGGAGAGTGATTTTACTTTTCATTTTCATTATTTGGGGGGGATTTGTTGCCTTTTCCTAATTTTGGGGCGATACAAAAGGGGATGATGGACGGAACGTTTGAGCCAATCAAACACTCACCCCCAGTCAACTGATCTGGGTTCCTAATTTTGGGCTTTATTTTATAACCTGATTTATGTTCTCACTTTTTTTTACAGCACCCTCTAACGTTGGACACCCTACACACTTTGAATACAGTATTTTCTCTGTTTTGGGCTTTATTTATGTGATTGGTTATTTTTATTAACTTACTGATTTTGTTATTGCCCCCCAACTCCAAGTTTGGATATACACATTGAATACTGTATTTTGTACTTTGAATATATTTTTGTATACCTACTTTGCCCTTCTGCCCACAAATCCCTTGCTTATATTCTGATAATTTACCTTTGGCCCAAATCACTTTTTTGTATTCTGATAATTTACATTTGCATCATTACTTGTTGGTAATTGTAAGACCCTATCAATTTCATAAGATTAAAAATGTGTCTCTGTTATCCAGGCATGATGCTCTTCTAGGGTAGGACTTTTGCTTGATAATTCATGGATGTCATATATAGAGGCATGGGTAACACAACCCTAGGTTTTTTTTGGAAAACATCTTTACACTCAAAGCACTCTCACGTTACACCTTTACACGGAGACACATTACATGACCCAGTACTATTTAAAGTGGTTAAAAGACTTATTTTTCTTGAGGTCAGGGGTAGTCATAATATGTGGGATTACAAGTATATACATTTTCATAAATTAATGTGTGTTGAGAGTGAGAATTGTTTGTGATAAAGTAAAACAAGTGTATTTTGATACTCTCCCATATGTGGTTATGTGGTTAAGTGTGTTTGTGGTGGGAAGCGGGGACTGACTATACAAGACCTGTCCTGAGTTGACTATATATCCTAGTGTTTTAATCATACCTAAGGTGCCAACCTGTAAACGATAACCATGTGGTGTACCTTAAGGTATTTTTAGAGTAACTGTATCCCTGTCTTTTTTCTGAAGATCACTATATCGTAAGAACTCCATCAACAAATTTGAGGTTGAGTCCGCCCTGGTAGTAACATCTTACCAGGGTGGGAGGAGGTGGCCAATGATGACATTTGCCACATTATGTGATTGAGACCACCTCATCCAATATATTTATATCTAGAGTTATAGATGTAGGATAGGGAAATAGTATAGTAGCCCTCCTATAGCAATCCCTCACCGCACTCTGTCTTAATGCGTCTCTTTTATTCACATCAGCAGTGGAGACTTTAATGTTAGGACCATCGGCATCAAGACCACCACATCCACTGTCTCCAGTGACTTGGTCAACAGCGTGGTAAGAGCACTGCTGCCGAGATGCTCGATGTTAAAGAAATCAATTTTGAGACATTCCAGGTTGACCTTGATCTATACTCCTTCAACAAAATCGACCCCTAGTCATGTCTCCAGCTCTACTCTGTTTGGATGTCCTTCAGGGCAATTATGTTTTTCTCTCACAGCTTCATCACCGCCAACCAGAATACCTAGGATGACTATTCCTGCATCTGATCCTCTCCAATAGCCTTGTTCACTTCTTATTATACCACCAAGGCCACTGATGGTGCAGGGAAGTACGTCTATGTCAGCTCCTCAAGACATAATGCTATCTATGAGACTGGCTATGCCACCTCGAAGTCCTCTGAAAATACCACATGAGAAACACCAGTCAGGTCACCACCACCACTGGATACTTATTTGCATCCTTCTTCTTCATTTTATTGTACTTATACTCCGACATCTCAACCAACTTCACAAACCTCGTCTGTGAACGATATAACCACTTTCTATGATGTGCTTGTTAGAGGAGCAGATAAACCTATTGTTCCATGAGAGATCTTTTATATAACAGTTTCCATAATAATGGTTTTTAGAGCTAGTGGAGGGAAAGTTCATTTCACTACCAACCATCAAAATTGCAACTCCTATGCTGCTTAAAAAATAAAAGACATCAGACCAGGGCCCTACTTTTCGCTGTCAGGAAACAAAATCTGACTCAGTTATTTTGTCAGCAGTAAGAAAAAGGAATGCATTTGCTCTAGAGACTTGGGTCCCTCCTGACCACGAGAGTAAGAGGGTTGATGCTGCTGGACACAGACCATGTAGTGTTGCTGCATTTGCGTTGCAAACAGCTAGCGATACTGCTTTGTTTGAAAGATGTGATTGTTGTGGGAAATATCATACTCCTTTGCTGAAGAATTGACAAGAGAACACAAACAAGGTTTCTTGAAAGTCATTCATGAGGGCCAGCTAGTTTAAAATCGGGTAATTAGTGTTGTCATTGATTCTACGAATTTATCTGCCTCTCAGTAGTGTCATGGAATTTCCCTGAGATGTTCGTCCTCGTTGAAATTATTATCACTTAAAGCAGAGGCATATTTAAAGATCTTAAATCTTATATTTTCTGGTTCGAGTCTCTTTATTTCCCATACCGACGAGGAAATGGAAAGCAAGAAGAAAGAAGCTGAAACCTTAAAAGCTGTTGGCTTGGAGGAAATGAAGAGATGCTACAGCTCTCCGTGATTATAGGCACCAGAAAAGATTGAGGGTTCAAACCCCTCAGTGGTACTATAGACAGAACAATCAGGGACCTCAGCAGCAATTCCAGACACTCAGAGAAAGAGGTCAACAACAGCATTCCTCATCATCTGGCAAGTCCAAATCCCAGTCAATACAACGAGGGCCTCTTTTCGTTCCTCTGTTTGCCATTGTGGTGGGGGAAAGTTTATTAAAACATTTGGCAGATTGAATGAAAATAACATCAGACAAATGGACACTGCAGATCATAAAGCACAGGTATGCCATGCAATTCAAATCTCCTCCTGCCAAAAGTATACCAAAACATCAGCTGCAATCTTTGAAGAAGAAAGTTACAACTGTCCTACAAAAACAAGCAACAGAACCAGTTCCTTGTGCATAAAGAGGCAAAGATACCTATTGAAGATATTTTTTGGTACCCAGTAACACTCCCCACGAAGGAATATCAGGCAATTATAAACTTAAGCTAAACCAATAAATCAATAAAGAAACAAAAATGCACAAGATTAGCTTTCCACCAAATTTACCCAGAATTGAAGAAAGTGTATTGGATGTGGTCAGTCAATTTGCGAGTTGCTTAATCTCATATCCTACTCACAGAACAACACAGAAAATGTTTTAGATTCGCCATCGGAATGGCACATTGCCAGTGCATAGTACTTTCTTTCAGTCTGAATACTGGACCAAGGCCCTTTGCCAAATACATGGCGGTCGTACCAGTTTTTGTCTGCAAAACGAAAATCTATATTTCCCATACCTCGATGACTGACTGATAAAAGCAGCCACTACAGAGTCAGTTCATCAAGACTATGACTTTACTATTCCTTTACTACATCACCTGGCTTCATGTCAACAAAATAAAGTCGAATTCAACACCAGTTTAGATTCATTTTTTTGTTTTAAAAAAAATATATTTTTATTGAATTTTCTATGCAAGCAGTATATGATGCATCGTGAACCATAAATACATAAGAGTGAAACTTAAAGTCGATCAGTCGGGCGTGCTTGGTAAGCCAAGATGGCGGTCTCACTCTGAGAGTGCTCCGGACCCCTCAACAATCCGACGCCATCCTCCTCCTCTCCTAGCTACCACTTTGCAAGGGCACCATTATCAGCGAAGTGCCCACACAACCGGCGGCATTATCTAAGTGTGGAAAGCCGGTCTGACGGCGAGGAGCCGCCGAAGATCCTTTCAGCTCAGTGAGATCCGGTGCAAAATGGCGCCTAGGCGGCCCACGTCCAGAGGGCCTGCCGAGATGCACTTATACTGGACTGAATCTGGTTAAAGTCCCTAAGATTCTTAAAATCAGAATGGGGGCTCGGTCGTTCAGCTATCTGGCAGCGAAGAACTGGAATGCCCTCCCTCTTTCCCTCCGTACGGAATCTTCCGAAGTTCTTATCTGAAAAGAATTGAAAACATGGCTGTCCAGGTATAGGTCCTCTCTGTCTCCCCTTTCCATGTAGAGTTCTGCTCAGCGCGGGGACACACTTTTTTTTAGTGTAAACATGCGCTTTATAAGTGTCATTATTATTATTATTATTATACTGATTCCTGAAACCCACTTTGCCAGGCCCAGGCGTTGCACATACCTTGGCCACCACATCCTGGTGGAGGGGTGGCACTGGGAGGATCCTGCTGAGTGAGTGTGCCGCAGACCTTGGAGACGCGACCCAGAGCGGAGGTGCGGGCCGTGGCGGAGGAGCCCCACGGTGTCCTCGAAGGCAATCGGGCTGCGGGCAGTGAACCACCTTCCTAATACTGCAACAAGGGCCTGAACTGGGCCCGGCCCGCGATCAGCAGGAACACTGTGTTGGCCCTCCTCCCCCCTACGACTAACGAGGTGACCCTGCATGAAGTGCGCCGCCGATTGCTGGTGCGCAAGACCAGGAGGAGGTGCGGGCTGTGGTGAAGAGGCCGCCACGCTGTCCCCTGGAGTGCTGGTGCTGCGGCTGATGAGCAGCCCTTTCTGACCTGCTGCGGGGACCTGGGCTGGGCTCGGCCCGCGATCGGCGGGAGGACTGTACCGGCCCTCCTCCCCCCTGCAGGCGGCGAAGTGATCCTGGCAGGGAGAGGCGTCTGTTGGTCACAGATGAGGAGGGGGCACTGGTTGTGGTGGGGGGCCACGGCGCTGCTTCCCGGACCGGCTGGGGCCCCCCCTGGGCTGACCATAGCCAGACTCCTGGGCATTCGGCCCGCGATCGGCGGGAGCCCCCCCTTCCCCCTCCCTCTCCCCCATATATGAGACATCCCTGGGCCTGCCTCTATCACCTGAGGCGGCGGTTGTTCCATTGGTGAGTGCACCCCTAGTGTGGGCCCAAAGAGCGGTGAAGAAACCCCCTGGATGGCTCCCTATTAGGGATACCACAATCTGCCCGCGAACGACAGGATACCACCACGAGGCATACTGTGGGGTGGAGGCCAGGAGCGAGCACTCCCTGAGCACTCAGCGTGAGGCCTGCGAGGTTGTGGCCGGGAGCTGCAGCACTCACTATTGAACCGACTGAGGCCCTGCAGGCAAGCTGCAGCCACTCCTTTCTGTACTCGGCCCGCGATCGGCGGGACCTTCCTTCCCTCCCCCCCCCTCCCCCTCCTGAGAGGACCACGAGGAGATCCTGGGCCTACCTCCAGTCCTGCATGCGGTGGCCCCAACGCGAGAGGGCGCGAACCCCATCACTGGCTCGGGGGTAGTTCCGGGGGCGGCTGAGGGGGCCTCGCGCCGGAATTAGAACGGTGGCCCGCCACGGACATAGCCATTGACCACCTTTAGGTAGCCCGCAACGCAATCGAACCACGACCGGCGGGATGCTTAGGGAGACCCGGTACCGAGTAGGAGGGGCCCGGGGGCACATACCCCCTGGGTGTCCGGGGTGTGGCCTGCTCTTGGAGACGCGTTGATTCTCCGTGTCGCCCCGGGGACCGGTGTTGTGCCTCCGCCCCCGGCCCTACAAAATTCCCACTCAGCCACCTGCGGTCATCCTGGGGGCCCGAAACTCCGTCTGCCACTTGACAAATACCAATAAGGATTGGACGGGTTTCCCGGGAGCCCAACCAGGAGAGAGGACCGACCGCACCAGATGGCTTGGGGTGAGCCGGGGATCCGCAGACTGACTCAGTGGAAGTGGTCACTTGGACGCCGCAACCTATAAAAAGTCATAAGTCCATAATCCTGCACGCAACCAGCCTGAGGGTCGGACATCTGTCCTCTGTCCTTCCTTGCGTTCTCTTCCCTCTCTGGCGGCCCACACTAGACCAACCACATCCCCGGTGACCCTACAGCGGAGTGCGTTCCACCATGCGAAAGGACAAGGGTACGAAGACCCAACCGACCCAGACCAAAATGGACCAATCCGCAGTCAATGCCCCTGCCCTAAGCGAATCCGCACTTGCGATCAGCCGCCCCGAAGGAGACCTGGCGACCATACTTAACGCCATCAAGACTTGCCAAGCATCGATGGAAACTAAAATAGGGGAAGTCCGGGTGGACATGGCTCTCATCCGTCAAGATCTCCGTAACGCGACTGCCCGTGTGATGGCAGCGGAGTCCCGTCTCTCAGAGGTAGAAGATGACGACTCCACTCTGAAAACGCAAGTAAAGCAACTTCTGACCCATACATCAGATCTCCACAGAAGGGCCGAGGATGTCAAAAACCGATCCCGCCGGAACTACCTCCGCCTGGTTGGCCTTCCTGAGGGCACGGAGCCCACTCAGGTCACCACCTTCATTGAGGAGTGGATCAGGTCCTGGATGCCAGCTGATGCCCTCTCCCCATGGTTCCACCGCCGGGGGCCACGCAGCGTCCAATCATCATGAAAATCCTCCGCTTCAGGAACCGGGACGCCATTCTCCAAGAAGCCTGCTCAAGAACGGAACTGCTCCACAAGGGGGTCAAACTTATGCTTTTTCCTGATTATACCAAGGGGGTGCAGGCCCACAGACGCTCCTATCTCCACTTGAAACAGAAGCTACGAGCTCTCAATCTGCCTTACCGGCTCCTTTTTCCCGCCCGCCTTAAGGTGATGCTCCAGGGCAAATCCCTTTTCTTGGATACGCCGGAGGCGGCCTGGACTTGGACAACGGAGGACTGCCCACTCCGCCCAATGAAAAACACCTCTATGACTGACCCACAGCCTGGACCGCGTGGGACTGCGTCTGGGGCCTCCCGTGGGAGGCGCTCTGGGTCCCGGAGGTGGCCTAACACCTGCGGAGCAACAGCTACCTCGCCGGCTAGCTCCCCCTGCATGGAAGTAGATCACCTGGGCTTCGGGACAATTCCAATGGTCCGGACCTGACGACTACAAGGGGTCCCAGTAACTTATCACGCAGCCCCTACATTTGACCCTAAGCGCCGCCATGACGAAAACTACAGCTAGAGGAACTGGTATCCTTGAACATTGAGGGGCCCACTATATAGCCCTACAGCACGCCCCACTGTTGACTAACTGGTCACTTGTTCACATTTCAAGCTTTGTTCACGGGACGACAGATGCTTCATTTTGGGAAGTATGGGGTGGGGGGTTGGTTAGGGTTTTTTGACTGGGACTGTTTTCCCAGCACTTAGTTGTGTTACTCTATGTTACTACAGCACTATGCACTACACCCAGGAATTTCTCTGGGACGGTTCTTGTGATTACCCCGAATGTGCCCAACCTCCACCAAAGTCTAGGGAGTTAATACACCTTAGTGACTCCACCTACTGGGTCCCTACTCCACCACACTGCCATAATGCCCAATCTCTATGCTGGGGGTGAACCCCTGACGGTCCTTTCATGGAACATCAACGGCCTTCTAGATAAAATTAAACGTACTGAGGTTTTAAGATACACCCGAAGGGTCAATCCAGATGTTCTACTATTACAAGAAACACATCTGATGGGTAACCACTGCCCCTTCTTAGCACGCCAGGGATTCAACAGAGTATGGCACTCTGGGTTCTCCAGAGGTGCACGCGGGACGGCAGTCCTCCTGCGACGCTCCTTCCCCTTCTCACCGACCCAAGTGCTCACTGCCCCACAAGGCTGATTCACTACTCTTACAGGTACTCTTGGGAACTCCACTGTTAATCTCATGTCACTGTATGCCCCCAGGCGACCTTGGAACCCACCCTTCGAGGTGCGATGGGGACACTGTCCACCCTTCCTCAGGGCCTGGCCATAGTTGGGGTCAGATTTTAACACTGTCCCTGAACCCACAATCGATGCCACGGGGTGCCTCGACCTCCCATAGGAGAGGAGGGAGCAAACGCCTCAAAGACTGGGCCTCCGCACTGGGCCTCTGTGACGTCTGGCGCACCTGGCACCCGCAGACGCTACAATACACACACACACACATCGGCTGCACACCACACCCACTCTCGCATAGACCTCATTTTCATGCCTGCCCCGGACTGTCGAGCTGTCTCTGACATTCAAATACTGGTGCGTGGAGTGTCTGACCACTCCCCGCTCCTTCTGCGGGTGGGGGGGGTCCCACCGGGGCGCTACGACCCATGTGGCGACTAAACGCATGGCTTCTTCAAGACTCGGAATATAAAGAGAAAGTGGGAGAAGAACTAAAAACCTTTTTTCGTATGAATGAGGGCACAGTGCAATTACAGGGCACACTGTGGGAAGCGGGTAAAACCACAATTCGGGGATACGCGAAAGGGTTCCACAAGCACAAACGACAGGTCCAAGACCACCGACTCTCCCAGCTTGAAGCCCAAGCCCTCCGCCTGGAGCGCACATTGGTTGCGGGGGAGGGGGAAAACGGAACGCCGTCAGCTGCAACTTGTACGCGAGGAGATCAAAAATATCTCCCTTGAATCGGCCAAACTGGTTTGAAGGTTTTCGGTGGCCAGGGTCTATGGATGGGGAGACAAGAACTGTAAATTGCTTCATTGGCTCTCCACCCACCCCATGGCCAACCGGATTGTCCCTGAAATCTGCGATGCGCAGGGACAAATCTCTCGCACCCCAGTGGCAATAGCACAGGCCTTCGCGGCCTATTACAAGGAGCTGTACTCAGCAGATCCCTTGCATCAGTTACAGAACAGGTCCTCCTTTTTGCAGGATACCCCCCTTCCGCGGCTCTCCCAGATGGAGAGCACACTCCTGGAGGAACCCATCACGCCCGAGGAAATTGGGGTCGCTATTTCCTCCCTTGCCACCCATAAGACTCCCGGTCCAGATGGGTTTCCCGCGGAGTACTACGCAGCATTCCGGGGGACCCTGATCCCGAGACTCCATGCCCTCTTCGAAGAAACCATAAAGAGGGGTGCCTTCCCAGCTGTCACAGACATTGCCACCATTTTGGTCATACCCAAGGTACATCCCCCACCGCCCTCTTGTGCCCAATACCGTCCAATTTCCCTCATCAATACGGAGGTCAAAATCTATGCAAACCATTCTTGCGACCCACATACGACGGGGGTATGGGGATGACAAACCCATTCTTGTACAATTTAGCCACTCGCCTTTTAGTGATCCACGATTGGTTTAACGGCGGATGGTCGGATCCAATCTATCGGCTGGAGCTTGAGAGCCTTGGATTCTCTCGAGTCCAGGCCATGCTGTACGGGGCCCCAATTCCAGGCACCCTACCAGCAGTTACCCGCACCGTCCTCCTGGCATGGCGCTCCGCCCTGCGCCACACCCACTGGAACACCAAACTCTCACGGCAGACACCGTTGTGGCATGGCACTTGGTTGCGGGATGTCGCGTCTCTACCAGGGTTCCAGAAATGGGATTTAATTGGCATAACTTGTTTGGGAGATATCTGAAAGGGAGAACACCTGTCCTCCTTCCGAGACCTCCAGCAGGCATATTCCTTGCACTCCACCCAATTCTTTCGCTACCTCCAGTTGCGGCACGCCCTGACCTTCCATGTCCCTGATCACATGACCATCCCTGAATTCAGCCCGTTAGAGGCAAAACTCCTTATGGGGAACTTGAGAAAGGGGGGATATCCCAAATTTATCGCTCCCTGATCAACAACACCCCATCAACACTAGAACCTCTCAAGGCTCGTTGGGATGAGTGGTTTGGTCCTCTTGAGGAGGAAGACTGGAGAGATGCCCTGATGGCCCCTAGGACACTCACGATCTACGCTAGGCTCCGCCTTATTCAGATCTATTACCTTCATTGTGCATATCTTACCCCGGTGCAGCTCCACAGGGCAGGCTTCCTCCCGACCCCACACTGCCCGCGCTGCGAAGCAGAATTAGCCGACTTCTATCACATGGTTTGGTCCTGCTTCATCCTCGCCAAATACTGGGCATCCGTTGTGGCTTAGTTGAGTGAAGTGCTGGGGTGGGAGGTCCCCCTTAATCCTCATGCCCTTCTCCTGGGGGTGATGGAGGGACTGGATGGCTCCCGGGCTGATAAGTTGTTCCTGGGGACTGCCATTCTCATAGCCAAAAGAGACATAGCAGCAGCTTGGAAGGACTCGACCCCCCCTCCTTAGCTAAATGGCGCAGGGGTGTAGATTGGTGCGCCACCCAAGAACAAGCTGTCTATGAAGCAAGAGGGTGCCCAGCTAAGCATGAACGAATATGGGCAAATGGTTGGGACCAATGGTTTTATTGTCCATTGCACGGGTGGACTGATACTTCTCGCGAACAAAATGGGGAGATCGCTTGTAACTATATCGAAATACCTGATATGTCAAAATGGTGCTGTCTATGTTGTTGTTATTTTTAAAAATGCCAATAAAGTTGGTTATCAAAAAAAAATAAGTTGATCAGTCAGTAACACAATTAATCATCATTACAATCAGGCACAGCACATGATAATGGGAACCAACCAGTCTACCATTTTCCCTCATGTATCACAAAGGTTGTGACGATGGAGATCGTTCAGGTGCTTCCCCCCATCTCTCAACCATAATATTTCAGTCAGGGGCCCCAAACCATGTGGAAGTATGGAGTTCCAGGACACCCCAGTGCTTTGCTGCATTCTTCTTAGCGACCACCAGGCCCAAGTTACAAAAGAGGAGTTTGACTCTGGGGATGTCCACATCTGTGGGTATTCCCAGCAGAATAAACTTGGGGTCCTTCTGTATGTATTATCCCATTATCTTGTGGAGTTCCTTTATTATGGTGTACCAATGAGAGGGTATTGTAGTGCATTCCCATAGTGTATGTATGTATGAGCCCCTGTCCACTCTGCAACGTAGGCAGTTGGAAGATTCTGCCTTACCAAATTTGTGTAAGTGGGCCCTATCATACTATATCCTATGTAGGATCTTGAATTGGATCGATCTTAGTCTAGGGCTACTTCTCTTGGGTGCATTAGAGCCGCTTCCTAGTCGGTGTCATCCAGGCTGCGCACCGTAGTTTCCCACTGGGCCCTCAACTTTGTCAGTGAGTCAGGCATATTATTAATTAGCGTCTTGTTAGTCCATGAGACCGCTTTCTCTGCAATTTCCCCCTGGAGCAGTCGTCCCTCTAGAGGACCGTATTCGGGGATATCGGCCGTATCTAGGTTTTCGGCCCTCCATGCTTGTTTAAGTTGTAAGTATTTGAAGTGTTGGGTGGCACTCAATTGGTAGTCCGGTTGAAGAGCGCCGAAGGTGATCAGGTCTCCTTCTTCTAGGAGGTTACCTACTCTGGAAATCCCTATCGTATCCCAAGTTTGGAATCCCCTCCGCTTCCCAATCTCAGTCATACATGTTACGTCCCATAGTGGAGATTGTCGGGTGATTTGTTTGTCCCATCCTATCCGTCCCTTTCCACGCCTCTGTAGTCCTCTGGGTTGCTGGCAGCAATTGCGCCACCTCCGTGCCACCTTAAAGGTAGTGTAAGTATGTGCAGGATTGAAACTGGCTCCTTTCTAGGGCATAAGTCGGGTGATCTCCGGGTAGGTACCTCCAGTCGTTGATTGCAGTTAAGTGTGCCGCTTGATAATAGACTCGTATGTCTGTAAGAGCAATGCCCCCATTGTATTGGTTTCTCTGAAGTGTCTGTAGCGCCACTCTTGTCCCCTGTCCTATAGAAGCGTACAGACTTCTCTCTCAACTGTGGCGAAGATATCGCCCGGGATTTCGTGGTATGTGTTTTGGAGGATGTAAAGGAGTTTTGTCAATACTACCATCTTATACATCACAGCCCTTCCTAGGAGTGTTAGTGGCAATGCTCTCCATCTTTCTACATCTTTATGGAATTCCACTAATATCCTCCAGATATTGCGTTTGAGACGGACCTTTACATTTGTGGTCACGTACATGCCTAGATACTTAAATCCCTCATTGTGAATACGCAGATGTCCCGGGAGGCGCCTTGTATCTAGATGTCCGTCCACTGGATATAGGCTTGACTTGTCCCAATTGATCTTATAACCTGCGTGGGCACCATATGTTTCGAAGATTCGGAACATCCCCGGTAGAGGCGTGATTGGGCGGGTGGCGTATAGAAGGATGTCATCTGCGTAGAGTGAAATTAATTTGTCTTCTAATGCCCCCGGTCTGTCTCTAAAGCTAAATAAGTCAGGGGGTGCTCTAACCATACAAGACAGTGCTCCAGGGTGAGCGCAAATAGTAAGGGGGATAGAGGGCACCTCAGTCTAGTGCCCCTCTCGATAGGGAATTCCGCAGACATCGCTCCGTGTACTCGTACCCTTGCCACCGGACCTGCATCCAGCAGCTCTTTCCATGCCAAGAACTTGGGACCAAATCCGAATTTCAGTAGGGTTTGACGCATAAAAGGCCAGTGGGTGGCATCAAATGCCTTTTCAACATCTACAGATAAGAATAAGTGAGGCTCTTCTCTGTACCTAACTGTAGCTAGCCAATTATAGAGCCAACATAAGTTAAATTGTCGATCTTTTAGGCATGAATCCTGATTGGTCATTGTGTATAAGAGATTACATCACAGCCAGCAGCCGCGTGGCCAGGACTGTGGCCGGGATTTTCGTTTCGACATTCAACAATGAAATTGGACGGTAGGAACCACAGTCCTGTAGCGGCCTTCCCTGACTTGTGTATCACCACCATAGTGGCACTACGGAGGTCTGTGGGGAGAAATTCCACGAGCTTCGATTCTGAACTACCTAGAGGACTCTTTAAACAAGAATGCGAGAAATTCCTCCATTGGAGAAAAGAGTATTTTCCATTTTCAAGAAGTGTTAATAACCTATTCAAATTCAGTCTCCCCCGGCAAGAAAAGTTTCCTTCATGCTAGTAGCAATGACGTCTTGCATTTTCCTAGTCCCAAATGCACAACTGCACATGATAACTCTTCAGCAGTGCAAGGAAGATCAATGGAATCAATACAATAGCAGATGGGAAGACAAGTTGAAAATGAACGCCCAAGCCAGACAGTCAATCAAATGGTGGTGTCAGAAAAATAATCTTTTGAAAGGGGTTCCTTTCTACTAAAACTTACCTTCTCAGACCATAGTGACGTATCCATCTCTCACAGATTAGGGAGCCAATCTAGAAAACATATTGATATAAATTGGAAAAAGCTACATTGAAACCTTTCCTTCCATCCATAACATCGGGCAGGTTACTGATTCAAATAAAAACACAAGAACAATATACTATTTAAACGAGCGAGGAGAACTCAAATTGATCTTTTCGCTATCAAACTAAATACAAAATATCCAAACTTCACGTTGACTGTGTGGGAACCAAAGGCATTGGGTGATGCCCTCTTGATAACTTGGTCAAGCAAATTTCTATATATCTTTCCAGCGTTACAACTAATTTCGACAGTACTCATGATGTTAAAACACTCCAGTGCCAATGGTGGTTCCCTTAACTCCTCCATCTGTCAATAGAACCATACAAGAAATTGCAGTGCAGTCCGAATTTATTGTCAAGAATACAAGGGTAAATCTATCACCCCAAATATACTATCTTTGATTTTGGCTGCATGGCTTTTGAGGTTGTACAGCATGGTTACCTAAATTTGATAGAATGTATGCACATCCTAAAGGAAGCCAAACATCCATCATCAAGAACACAGTAAAATCTTAAATAGAAAATATTTGTAATATGGTGTTTGCAAAATAAATATGACCTAATTCATTTCCAAGAAGATGTAATTTTCCCCTTATCTGCTACATTTGGCAAAATCAAAACTACCACACTTTTCAATTAAGGCTCATCTGGCTGCCATTGCATTTCTAAATGTCCACCGCCTTTCTATTACATTGAAGTATCTCTAAGATGTAAAATGACAGGAGTGTGCACGGTCCCTGAACGCTGGCAGGAATAAATGTTTACGATTTAGGCAAGAATTTCTATGATGGGGAACCAGTATTAAAGTAAGAAACAATCATTGTCATACATGTGTGAGAAATAGTTAGTGATGACCTAGTACTGTATCAAGAGCTAACAAAAACCTGCACTTAATTCTCTGCAGCTTTGCTGAAATCGTAAACCTTCTAATCCCCTCACACTTCTCCTTAGGTGAGTGAAGGTGAGCACATCCTTCGTATGGCTTGTATTCAGAGTTCATGGGCAGGCCGCTGAGCATATTGGCATTCTGTCCTCTAGAATTGGAAAAGTCCTCCCCAAGCAACTAAGACCTGGAGGTTTGTACGCGGTTTCCCTTTAGAAATGTGAGAACAAGCCTTGCCAACACTCTTATCAGGCGTCAGGCCCTAGAGTGAAGTTATATGTGCATGAGGATTTTAATTAGGAGATCGATGTACGGACTATACTGGTAATTGGGCGAAGTAGCAAGCTTTGAAAAATGAATGCTGAACATTAGCTATGCACATATTAATAAGCTAAATATTACATTCATGGGCGGAAGCCATTGGAAACCAGCGTGAACCAAGATAAAACTTCCACAATATGGATTCATTAGTGCACAGACATTTTCTGTTACCCTACTAGGGATCGCGATCACAATCATAGCTGTTAAAGGGTGATAATTTTTGATGTATATTACAGCTGGGAAGTTCCCTAGGACGAACTAGGGGCAGAGCTGCCAGGTTGCTGCTGGGCTGATTATACTATTTTCCTACTACGCTTCTTTGATTTTGGCTTTTAGGTATTGTTCATTGAAAATTTGAATGAATAACATTGCAACTGCACTAACATATAGCATTCACATAAAGCAGACATTTCTGTTATCATGAAAGAGATTGTGAATAGAAATTTTGTCACTGGTTGACCTAAAAACTTGAGATTTGCATAACTTGCTTTGCGTCAATATGCTAAATTTCAGCAACATTACACAAAAATAAGTGTAATTACATGAAATGCCAATCTGTCATTTTTTGCTATACTTTAACGTTAAATGTGTCCTTGTGTAAATTTTTGATACAATGATGCGTTTCATACTACAAAAAACCAAGCATTGGCATAGCCAACAGGTCTCGCCTTTGGGGCCTTATAAGTGTTTAGCCATGCAGCACGTTATCCATTACATTAGCCATTAAATACATCAAAGTTTGTGGTAAATCAATGTGTCACAGGCCTGAACGTATCCTCAGGATCGAACCGATGCTCTTAGGGGTCCACCTCCCGACTGCCCCAAGTCTGGATATAAAGTACGCACAGACTTTAGGATGGTCAAGCGGGGGAAGGGAAGGATGGGGACAGCGGGGAAGGAGACCTAAAATTAAAGAGAAGAGAACATCACACACATGTTTTATAGCAATACCCTACTACTATGCGTGAGAGAGTTTTTGACTTACACTAACCTGTAAAGAAAGAAAATACCGCCGTGCAGACACGGGTGGGGAAGCAGGTAATCACAATGTCAGTGAACGAAGGCTGCAAGGGGATAAACATATGTCACTCAACATGTTCCCTTATACGTAAGTGCTATGATTGCGCTAAACTCTGTGTCCTTATTTTACCTGTGCATGAAAACACTTTTCTTTAAACGTAGAAGCGAAGGTGACCACCCGCCATCAACACCCCCTATATCAAATGAAAGGAGAACGAGCAGGCAGTGTGAGCGTATTGTTGGTAATCCAAATACTAATCTCTTATTTAGCACCCTCCAGGGAAAGAGATTTAGTGGTAATGTTATCATTAAACAAAGAATTAAAGTACGAGTTCAATATCACTCTTAAAATGATAATCAAATCCAAACACAGTTTCATAGATTTTCCTCCCTGCAAGAGCCACTGTCAAATGGGCTCGCCAACAGGGAAGAAGTAGCCAGCACTCTAGGGTGCAAGAGTAATCAGGGATTCACCCAGTTCTCCCCTGCATGAGCCACTGACCAACTGGGCTCACCAACAGGGAAGAAGTAGCCAGCACTCTAGGGTGCAAGAGTAATCAGGGATTCACCCAGTTCTCCCCTGCATGAGCCACTGACCAACTGGGCTCGCCAACAGGGAAGAATCAACACTAAGAAATACGAAGGAGTTTAAATGAGGTAAAGTATAGAGAAGTGGTGTCATCTGACACCCCTACCGGACCAAAGAAGTTTCCAAGAGGCGAAGACTCTGACCGGGTCAAGGAACGAGGTACCGGTCACTCTGAATAATCGGCAGCGTCTCTTGCCGTGACCGCGTCTTTTCTATTTTCCCGGAAGTCACGTGAGACGTTGCGTCTCACGTCCGACGTCCTCTGAGGCTGCCGGGAGTTGTAGTTCCCGTCAGCCGCGCCTTGATCCTGCCTGGGAGTGCGTGTCTCCCGTGGCTCCTGACAGTACATCCTCCTCCCGGAGAGCACTGACAGGCACAGGGCTTGTCCGGATGACGTCTATGAAAGGAGGTAACCAACCTAGGAGCATGCACCGCAGATCCCGGTTCCCAAGAATTATCTTCAGCATCATACCCTTTCCAAGACACCAGATACCAAAGGCGTTTACGCCGGATCTTTGAGTCCAAGATACCTGCCACCTCGTATTCTTCCTCTTGATTAACACACAACGGAGCAGGGCGTCCTTGGGCTGTGCAATAAGACGGCTTTAACAAAGAGATGTGAAAAACTGGGTGTATTCTCATATGTGAGGGCAGTGCAAGTTTGACCGCGACTGGGTTAATGTGTCTCACGACTTTGTATGGACCTATGTATCTGGGATTAAATATACTGTACCGCTTGAACCTTATGTTTCGTGTGGATAGCCACACCAGATCCCCTTCTTTGTATGTAGGCCCTGGTCTACGATGTCGATCTGCATACCTCTTATACATCTCTTTGGCATGTATTAGCTGTTGTTGTGTGTCTTTAAGCGTGTTGCGTATGTGCACTAATCTTTCCTGTACCTTCGGAACTCGTTCACTACACCCTGGCGTTAAAAAGGGAATGAAACGAGGGTGATGACCATATGTGCTGTAGAAGGGAGAGTGTTTGGTGGAGTTATGCTGTGCGTTATTGTAAGCTATTTCTGCAAGCCATAACCACTCCACCCAAGCCTCGGTATTTTTATCTACATAACATCGCAGATACTGTTTCAATGTTTGATTTAGGCGTTCAGTTTGTCCATCTGTTTGAGGGTGGAAACTGGTGGACATGGTGGAGGAGATCTGTAAAGCTGAACACCATATTCGCCAGAACTGAGCAGTGAACTGGGCCCCTCGATCTGACACGATTGCCTGGGGAAGTCCATGAAGTCTGACCACATGTATCTACAATAGCTTAGCTAACTGTCCGGCGGTAGGCAATCG
Source organism: Calotriton arnoldi (assembly GCA_963921515.1). Lineage (NCBI taxonomy): Eukaryota > Metazoa > Chordata > Amphibia > Caudata > Salamandridae > Calotriton > Calotriton arnoldi. Next base: position 666,569 of record CAWUFW010009184.1, read on the forward strand.
TTTGCAGGCTATGAAATGTCCTAATTTTGTTAAGTAGTCGATCGCCACTAAGATGACTGTATGTCCCTGGTCTTTGGGTAAACCCACAATGAAGTCCAGTGAGAACCTTTCCCAGGGCTTGTTTGGTGTGGGTAAAGGTTGTAAGAGACCCTGAGGTTTTCCTGTGACTGATTTGTTTTGAGCACAGACTACACAATCATTTATCCATATGTGTATGTCTCTTCGAAGAGAGGGCCACCAGAACTGACGTAGTATCTTTTCACACGTTTTCTCGTTTCCGTTGTGTCTTGCACTAGGATTAGCGTGACACCATTGAAAGACCATGTGTCGTAACTTCATTGTAGGAATAAGGACCTGGTTGCCTTTGACTGGGATGCCTCGTCGTATCTTCCACTCGGGATGTCCTTTCAGCCAGTCCCTCCACCGGAACGTCTGCATACCCTTATCCACCTCTCGCAGGAAAGCGTTGGAATGGAGGGCTCCGATAACTCTAGATGGTTCTATTATAGCTCTTTCGGATCCCTGTAGGGCTACTACCGTGGATTCCTGTCTGGACAATGCGTCTGCCTTTTTGTTCATCGCTCCGGGTCGGTAAGTCACTATGAAGTCATACTCTTCAAAAAACATCATCCATCGTAACAACCGGGGTGAGAGTAGCCTGGTGGTTTTTAAGAATTGTAAGTTACGATGATCCGTGTATACGGTGACGGTGTGTCTGGCTCCCAACACCCAATGCCTCCATTCCATAAAAGCTTCTTTTATTGCAAGCAGTTCCTTTTCGGCTATAGTATAGTTTTGTTCGGCATTATTCAATTTCTTGGACATGAACGCCACCGGATGCAACTGTGCTGTGGCGATGTTCCTTTGAGACAGCACCGCCCCAATAGCCACGTCTGAGGCGTCCCTCCACGATGAACGGTAATGTCGGATTTGCATGCATGAGTACAGGAGCTGTTATGAAAGCATCCTTCAAGATGTCGAATGCCTTTTGGGCCTTGTCGTCCCAGAAGAACCGGGTATTCTTCTTTGTCAATTTGGTTATGGGAGCTGCCTTATGGGAGAAATGTGCGATAAAACGTCTATAGAAATTAGCAAACCCCATAAAACATTGGATGTCCTTCACATTCTTAGGACAGGACCATTCGGTGATAGCCTTTACTTTCCGTGCTGCCATTTCCTGACCGGTGGGGGTAAGCATTACCCCCAGGAATTCCACAGTGGACACATGGAACTCACATTTGCTGATCTTACAGAAGAGGTGATTATTTCTCAAGGCTTGAAGAATCAATCCCACGTGTTGGGTATGTTCCTCTTTGCTGGTGGAATAAACCAAGATATCGTCTATATAGACAACTACGATGCGGTCTAAGTAAGCTCGTAAGACATCATTAAGAAAGAACTGAAATGCAGCTGGCGCATTACATAAACCAAACGGCATAACTTAGTATTCATATAAGCCATACCTAGTCTTGAAAGCCGTTTTCCATTCGTCTCCCTGCCGCATTCTCACCAGATGGTATGCTCCACGAAGATCCAGTTTTGTGAAGATTACTGCACCTTTGACTTGTTCTAATAAGACGGAGATCAATGGGAGAGGATATTGATTACGAATAGTAATGGCATTCAAGGCACGAAAGTCAATACAAGTCCTGCGTTCGCCATTTGCTTTGGCGATAAAAAACAAAGGAGAGGCTGCTGGGGACTTGGAATGACGAATGAACCCTAAGGCTAAATATTTGTCCAAATACTGACGGAGGTGTTCGTTTTCGGGTTCCGTTAGAGAATACACCCGGCCACAGGGAACCACAGCACCGGGTATCAGGTCTATCCGACAATCATAGGGACGGTGAGGAGGAAGGATTTCAGCCATATGCTCATCAAAAACGTCTGCGTACTGTTGATAACAGGAAGGCAGGTCTATTTCTTTTTCTGCTGCGGTGGCGATATGATGAAGATGAGCTAGTGCTTGTGTTGGCGTACTGAAATATCTGGTACAATTCTTTTTGCAATACTCGGAGTCCATAGAAAGGGTCTTCTGTTCCCAATTAATGGTAGGGTTGTGTGTGACCAGCCAGGGCAATCCCAGGATTATTCCATATAACGGAGCTCGTATTACGTCGAAGGACATGATTTCTTGATGTTTCTGGTCGTATTCCACTGAACAAGTCTCCGTGGTGTGTCTAATGGGTCCCGACTCCAATTGTTTCCCGTCTACAGCAAAGACCTCTTCTGGTACTGTTTTGGGTAGGAGTATGACCCCCAATCTACGGGCTTCGTTCTGATCAATAAAACATCCAGTAGCTCCGGAATCCACCATAGCTTGGACGTGATAAGGTTTCTCTTTAATATATATCACCAATGGTATAAAGAAATGTTCTTTGGAAACGTAAGTGTGGTTTCGAATGGAAGGAATATATCTACTGCTCAAAGACTCCCCTTCTTCCCGTCTTGAGCTCGTTAGTTTTCCGTCTCTGGTCTGGGTATCAGAACCGCCGCTGTTCCAGTTCGCGTGCGGTTGAACTTGGGTTTCACCGGACATTCCCGTAAGAAATGTCCCTTCTTCCCACAATATAAACACAATCCATTCTTACGTCTGTGATCCCTCTCATCTGAAGTAAGCGAAGCACGGATAGTCCCTATTTCCATGGGTTCGGTAGCGGAGGTACTATAATCATGGGATCTCGGGCGTTCGAAACGAGGAGTGTATTTTTCCTTCCTCCGGACTTCACCCTTTCTCTCTCCCAATCTATGGTCCAATCGCATTGCCAGGTCTATGAGATCCGCACAGGAACGAGGTTGGGGATCCACTTGGGCTATGACGTCTTTTAGATCCTCTTTAAGTCCTTGATAAAATATAGCAGCTTGTTTACTCTCAGGCCAATCAGTTTCTGCCACTAATCGTCTGAAGGTGTTCAGGTATCCGATCAGATCTTTACTCCCTTGTTTCAGGTCTAGTAATTCTCGGTCTGCCGAGAACGTATCCCCCTCCTGTCGAAGGTTTTCTCGAACTCCTCTCGGAAGGCATCCCAGTCATGTAACATGGGGTCATTTCTTCTCACAAAAGGAACTGCCCATTGAGCAGCATCCCCCGATAAGTATGATATTAGAAAGGCGACCCGAGATTGATTGGTAGTGAATGTTTTTGGTTTGCAACTGAAATGGAGAAGAACCTGTGACAAGAACACTTGTACCCTACGTATATCCCCTGTGTATTTCTCGGGAGGGGCAAGGGGTATAGGAGTTGGTATTTCCACCACCATAGTACTAGAGGCAGGTTGAGACTGACTACCAAAATCAAAGGGATTTCTTTGCATCCTGTCTACTCTTGCCTGTAAAGCAGCGGTTTCACTACGGGAAGCCTGAAGCTCAGCCTGGACAACTGCTAAGGCTGCCATGACGTCGTCTAAGGTCGCCATGTGTGAATCAGCTCGACCGGGAGGATAAAACTGTTCTTGGGCCGATTATTCTGTCCCAGGCCTGAACGTATCCTCAGGATCGAACCGATGCTCTTAGGGGTCCACCTCCCGACCGCCCCAAGTCTGGATATAAAGTACGCACAGACTTTAGGATGGTCAAGCGGGGAAGGGAAGGATGGGGACAGCGGGGAAGGAGACCTAAAATGAAAGAGAAGAGAACATCACACACATGTTTTATAGCAATACCCTACTACTATGCGTGAGAGAGTTTTTGACTTACACTAACCTGTAAAGAAAGAAAATACCGCCGTGCAGACACGGGGGGAAGCAGGTAATCACAATGTCAGTGAACGAAGGCTGCAAGGGGATAAACATATGTCACTCAACATGTTCCCTTATACGTAAGTGCTATGATTGCGCTAAACTCTGTGTCCTTATTTTACCTGTGCATGAAAACACTTTTCTTTAAACGTAGAAGCGAAGGTGACCACCCGCCATCAACACCCCCTATATCAAATGAAAGGAGAACGAGCAGGCAGTGTGAGCGTATTGTTGGTAATCCAAATACTAATCTCTTATTTAGCACCCTCCAGGGAAAGAGATTTAGTGGTAATGTTATCATTAAACAAAGAATTAAAGTACGAGTTCAATATCACTCTTAAAATGATAATCAAATCCAAACACAGTTTCATAGATTTTCCTCCCTGCAAGAGCCACTGTCAAATGGGCTCGCCAACAGGGAAGAAGTAGCCAGCACTCTAGGGTGCAAGAGTAATCAGGGATTCACCCAGTTCTCCCCTGCATGAGCCACTGACCAACTGGGCTCGCCAACAGGGAAGAAGTAGCCAGCACTCTAGGGTGCAAGAGTAATCAGGGATTCACCCAGTTCTCCCCTGCATGAGCCACTGACCAACTGGGCTCGCCAACAGGGAAGAATCAACACTAAGAAATACGAAGGAGTTTAAATGAGGTAAAGTATAGAGAAGTGGTGTCATCTGACACCCCTACCGGACCAAAGAAGTTTCCAAGAGGCGAAGACTCTGACCGGGTCAAGGAACGAGGTACCGGTCACTCTGAATAATCGGCAGCGTCTCTTGCCGTGACCGCGTCTTTTCTATTTTCCCGGAAGTCACGTGAGACGTTGTGTCTCACGTCCGACGTCCTCTGAGGCTGCCGGGAGTTGTAGTTCCCGTCAGCCGCGCCTTGATCCTGCCTGGGAGTGCGTGTCTCCCGTGGCTCCTGACACAATGGCCGGAGACATAATTTACATGCTGTCGAAAAAAAGCCATCAAATAAATAAATATGTAAGCACATTACCTAAAGCACCTTCACAGGCACCACACCGCATCACATCTAGTTACCCGTTTTGGCTATGCTCGCTATAAAAGAATGTAGATAGGCCAGGTCACCATAACCACTGACCACGCTGAACGATAAAAAGTAAAGTTCTGCTGCACACATGTATACAACTGATGCCCCTATTACTAAGCACTTTAAAATATCTGTTAACTATAGAGGATGAAAACCTTACATAAGCAATGGAAATTTGCGAACTATGCAACGACAGTGCCCAGATTAAGAAAGCAAGTCAGTCCACCACTAATGGTAACCAGGGATTAAAGACCTATACAAATGTTATGTTGCAAGGTAGAATAGAAATAACAAACAATTTAACATCGTTTTATTTACAGATTTCAGAGATCGGTTAAAATAGAAGAGAAACGTGTAGTAAGGCCTGTGGCGTTTGTTTTGCTGGACCACAGAACTCTAAATAAAAAAAATAAAGTTTCAGCTTGTATTAAAATAGTTCTTCTAGTTTGGCAGCAAAAAGAACAGACACCCATCCTTCCTCTTGCTATGTCTACATATGCGTGTATGTGTTAAAGTGCCCTTTGTAACACTTTAAAGAGCAGTTAGCTTATGCTCTAGCACTGTTAGTATTGTGCTGACTAACTATACAGCTGTCTGCACAAATTATATATTCTGTGGATTCTTTAATTGTTAAATTCTGTGTTTCTGGTGAGAAAAAGTTGCAAGTACATGGTTTAGTACCATGTTTCAGCAGAAAATGGACTGACTAGTTAATAAAACAAGTAATCAGTTTCTTAAATCCACACTCTCTTTCCATATTGCGTTTATCCGAACAATGAGGCAGCTACGGGAAAACAGTAAAAACTGTCCCAAAAATGAGTTTCCACACCTTTTAAAAAGAAACGCCCAGAAACAATAATGAGGTTGCAAGGAAGTGATGAAATTCTTCAGGTGCAGAGGCAGACACAGTGAGAGTAAAGATCTAGACAGCTTGGAGCTGCAACTGATAAATAAGCAAATTATCACACTGTGGGCAATAGTCACCAAGCAAGACCTTTTAGAGGCAATAGCTGACATACAGAGTGGGCCAGGCAACTGTTACAGAGATCAGTGAGCAACTTTCAGATGACAAGTTCCATTCCCTGTGAAATAGATAGCTCAGATGTCTAATGCATCCACTGCATGAATGCGTGTGAGTGTAACTTAAAGAACATACAACTTATATGGTGATATGTGTAAAGCTCGCAAGCCACTGGTTTGAACCCCACCTGGTTGATTCAATTTCATGCAGGTGAAACAGGAAGTGACACTGCCAATAGCTCTCACTGTGTGCATCACTTCTGTTAAATGTGGATCAGAGATAAAGTAGACTGACTACTATAAACTATAAACACCCATATTCCAAAACTTTAAGAATGTTGGTGTGTGTGTGGGTGAAGTTATACCATTTACTAAGAACTTTACTGTTTCTAAGTCATTAAGATTAATGTGGTTCAAACCTTTACATGGCTTATGCTTATGCAGATGTGCTCTGACTTGCCACAAACAGACCAGAGCCCCAATGAATTCAAATAGCTTTGGTGAGTCAGCGCACATCTGCATAAGCCCTTTAAATGTTTAAACCACATTAATCTTAATGACTGAGAAACAGTAAAGTAGGTTCTAAGTAAACTGTAAAATTTCAGTCGACCACATGCTCTGATGTTCTTAAAGACTATGAAGCGGAAAAAAGGTGCCGAACAAGAGCCATCTTTTTAATTGGATCAACCCGGCGCACGAAGTAAACAAAACAGAACACTTATCAACATGGCGCCCAAAGTAAATAAAATAAATAGAAAAATAAGAGTGTGGCAGCCGTGAAGAAAGATGAAGCGTGGCAAATAAAGCGGCTACAAACCTTTTTTTTATTAACCCGGCGATGCACGATTTAAACAAACACATCACTACAGTCCAAAAACATGAGCAGAGTCAGCACTGTCTAGGCAAGACCTAAAAACCTAGTTAACACAAAATGAAAAAATAACAAAAAGAGTAAGACCACATGTAACGGGGGCAGTCTCCATGGGAGGTTCCTAAACACCAAAAGAAGGAACTAATTAAGCAATTCACCGAACAAAAGCAGGCCTTTTCAAAGGGCACTAACAGGAACCAATCAAAAAGATGGGTGGTGTTTGAAGCCCATATTGTAGATACAGCATGTCTCGAAGAGACAGTGTGCATGCACTGTCTAAGCGAGACCTAAAAATGGCAAACACAGAAGCACCTCAAACAACAACCGTTCACATTGTGTTGTTCCTGTGAGTTTGCAGGATATTTTTACTGCAAATAGCACATTCACAGTAAACTTTTACCGTGAATGGTGTGTGATTGTGTGAATTGGCATAATTCCGGGAATTTTGCAAACCAGTGTAATGCAAAGTTTCTGAAATTATATGAATTAATCCGGCTACATTTAAATTTCAGCCAGGTTTAATAAAAAACATTCACATCTTTCTTACTGTCCATGTAAAAGTTAACTTCTATTACTAAGTAATGAAAAGGTAGGTGAAAGAACTGAAAAATGTCAGAAATAATGTAGTGCCATCTGTTGTAAGGACATATATTTTGTGAAATAGTATGCAAATGTTCTACTGAAAATTAGTCATTAGTTGATCACATTTTGAAAGCACAGGTAAACTTGGAACATTTACATGCAATGCAAGGAAATGGGTTCCCATTTTAACACTTAAATGAGACAATGATTTTACAGACTTGAATGCGTAACATCACACTCCGTTAAATCTGTATTGAACTCTGTTTTTCTAGCATAGCGTAGTTTAAAATCTGTAGCTGAGACTACAATTAAGTTGGTGGGGAGAGAATAAGATCCAGGTGTTTCATGTAAAAAGGTGGTGGCAGATATGTTAAGAGGTAGCCGAATGTGCATCGATACTGGTGTAGTTTGTCTAGATACCCTCAAAGAGCTCCGTTTCCTTAGGATTTATAGGGTGGGATATCGTGCTATGTACTAAGGCCTTCATTTATGATATCTGATGCATCGCTGCGGTAGGGCAGCGATGCGTCAGAAAGAGTTGCGTAGCGATACAACAGTTTGAAAGCATGAATACGCCATGGCGTAAAGTCCCATGGTGTGTCAAAAAGAATGACTCTTCCATGGGATGGCTGCCACAGAGAAAAGTGATCCATGTGCAGCCAAAGTGACGCTAGGCTGCTTTGCGGCATGTAAAGCAATGCAAATCACCTTAGCATCGCAGTGGAGTGGCGTCATGCATAAAAAATCCATTATAAAGTGACGCATTTGAAGGTAGAGATGGAGCAGGCAGCAGCAGACAGGGCAACAACCCCAGCACCAGCCAGGATGTCCAGACAAGACCCCCAGGGGAAGAGGAAGAGTAATTTTAGTGAGGAGGAGAATCAAATTCTGATAACCGAGGTGCCAATTTCTGAAGATCAACTCTTTGTCACCTCCAAAATGCCATTTGGGATGAAAGAAGCCATTTGGCAGTCCATAGTGGACAGGATTAACAGTATCGGGCTAGCTAAAAGGACAGTGCCAGAGTCCAAGAAGCACTGGTGTGATAATAAGCGTAGGACCATGGAGAAACTGGCCAATAACCTGAAGGCAGCCATGTAGACCGGAGGAGGAGGACCAGGAGGAGCTGAACCCCTTGGAGGAGCAGGTGGCATCAGCCATCCCAGCAGCGTTGGTGGCTGGAGTGGCAGGACAGGACAGTGCTGGCCTTGAGGACCAACAAGACCTACAGGGTAAGTGGCATCAAGGGACAATATGCTCAAAAATGTCATGCTGCGCAGCACAGCAAGCTAAATTATTGCACTGCACTACACTGCGCTGAGTCCAAGGGTAAGGGTTGGAATTTCTCACATGTTCAGTCATACATTGTATGAATGTAAGTCAAACTGCCCAGTTATATGTTGCACAGCCCAGTCCTGCTCCGCCAAGTTTGTCCAGTCCATGTGTGATGTGCAGCACCAGTCCAGGTTCACCGTTGTATACTGGTACTTGTAGTGGATAGTGACATGAGTGACCAGGACTACAAGTCCCACAATTCAAAGTAAAAAACCTGGACTGGAACACCACATCATTCATGGACACTGAAACCCTGCCCACCCTGACTTTTACAATGCAGGCCCCCTAGCACCATGAGGCTAGTGTGTCTGTCTTGGGGCCATGCAGGCAAATCTGGATTGTAAAGCAGTGGAATGGAATGGTGTTGCCAGAGGATCAACTCCTCATCTGAGAGAGGGTACAGATATAGTGTACGTGAAGTATCAACACATAGGAAAATGCTAAGAGCCATGTGTATAATCACTAACATGAAACTACATTGCAAGCAGCTGTACAGTTGTGCGCACACAGGTGTTGGCAGCCATGGTAGAGACGACCCTTCCTCCTGTCATTTACAAATCAAAACTGGGGTTGGGGATGAATGCGAGTGATACACACCAAAGGACCATGAGTGTTTGTTGAAAGAATAGATGGTGTGTGAGCCTGGTAGGCCCCTGGTAGTGTAATGCAATGTAGGTGTGGCTGAGCACATTTAACTGGCACTGTGTCTGATTGGGGAGACATTGCATAGCAAGGATGTCAGTAGTCATGTGTGTACTGAAAGGTAGCCTGAGCGATACTCACGCACTGCTGTGTTTGATAGTGTCACACTTGTGATGCAGCTCGGAAGGGATGCCATAAAAGAGGGCATTGGTGTACTACTTCCTAAATGTGATGTGGACCTTGGAGAAGATGTAGCATGTGTCAGGAGGGATTAGGAAAGAGAAATGTCTGACTATGCCTTATATGTCAAAGCAGGAGGATGTCAAACAGGGACTCGTGAAGTGACTGGGTGAAATAGGTTTCCACAACGATGGGCAGCTCTTAGTGATGTTTGGAGGGTGAGGCGTATGGGCCTAGTTGTGTGGCCAACCTGGGTAGGTACTTGTTACAGAATATCATTACTACTAGCATGTGGGCACCAGCTTCCGCCATAGCCCTCAAATACATGCAGCCATATTGGTCAATTGGAAATGGTGGCTCACATTGGGGGTGTTGGTGTTACATGAGAGTCAAAGTATTATCTGTGTGCCATCAGTGAGAGACATAAAATTGAGTCCCCGTGTCCACTAGAGGATTGACAGAGGAGTCATGTACAGGTACAAGTGGGTGAGGCTGAGTTGAGCTATGTGTGATAGTCCGCAGAGACCCAGATCTGGCAATGACAATATGGGGTGAGCTTCTGTGGTAACCTGTTCGAGGCATATGAACTGTAGATCATATGCTGTGCATATATCGCCATCTAGTGTTGGGTCCGGATGTTTGCACTTTGTTTTTCTTCGAAGAAGTCTTTTCCAGTCACGAGGTAGGTGACTCCTCCTTTCGGTGATAGTGCGCATGGGCCTCGACTCCATTGTTAGATCGTTTTTTTCCGCCATCGGGTTCGGATGTAAGTCGATACGCTCCGGTTCGACACCATTTCTTCGGTTTCCCTCGGCGCGCAGGACTTTCTACCTCGACGGTATTGTTTCTGATTGCGTATTCCATTCCTCGCATTTCGTGTTTGCTGACAAAAAACCCTCTTTCGATCGGAGAGCTTGCGGTAGGCCGTCGGGCCTACCCGCGTCGCTTCGACTCGCAGTCGATGGAACGAACTCCATTTAAATTCTGCCCTCGGTGCCATGCAAAGTACCCTTACACCGACTCACACGAAGTGTGTAAACTGTGCTTGTCCCCCGAGCACAGTGAACAGGACTGCGACGCGTGCAAAGCCTTCCGCTCCAAAAAGACGCTTCGCGACTGTCGGGCTCGATGTCGCGACATGCAGAGTCAACACACAGGCTCCATTCCTGACCTTTTCGGGACTGATTCGGAGGAGGAAGCCAGCGATGCTATCGGGGCCGAGGAAGAACAGGAACCGATCTCCGTTTCCGAGTACGGCTCCGACCAGGATGAAGACATTCCGCAGGGACAGCGTACTGTAAGTACAGACCCTCCCTTGCCCCGAAACCCACCACAAACAAAAAAGAAGGCTACGGACCAATCCGCGCCCTTGGGCTCCGGTCGGCACCGAGACCATGCTTCCGACGCCCCTCCGTCTGGCCCAGCACCGAAGCCTACGAAAAAGCCTTTTGGCTCAAAAAAACCCCACGCCAAATCGGGCACCGAGCCGAAACCTTCGGGATCGAAAACTAAGTCCGGCTCCGATCCACAACATTCGGTGCCAAAACGCACTTCGGATCCGAAAACACCGTTCCCTAAACCTTCGACACCGAAACCTTCGGCGCCGAAACAACCACCGGCACCAAAATCACCAAAAAAACACTGTTTCAACGATCCGCTCGATAAACCGGACCCGAAACAGAAAATGCTCTACATTCATCCACAAACTGGACATATTACCACCACAGTGACTCTAAAAAGAAGAACTGATGCTGAATAGGAATATCACATTCCTTTGAAGAAGAGAACTGTCGGAACTAACCCTTCTCCTCCTTCTCTTCCTCCTCCTATCCCATCTCCCCCTTCTCCACAGTCTATAACTGTGCTTACTTCACCTCAGCACTCACCACATACACCTGATAACCAGGATGATGGGGATGATAATGGGGACGGGATGATGATGGCCAACCAATACCTGCAGACCCATGGGACGATTATAACGTTAACTCGCCCACAGGCAATGATCCTGACTTATATCCTACCAAACCCTCTCCTCCAGACGATAGTGTAGGATACATTGAATTGCTCAGTAGGGCTGCTAATTATCATGGGGTGCAGCTCCACAAAGATTCCCTTGAAGAAGATTTCCTTTTTGAGACCCTTAGCACTACTCAAAAGTCCTCACACACTTTATCAATGCTCAAGGGTATGATCAGACATGTGGATGATATCTTTAATGATCCTGTCAGGGCACGTATCATTACACCTAGGGTAGGCAAAAAATATAAGTCTGCACCAACTGACCCAGCGTACATTAAGGGACAATTACCTTTAGACTCACTAGTAGTGTCTAACACGCGCAAAAGGGCTAACTCCCAAACCACAGGAGATGCTCCACCCACAGATAAAGAATCCACGCTTCTTGACGCTTCGGGGAAAAGAGTCGCATCTCAGGCAGCAAACTTCTGGTGCATAGCCAACACAGAAGCGTTGCTAGCTAGATACGACCGTGCGCATGGGACAAGATGGAACAATTGATCCAATATCTGCCCCAAAAACACAAATCTAAGGCTGAAGACCTAATAAAGGAGGGACAACTTATTTCCAATAATCAAATCAGGTGCTCCCTCGATGCTACAGACACAGCTGCCAGAGCAGTAAATACCAGTGTCCTTTTAAGAAGACACGCCTGGCTACGTATCTCTGGATTCAAACCCGAGGTTCAAACCTCTATCTTAAACACACCTTTTGATAAGGAACACCTTTTTGGACCGGTGGTGGACTCTTCACTAGAAAAGATGAAGAAAGACACCGAAGTGGCCAAATCCATGGGGGCGCTTCAGTCACCGCAAGGATGTGGTTCCTTTCGATGCTCTTTCTATCGAGCGGGGTCCAAGAATTCTTCCTCAGAAAATACCTCCACCTAGAAGGGTGATAACCAACCCTCTGGCTCAAAGACCTACTTCAGAGGGGGTTACAGAGGAAATAACGGTAAGGGAAGAGGTAGAGGTTCAAACTCGCGCACCTCCCCCTCCAATAAAAAACAGTGACTCACCTCTCCTTCCCCCGACCACCTAACACCTGTCGGGGGAAGACTGTCAATTGTTTTACCAGCTTGGCAGTCAATAACAACAGACAAGTGGGTTATACCAATTATCCATTCTGGTTACTGCCTGGAGTTCATCAATACTCCTCCAAACATTCCCCCAAAGTCACACAAACTCTCCTCGGACCATCTACACCTCCTCAAACAAGAGGTACGGTCCCTACTCTTAAAAGGAGCTATAGAGCCCGTACCACTGCAACACCAAGGGTCGGGCGTGTACTCCTTTTACTTCCTCATACCAAAAAAGGACGGGTCTCTCAGACCAATCTTAGATCTCAGAGAACTCCATTTTTACATACAGTCAGACCATTTTCACATGGTTACACTTCAACAGGTACTATCTCTGTTGCAAAAAGGCGACTTCTTGTCCACCCTAGACCTAAAGGATGCATACTTTCACATCCCAATCCACCCTGCTCATTGCAAATTCCTCAGGTTTGTGCTAGCGGGCCAACATTACCAGTTCAAAGTACTCCCATTCGGGGTCACCACTGCCCCCAGAGTCTTCACAAAATGCCTGGCAGTAGTAGCTGCTCATCTCAGGAGACTAAGCATCCATGTCTTCCCATATTTGGACGACTGGCTCATCAAAGCCAGCACCTACCAACAGTGTCTCAAAAACACTTCCGTAACCATCAAGTTACTACATCAACTAGGGTTCACAATCAATGTGCCAAAGTCACATCTTCAACCAGACAATATTCAGAACTACCTAGGAGCCACTTTAGATACTCAAAGGGCTCTAGCGTTTACCTACGCAGCCAGAATTCTCAACATTCAGGCTTTGGTTCGTCAGTTTCAACCCAATCAATCTCTTCCAGCTCGGGCTTACATGCAACTGCTGGGGATGATGGCATCCTGCATAATGATCGTGCTGCATGCCAGACTTCACATGCGTCCACTTCAGGAATGCTTAGCCAGTCAGTGGAACCAGTCAAATGGTCTATTAACCGATCTAGTGTTGGTAAGCAGCCGTACTCATCGCTGTCTGCAGTGGTGGAACACACAAAATCTGTCAAAAGGACGGCCCTTCATAGACCCGGTTCCACAGATAGTACTAACAGCGGACGCGTCTCTAAACTGGCTGGGGTGCCCATCTACATCAACACACAGTACAAGGACTGTGGAGCCACCAACAAAAGTTGCTTCATATAAACCATTTAGAGCTCATGGCCATATTTCTAGCCCTCAAAGCTTTTCAGACCCAGCTGAAAGGGAAAACTGTCCTAGGTCGTACCAACAACATGACAGCCATGTATTACATACAGAAACAGGGGGGAACACAATTGTCCCACTTAGCCCAGGACATCTGGAGGTGGGCCATTCATCACAGGATCTTTCTCCTAGCAGAACATCTCCCAGGAGTAAACAATCAAATGGCAGACCTGCTAAGTCGTCAGACACAGCAAGTCCACATATGGGACATACATCCTCAGGTTCTCCTCCCATTCTTCCAAATGTGGGGCTTTCCAGACCTAGACCTGTTCGCCACGCATCTAAACGCAAAATGCCCAAACTTCGCGTCCAGGTATCCACACCCATTGTCCAAAGGCAATGCACTATGGATGAACTGGTCAGGGATATTTGCTTACGCTTTTCCACCTCTCCCACTCATTCCATTAGTGGTTCGGAAACTCAAACAAGCATCCCCGACACTAATCCTAGTTGCTCCCACATGGGCACGTCAACCATGGTTCACTACCCTATTGGAACTCTCGGTAGTTCCTCATCAAAAACTACGTCTTACACACAATCTCCTCACACAGAGCTGTGGAGACATAAGACACCCAGATCCAGTCAACTCAATCTGGCGATCTGGCACCTGAAGTCTTAGAGTTCGGCTATCTTAATCTACCGCCAGACTGTATGAATATCATCAAGGAAGCTAGATGACCTACCACAAGAGCCTGCTATGCAGCAAAGTGGAAGCGGTTTGTAATTTACTGCAATAACAACTACATCAACCCGCTTGATGCTTCTGTCCAAAATATTATATGCTATTTGTTACATCTACAATGTTCCAATTTAGCATTCACGTCCATACGTCTACATCTAGCTGCAATAGCTGCATACCTACAAAATAGACAACATCTATCTCTTTTTAGAGTGCCTGTCATTAAAGCATTTATGGAAGGACTCAAAAGAGTTATTCCCCCAAGACGTCCACCTGCTCCAGTATGGAATCTCAACATTGTCCTCACCAGACTAATGGGCCCACCTTTTGAGCCATTGCACAAATGTGAAATACAATTTCAAACATAAAAAACTGCTTTCCTTGTGGCTATCACATCACTCAGGAGAGTAAGTGAACTTCAGGCATTAACTATAGAAGAACCTTTTTGCAAATGCATCAAAATAAAGTAGTTCTTCGGACTAATCCTAAATTCTTTCCTAAAGTCATTTCTGCTTTTCACATCAATCAATCGGTTGAGTTACCAGTGTTCTTCCCTCAACCAGATTCAGTAGCAGAACGTGCACTACACACATTAGATGTTAAAAGAGCATTGTTGTATTACATAGAAAGGACAAAACCTTTACGTAACACAAATCAACTTTTTGTAGCTTTTGCTCAACCACACAAGGGCAATCCCATATCAAAATCAGGAATTGCTAGGTGGATAGTCAAATGCATTCAAACCTGTTAAGCAAAAGCAAAAGGAACATTAAAAGTTCCCCCTAGAGCACACTCTACACGCAAACTGGGGGCTTCTATGGCATTCTTAGGAAATATACCCATAGATGACATATGCAAAGCTGCAACATGGTCTACACTTCACACATTCACAAAACACTATTGTGTAGATGTGTTAGCAAGACAACAGGCTAGAGTGGGCCAGGCAGTTTACGTACAGTATTTCAAACCACTGCAACAGATACAGGTTAGCCACCGCTTTGGGACATAACTGCTATATAGTCTATGCACAGCATATGATCTACAGCTCATATGCCTCGAACGGAAAATGCTACTTACCCAGTATGCATCTGTTCTTGGCATATAGAGCTGTAGAGTCATATGCGCCCACCCGCCTCCCCGGGTACCTATACCTGTTGCAGTAATATCTTACTTGGATACACGCATTCATGGACATCTCCTTTTACTACTCCTACTATCTCCATTATCACCCTCTGCAGGAAAACAATCTAACAATGGAGTCGATTCCCATGCGCACTGTCACCGAAAGGAGCAGTCACCTACCTCGTGACTGGAAAAGACTTCTTCGAAGAAAAACAAAGTGCAAACATCCGGACCCAACACTAGATGGCGATATATGCACAGCATATGACTCTACAGCTCTATATGCCAAGAACAGATGCATACTGGGTAAGTAGCATTTTCCTTCTATTTTGACTGGACCTATCCCCTCAGAGTTGGTACACAGTGCCTACAGTTCGGAACTTTGAATACAACTATGTGTGTACTGCAATCACATGAGTATACACAATTAGGTAATCCATAGTAAGTGCATGCCCTTACACATACCTGCAGTGTAAGATGGTTGCTAGCTTGATAGAGTTGTGTGGATGCATGTCAAATGAATGCACAATGGGCATGCACGACAGCACAAGGCAGACTGGCGTGTTGTACTGTGTGAAAGGCAGACTGCAGGATCAAAAAATCTACATGACCAAAGCCATATCAATTTCCCAGGGAATGTGGGCTGAGTTGTGGCCAGAGGAAATGCAGGCACCCTGGTGATTTGCTGCAATGTGCACAGTAGTGGTGATAAAAAGGGAAACTCTATCCAATATAGCCATCATGAAGAAGAAAGGCAATCACCAAGGCAGAAGTGGACCTTACCTCCACTTACACTCCCCAGCAGGGCAGTCCATCAAGCTGTGTAACTGGGTTGCAATGTGTGATATGACCCAAAATGTCACCCTCGTCACACAGGGGTTCTGTAAACAATGTAGAGATAATGCCATCTGAAAGTCAACAACAGTGAATCTTGGCCACAATTCCTATGAGTAACATATGTCCTACACATCAGTGTTGAACTCAAAGTGAATGAGAATAACATCAGTATGTCTGCCAAAGTTACTCATGTCAACATCTGCCATAGATCACCATTAACATATTCCATTTTCATTGCAGAGGGAGAGACAACACCTAACCACCAGCCTGTCCTGGATGACCAATCTGTTGTAGATGACATCCTGCCCCCCATGGACGACACCTTCCAGCAACTCCCAGACTCCATTGGAACACCTTCCCTGGTCACGGCAAGGTGTGACAGTTTCACTGGGTCTCCAGAGGAACTGCCTATCACAGAACATGCCCCATTTGCCAGCAAAAAGCTCAAGCCTGGACTCCGAGGACCCCCAAGTTATCTTCCATCGGCGAGTGGTAGGAGTCCAGCAGCAGCTGGTAGATGAGGTTCAGGTGGGGATGGAGACCATTGCAGGCAGCCTAGAGGGAGGGAGTCTGTAGGTGCCTCAGTCCCCATATTGACACCTATGGAGCTATCAAAGGCACCTACTCTTCGCTCGATCGAATGGAACAGTCCCTGACTGACATTGCTGGTGTTATAAGGCAGAGGCAACAACAGCCCTGCCATTGTGACACCAGTGAGGTTGCCACCCAGCTGGGGGCCATGCCCACCACCCTCCAATCTATGGAGCAGAAGCAGGACTCCTATATTGCTACTGTGGGTGCCTTTCACCCCTATGTTGTTTCCTTGCTAACTAGCCATCTGTCCCCTGTCCATGCTGTGCTGCCCTCCTTGCTGGCACAGACAAATGCTGGTTGGGACAGGGGAGCCACATCTTCAGACCCTGATGTTTGTGTGCCTCAGATGCCTCCTGCACAATCACCACCACCCTCAGAGGAGGCACAACACACATCAGAGGAGGAAGATGTGGACTTCACCACCTTCCGGCGGCGATCTACCCAGTAACATTTGTCGGTGCCTTTTGGCCAGTTTCCCATTGAACCTGTGTTAATTATCATGCCATCGCCCTTTTCACCTAGTACTGTCTCCTTTGTGTATGCCCACCTGTTAATCTGATCCATATTTGGACTGTCAATGAGGCCTACCTTCCCTTAAGGCAATTTGGACCTCCTACTGACTTGAATGCTCCTCTCCTCGACATGTCACATGACATGTATCCCCCATGAACTCTGTCTGGACATCCTTTGGATCTTGAACAATGTTAGGGTTGTTGCTGCAAGAACTGCTAATTCAAAATAGCCTATGTACACACCTGTAAATAAATGAACTACAATGAGCTAGCGTGTTGAATGTCTGTTGGAGATAGGGCTAACTAGATCCTGGTGGATATGTATTTCCAAAAGCCACCTCCTGGCATCACAAGTAAATTGTGTGACTGTCCCCATCACGTGCTCTGGTTGAACATGGCCATGGAATCATGTGGAAAATCTCATTTAACTATTGAACGTTGTGATGTGACAATAAGCATCAGTAACTTTAGTGCACACAGTGAAAAAGCCCAGCTATTCACACAATTGCACACCTGCACAAATTGGGTCCTGTGAGGCATGTGTACCACTAACACATTTTCGCACATCCACAGATATGTTGCTCATTTATGATGACAATGTCATCATGCACATATGGCACCCTCACTGCTTACATTTAAGATGTCCTAAAAGTACTAGCATAATGCATGTACTGGCAAGATGTGGAAATGAATGGTCAGGATTCTTCTGTTTCACATCATACCTATGCCACTCATGGATGTAGCAAGTACTCAATGCCAAGGATGCTTGACGTTTCCAGGCAGGTGTGGGCGACATTTATGCCAACTAACAAGCTAACAACAATGACCTACATTGGTGCCAGGGTAAGTTTGAAGTGGCAGACACCAATGGTGTGTCCCAGCAGTGCCAGGAATGGGTATTCTGGAGTCACATACCCATCTCTACTTTACATGCAGCAAGGCTACAGCAGGTGTCTATCTGGCCTGCACGTCAATTCACATGAAGACGACCAATGACAGTGCCTAAAGAATGGTGAAGAGTCCTTAAGTGACTCAATTGTGAGGTAAACTGACTCTAGTCCATAGACCTCTCACTAAGTAACACATATCTACAAAAATGCAGGCAATTGCTGCTACATGTACTCAACTCAACTTACTCCATGTTTGCAAATCATAATTTAAAAAGGATGACGAAGTTGTGAAAGTAGAACATTTTTTATTTATAAAAAATATTGTCTAACTACACCTATCTGCCCTATACTAACTATTTAAATCTACCTACACCTACCTGGCCTATCCTAACTAACCTAAACTCTATACCTACACTATCCTAAACTACCTTAACTGTTAGACACAGAGGACAGCTTAAACATCTACTCTCCAACTCCCCTTAATACACACACATCAGCACAACACAGAAGACAACCACATCCTAAACATACACTAACTAAACATATAAATCTAAACAAATATATATATATTTTGTTTTTTTATTTGTAATCCTGGAATGGCCTATGGGACTCCACTCTGTTGATGTGACACCTCCATATGGGTCGTTGCCTTTGAAGGTCATGGGTGATCATGCCTGCCAGTCTTCCAGGTACCGGCAGTCTTTCCTTCCTCGTACAATTTGGCCATCATCTTGTATACCTTAGCCACGTGCCTGATGTGGCGGCAGTGCTCCAACCTGATGTGGTGATTCTTAGCCTCACCTGCTGTCACATTGTCTGGGGGAGGTAAAGGAAATATGTATCAGCAAAAGCTGAACTTGTACATGATGTTAGCAATAATAGGCTCTAAACATCACATGTGGCATGCCAGCCCACAACCACATAGAAAGAGAAATGTGCAATATTCCGTCTAAACATATACTTCTTCCTAATGGAACAAGGCAAATGTACTCAAGTGCAGGCAGTGTAGGTATACGAAATGGCAGTGTCAACACAAATACACTTATACCAATATCAATCCAAAGACTGAGTTGCAAGCATGATTGGTGTACACATGGAATTGAACACATGGTCCACAGATGGACTCTCTGGTATTGGTTATACAGCCTGCAACTGTGTATTTTTGTGGTCACTGACCTATGTGAAATGAGTTATGTCAAGCAAGTACAGGTAGTGTGCCTCAGCACTGGTTAACTCATCTGGCAAATACACAAGTCCACACACATTGCTGCATTGACTGAATCTGTACCAGGTAGTCAAAATATAGATGGAGGATGGGCAGTTACCTTCCATAGAATAGAGCTGTTTGACACTTCACCAATATTGACTTATGCAAATACCAGGGACCCTAACACATAGAGGATGTGGCGCAACGGCCAGAGCTGCCAAATCGGGAATTGGGGAACTGGATTTGAGTCTCGGCGTCAGCTCAACAACCTGTGATTCTGGGCATATCACTTAATCTCCTCGTGCCCATGGACAGCACCTGGATACCCTCACGGATGATAAGCGGCGCTATATAAATCTACAAAGAATAGCTTATTGTATACAGTTCCAGCAATGCCATGGTGACCTTAACACTTCCTAGTGCCAGTTCACATGTCAGCAAGGCTGCTTTCCTTGATGCACATTAAGAAAAAGCCTATCCATGTCAGGAGTGTGTGCGTTCATGTTTCAAAATCTCATGTGTACAAGTACTTTGTGCTGTATCTAGCAGATAATGTTCCACCATGAGTCAAGGGTGACAGGGTTGGTGCTAGCCAGTAGAAGTAACGCTACGAGTAGGTGAGCAGTGTAATGGGCTCTATGCTGCTGGTACCGTGCAGACCTGCACAAGGTCCTTTCCATATTGCATCACAATGAAAAGCTCCCTGTAAAGGGGTGAATGTTTCTTGTGAATAGGACATTGGGTATATAAGGCCATTAATAATTCATGTAATTGCAGTTCCATGTGCAGACTGGCGACATGTGTCACATGTACTCCAACCTAATCTGTCTGCACAAAGATAGGATTCCTTACATCCTGTCAGGACCTGATAAGCTATATGTCCATACCTTGCCATGCGGACATCTCCACTAGCAATGTGCATCAGACAGGCAGTCTGAAGATAAACCATCCAATACCATGGTAAAATAGAGTTTCTATCCTACATCCTTCTATCCCCCATGGCATCTGTGTAATTGTTCCTCTGTCACCCCATCTTGCATATTTATGATCTGGAGTACTCCGAGGATGCTCACGTACCCCTGAGGCAGTATTAGAGATATTACCTCACATAGGGTCTTAAAAGGAGCATTTTATTCTACAAAAAACGTACTGCTCCCACAAGGACAATCTAACACACTATTTGTACATTTGGTAGTATGCAGAAGGAGCATTTAGCTGTTAACCTTTTCGGTGCTCATGATGGCTCCCGGCCATCATGAGTCACGGTAGGCGTGTGCTCATGACGGCCGGGAGCCGTCAGAACGTTGACGCTCCGCCCATGCGCTGTTAATTCCCCGCCTGTGCGGGAGAATTAATCAGTGGGTGGAGTTCTGACGGCTCCCGGCCGTCATGAGCACACGCCCACCGTGATTTATGATGGCCGGGAGCCGTCATGAGTACTGCAGCGCCACGCCCAACTCTGCCCCCCCCCTCGCACCGCGGCGGAATTCGCGCCGCGGCGAAGGGGTTAAGGACAAGAACCCTCACTCACCCGAAGGTCATGGGGCTCCCTCCTCACACAAGAACCGCAAGGTACCTTGTGTGGGTTACAACTCCCGAATGCACTGGGAGGAGGGGAGGTGTTTTTGATGAGCAGAATGGTAATGTTGATGTGAGGGGCAGAATGCAAAAAAGAAGGATTTTTTTTTTTTACAGTGTTACAAAACTATCTCCAGGTGGGCAAAATGAAGTTTTATTTTGGTGCTCCCATCGGATAGGATTTAAAATTTGCAAGGACGGGGTAACAACTACCCTATCTCAATGGGTCAACATGTTTCAGTCCCTGTACCCAGTAAATCACCAAGTCGAATGTATGACTAGTATTTGATTTCATTTTTGAAAGCAGAGTGACAGCTTATCTCTGGCCCTGACAAATGCCCGTGAACTTTAGATAGTCATTAAGGGACGGAAACGTGTTGACCCATTGAGATAGGGTAGTTGTTACCCCCTGTCCTTTCAAATTTTAAATTCTATCCGATGGGGGCACCAGAATAAAATAGCACTTTGCCCCTCCGCTCCTTTCAGTGCCTTCGGGAGTTGTAGCCCACACAAGGTACGTTGCGGTCCTTGTGTGAGGAGGGAGCCCCATGATGAAGCTTGTCACCTTCGGGTGAGTGAGGGTTCTCGTCCTTAACAGCTAAATGCTCCTTCTGTATACTACCAAACGTACAAATAGTGTGTTAGGCAGGATTACAGATGCCATACCTCTTGATAATTGTGGCATAGGTGGTGAAACAAAGTAAAGGACCAGCACCAAGGTCTCCTGTCCCCTAGGAGCCTTGCTTGACTTTGCCACCTCTGTTTTTTTTCTGCCGTTTTCACACACTCCCGCATCCCACACCCGCTTCCCGCTCTCCTGCTTCCCCAGTGCCCCCCCCACGACCCACCTAATGGAGCCCGCAGTGCAGCTCCTTTGAGCAGGTCCAGCCAGACCAGCTCTCCCTGACTGCTACCAGTGACTGTAGGCCTGCCTGACCTGACAGTCGCCAAGCAGCAGTACGTTCCAGGTTCCCTCTGCCCCTCAGGACTTTCGCCAAGGTCTCCTGTCACCTAGGAGCCTTGCTTGACTTTTTGCCCCCTCGGCGCTTTCCCGTTCTCCCGCCTCCCCAGCACCCCTCCCAGGACCTACTTAATGGAGGCCGCAGCTCCATTGAGCCGGTTGAGACCAGCTCTCCCCTGACTGCTTCCATCGACCGCAGGCCTGCCTGACCACAGGTGGCAAGCAGCAGCAAGTTCCAGGTTCCCTCTGCCCTCCAGGACCAATGCCAAGGTCTCCAGTCCCTATGAGCCTTGCTTGACTTTTTGCCCCCTCGCTGTTTTTCCGACTGTTTTCCCACTCTCCCGCATCCTGCTTCCCACTCTCCCACCTCCCAGTGCCTCTATCCCCCCTGCCAGGACCTACTTAATGGAGTGCAGTGCCAAAGGCAAGCCTGTCTGCGCCAGTCCATGCCTGGACCGTGCCCTGCACCAGGAACCCTGGCCCTTCGGACTCCCACAGGTACTCCGCCGCCGATCTTCGTACACTAGACCCAGGACGCAGCAACAAGTGCTGCCTCGCATCTCCCCTCTTCACAGCAGGACCATTCACTTGTCTCCACTGCCACGTCACCACTCCAGGACCCATCACCCATGCAGGAACCAGCACGAAGCCGTCCGCGCCTGCCAAGACCCCGTCAGATCAACTCAGATGCCTCCTCTTTAACGCTAGATCTCTGTACAAACACACCACCAAAATCTGGGACACCATCTCCACCCTCACCCGCGACATATCCTTCATCACAAAGACCTGGCTCACCCCAGCATCTACCCTGGACATTGCCACAGAAACACCCATCGTCTACAAGATGAAATACCGCAATCGCACCACCAAACACAGAGGCGGCATTGCCATCATACACAAGGAATCAATCATCTGCACCATCATGACGACAAAACCACGCCAATCATGGAACACATGAACTTCCAGCACCGCACCGGTGATAACACCAACATCAATGGCACCCTCTCTTAAAGACCCCCAGGACCACGGACCAGACTCAGCAACTCCATTGCTTAATTTATCACCCTGCTTGCCATTGAATCCAAACACTACATCTTCCTGTGAGACCTCAACATTCAACTAGACGACTCCATCGACACCAACTCCACCGACCTCCTGGAAAGACTGGACATCATCTGCCTCAAGCAGCTGGTCACAGACCCCACGCACAAAGCAGGACACACACTGGAGTCCATCTCCACGTCTAGCAACAGATTCACTTACAACTGCACATCGAAACTCACCTGGTCTGACCACTCCATCATACACTTCATCATCGCCAAACATGCTTGCGCCGCTCCCACCTGACACAGCGCCCCCTTCCGCAGCATGTCTGAGTTCACTCAGCAAGAATGGACTGACACCCTCAGCACCACACAGCCCAATGACCCCACCAACTTGGACCACGCAGTATAGAACTTCAGTGACTGGATCACCAGCGCCACAAAGTCGCTTTCACCCACCCAGCTAAAATGCATAGACATTCCAAACAAGCTAGCTGGTACACCTCAGGTGCAAACAACTTAAAAGAAGATGGCGCACCAGCAGGAACCAAACCGACAGAGGCCCCTTCAAAGTAGCCCTCAATGACTACCATTAACAGATCAGAGTGGCAAAGAGGGAGGCTCTGACACCAGTGCCAACCAAACCTAGGAACTCTCCACCATCATCAGAGAGTTCATCTGACCGTCAACCACTGAAAACTTGATCCCCTCATGACATAAACTCTGTGATGCCCTTGCCGACCACTACCACAACAAAATAGCAGCCATCTATAAGAACATTCGATCCCTAACCCTCCCAATTTCCTCAGCCTCCAATCAACCACCACCGCCGACCGCCCACTTGCTGCATGGAAACAACTCAGCACACTGAACACAACCACCCTTATGAACTCCATCCACTTAGGAGCACCCACCGACCCCTGCCCCCACAGACTCTTCACCCTCAGAAGAGATCAGCCGCCAACTCACCACCACCAGCAATGCCTCTCTAACCATGGCTACGTTTCCCAGTGCCTGGAAACACGCCGAGGTCAGACCCCTCCTTAAGAAACCCTCGACAGACCCCAACGATCTCCAGAACTACTGTCCCATCTCCCTGCTCCCCGCCAAAGTCCTGGAGAAGGCCATCAACCTCCAACTCATCGAACAGCTGGAGAGAAACAACCTACTAGACCCCTCCCAATCAGGATTCAGAACCAACCACAGCACCGAGACAGCTCTGATCGCCACAACAGATGACATCCGCACCCTATTCGACCCATCCTGATCCTGCTTGATCTCTCCGCCGCCTTCGACATTGTCTCTCATCACACACTCATCGATCACCTATACCAGATTGGTATAACAGACGACGCGATCAGATGGATGGCATCCTTTCTCACAGGATGCACCCAGAAAGTCCGCCTGCCGTCCTTCACATCACATGTCAAGCATAACATCTGCGGCGTACCCCAAGACTTATCCCTCAACCTAACAACGTCTACATGACACCACTCGCAGACATTGTCAAATCGCACATCAACATCATCTCCTACGCCAATGACATACAGCTCATCCTATCGCTCTCTGCTGACCCCACCTCAACGGAGTCTAACTTCGACAGCTGCATGAAGAACGTTTCAGCATGGATGAAGGACAACCGCCTAAATCTCAGCACGGACAAGACTGCAGTTCTCATCTTCGGCAAACACACCGCCCTCTGGAATGACTGCTGGTGGCCATCGGAACTCAGACCCACCCACATGCCGAAAAACAACACTCGCAACCTTGGCATCAATCTAGACAGCGATTTCTCCATGAAACGTCCAGTCAACGCCGTCTTCTCAACATGCTTCCACACGCTCCGCATGCTTTGCAAAATCTTCACGTGGCTCCCCATCACCACCAGGAAGACGGTAACACATGCCCTCCTCACCAGCCAACTGGACTACGGCATCGCACTCTATGCAGGCACCACCACCAAACTCATGCAATGATTCCAGTCGATCCAGAACGCTGCCGCCAGACTGATCCTCAACCTGCCGGAGAGAACGCACATCACCCAGCACCTGAAAGACCTCCACTGGCTCCCAGTCCAGAAGAGATGCCATTTCAAGCTCTTGACTCACGCCTACAAAGCCCTCCATGACCAAGGACCCGCATACTCGAACCACCGTCTGCATTTCCACCGTCTCCCCAGAAACCTCCGCTCCGCATACTTCGCCCTCACGCAGATCCCTCGTATACGCCGCTGCTGTGCCGGAGGACGCTCCTTCTTCTTTCTCACCTTTAAAGCCTGGAACACCCTCCTCCTCCACCTCTGCACCTCGCCCTCGATGACCGACTTCAGGATGGAGCTCAAGATCTGGCTCTTCAAATGAGACCTAGAGCAAGCACCTGGATAGCCTCTCGGGTGACAAGCCGCACTTTACAAATAATGAATGATTGACTGAAATAATTCCTACTGACAATGTACTTACACCATCACAGCAACACACGTTGATATACCATATGTCCACTGAGATTACTCTAATCAATGTTAAGAAATAACTTTGCCCCCTCAAAGCCACATATGCAGCACCTATCATAGGAAGGATTGTTGGTTTGTGATTCCTAGCCTGCTCACATGGTCACACAAGTTTGTCTGATTGTGGATTTTGACTACACACATAGCTACTGGTACATGTATGGATCACAAAACATTTTAGTTGTTGAACAGCATGAATGTCTGATCATGCCTATAGTCTTTCACACTGTACTCATTTTGGTTGTGAGGTCAAAAGTATGCTGCATGTATGAGCATAGTATGATGCTAAACAACAATAGTATAAGTAGTATTTTGGAAAATATGTTCACTCTATATAGGATTCCATAACACTGTAATGTTGAGTATTGTTAATGCTGTTTGGGATATATGTTACACCTCACCTGCACCGGTCTCATGCTCCAACATGGACATCGGCAAGCATACTGTGTCCAGACAAGCTTAGCCTATCTCATTCCACTTTGCTGTAACATTTTTCGAACAAGAGTTTCTTACGTTTGTGCCATGGTATGGATGTAAGACAATAGACCTTCTGACCATCTGTAGAAATTGTGGCTGGTGATGGTACATGTGCCATAAGCATCCAAACAGTATGTGCCCAAACCTCACCATAGCAGGTAAAGAGCCATGAATCATGTGGGCCTGTATACATTGCCCCTACATGCACATTGATATTCGTCCTTGTTCATTTAACATGTTACTGTGTACTACTGACTCCGGAACACGGGGGATAACGGTTTGATCCCCAGCGCTGGCAGCAGGTTAGCCCAGCACCTTGTGACTCTGGGCAATAGCTCGCTTAATCTTCCTGACGGCCCCCAGCGCCAGGACACCTCGCCTGAGGTAGCTGCGCGCTTTACAAACGCTGGTATTATTATTATTATTACTCCATTGGTGAATTAACATGTACTGTAAATCGATTACAGGTGAATGATGCTACCCCATACACATTACAATGTTACGAATAGCATTAGATCATACACAGTCCTTACAGAGTTCCAAACACATACTATTTACACTCACTGGTAGCATTGGGAACCCTGAATGCCTCCACTTCGCCCCAAGTGTATGGTGCAGGGCCACCTACAAGACAAAAACATAGTACATTGCTTTGTGAATATTGCAAATGTACACTGTATACATATGATGCACAGTACTATGACATCTTAATGATCTGGTATATTCAGCACGTTGGGCATGTAGGACGTGGCAAAGTTGATATAGAATAATAAAGGATAAATATATACGCTGTATCAAACTGTTTAAGGACAATATCTGACTGTCACTGGTGCACAGAGTGCAGAGTAGGCACAAAACATGCTACCTTGCAACATGGTGCATGCCTTTGATGGCTCTATCAAAACCTGATCTTGAAAGGGTCTCCATCTGGAAGTAATTACATTGGCAGGGGTGTGACCAACTCTCTACGTGTGCTGAACAATGCAGCACACATTGGAAGGTCAACTTGACAGGTGATTGGTCATTACTTTGCTCCTTACTTGTTACTTGTGCAGGGTATTTCAACATCAACCATTCATGCTGTGTACAGGCACATATGTGAATTGAGGTCATGTATTAAAATACATGCAAGTGAAATGATTTGGTGTGACCCCAACACCTTGTTCAGAAAGTGGTTTGAAGAAACATGAGGGGGCCCCCTGCAACGTACATGGAGGGTGGCCCCTTCGCTCCGGACCAAGTCATGAGCTCTCAGGCAAGGTGCCCACCCTCTCTGCACAGTGCCGGAGGGGGCCCTCTGGAGCTCTGGACCTCTGCACACTGCGGGTCTGCTGGGGCTGTTACACCACTGTGAACAGCCCCCTGGGGCGTGGTGTTACCATTTGACAGATTTAGCCTATATCATGGCATCCTACCCCTCAAAATATCTGCCCTTACTGTTAAGAAATAGATGACAAAATGCTTAAATGCGCACACAACTACATGCAGATGGTAAATATGTACATACCAACGGGGCCTCCAACTTCCAAGCCAAGGTGATCTAGGATATTGGCTTTGCAGGTCACCACATCTGCCCATTTGTGTTTGACCTGGTGTACAGCGCGGCCGACACCAAACGCCTTGGTCATGTGCCACCGGACTCTTTCCCACCTCCCTTTGCACTCCATGGTGGGGTAGCCCTGGCTGATCCTACCCTCTATAGCAATCATGTTGGGCACATAATGTGCCAGCAGCCAAAGCAGGCCACCATACTCCCCCCTCAGTCACGATCTTGGCTCTCCCCTTCCTCGACATGGCGCAACCTGCTCTATAACCCGTTAACTCGATTAAAAAATGCCCCTTAACCTCAACCCTATCCCTAAAATACAAAACCCCTAAATGGTCTAACACCCAACAATACAGTGACAAAAACAATACAAGTAACAAATGCCCAATTAACACATTTGGCACAAGACAGGGAAAGCACAGGCACCGACAAGACCAAAATTCAAGACAATCCACAAAACACCTCCTACAGCCAGCACAGACAAAAAGACTGTATGTGAAAGTAACTTCACACTTTCTAGTTTGCAGCCTTCCACAGCCATTGTGTGATTTCCTGGGTGTATCCTGCCTGTTTTTGACAAATGTGTTTTTTATAACGCATCGGTACAGAAATACCCAATTCGTGTTTAACGCATGCTAATGCAGAAAGCATTGTTTTAAACGCATTGGCGTCGATGCTTGGCTTCCGACCAATGCTCCGGGTGTCATGCGCCGTGCAAATGGGTCAATGTTTGGATTCTGACCTATGCAACTGGCTTCTTGTCTGATACACTGTAGTAAACTGTGCAGTGCAGGTGAACAAAGCTGGGGCTCACTTCCCTTGCTCCTCTTTTCTTATGTGACATTCTTGATATCTTCACATGTGTGGAAATTCATTGGTAAAAGTGTGCTTACTCCAGTATTGGAACTTTCATAGATTCACATGCTTGAATCATTCCCTGTCATTGAGATGGGAGTCCCTGGTACCTTTAAAAAAGTAATATCCTAACAGACATAGAACATAAAGGCCTAAGGTCTCCTTATTTAGTAACATATCCTAATCCTTATTTAAAAAAAAGGAACAAACTTAGAAAACAACCAATCAGATGACACCACCCTGTAGAACCTTCCTGAGAGAAGCTCCAGTCCCCAGATTTTCTATCGCCCGTCAGCTTTTTTCCTTACAGCTTTCGAAAACATTTCTACAGGTTTTTCCTTCTTCTGACTTCACAGATATACTTTCCAGATCTGTGTATCTGTGCTTAGGTTAAGTAAACTGATGCCTACCATGTCAGACACACCTAAAAAGGCCTCTTCAGACACTGTGGCACTTTCAGGAAAAAGAGATTACACATCGACAACCCTCATACAGGCTGTCTTTATTGTCTTTATCCAGACCACAAACCCAAGGATTGCAAGGTATGCCACACGTTTTCTACTAAGACTTTGAAAGATCGCGAAGGGAGGCTTCTCTTGTGGCTGCAGAGGCTTAAAAACAGAGATAGAGTGCTGCCTCTTCCAAATCCTCTTCCAAAACGCCTCTTAAAAGATCCCTTGATGACTCCGTAGGTCATTCCTCTCAGCAACCACCTAAAAAGGCCGCTTAAAAATCTTCAGAGGGTTCACATAGACCTGGTGCTCCTAAGTTGCCTCTCATACGACAGCAGGACAAGAAACCAGATTCTGCCAAAAAATCCCATCAAAAACCGGCTTTAGAGCCTTCTACTCCTCCTTCGAAAGTGAAACACACTTTTAAGAAGCCTACCTCCGCTCCGCTGACAGGGAACTCGTCTACGACATCCCTGACGACAAGAAGATCTCTCCAAGTGCTCTCTGATAGAGACATCTAGCTGCAGATTCCTTACCTTTGAACTTCCAGGGGTCAGGCTGAATCCGGAAGATTTTTGATAGCAGTAACCCCGTGCGCCGTTAGGTGGCGTTGGTTGACTCCACGCGATGTCTTAGGCGTTGGGTTAGTCATCGTTGTGACGTCCGCGTCGTCTATATAGGTGCCACCCCGGTGCGCTGAGGTCAGTTCTTTTCTTTCCACGCCAGCCACCGCAGATCCGTCGAAGAGAGCTACCCCCTGTCATTTTTTACAGACTTTTTTCGACTTTTGTTGACCCCTTTTGGTGTGTAGGGATATCTAGTAAGAAGACCTCCAGGTTCAAGCCATGCGACGCCTGTCACCACGCCATGTCAGTCACAGACCCCCACCTCGTGTGTCCTGGTGCCTGGGACGCGAGCATGATATGAAGTCGTACTCCAACTGCCGGGCCATGGTGCCGAAGGCTTTGAGGGAGCATTCCCTAAGGCTGACCGTGGCCTGACGCCACGGGGGTCGCCTCGCCGATCTCGTTCCTGCTCCCGGTCTCAGTTGAGAGGAAGGTCCGAGCACCACTCCAGAGGGTCGAAGTCCTCTTCCTCGAAGTCATCGCAGTCAGGAAAGAGGCACCCCAAGAAACACAAGAAGTCGAAGCATGCTTCGACTTTGCCCCGTCTGTCGCGTGACGAGACGGAGGAACGTCGACATTCGAGGCCCTGCTCCACATAGCAGGTTTCCCTACCTTTCCGGGGCCGGGAACGACCCACGTCCAGCTAAAAGAGTTCTATGATGCCGTGTGCGCCATATTTGGGTGACCTGATCCTTCTGGTGCGCCTTTGTGCCCCGCAGGTTCGGATTAAGGAGATCCTATTGGTTATGCGCCCTTGGATCCAACGCCACGGCCTCCTCCTGGACCCGTCCCCAGGTCCGGACCGGCGCCGGTCATACCCCAGGCGCGACCTTCCACGGCGCCACGTCGCCGGCGCCCACCGGCGGCACCTACCCAATCATTATTCCGGACGACACGGAGCTGGTCTTGTCCACTGGCGCCGAAGGAGCCGTATGGCTCCATGCCATTCAACCTGCCCTATTCTGAAGGGTTAGGAATGGATGATGAGGATTGGGAGGGGCAGCAGGATCCCTTAGAAATCCCACAACCTCAGGATTTGGACTGGTATGAGGACCTGGGTGATGCCAGCGGACTGGACACCTCCCCAGATTCTGGAATGCTGCCTCCCCCTAACCTGGCTACAGAGGAGGGGGCTTCATTTGCAATGGTGGTACGTAGGGCTGCGGAGGTTTTGGTGGCAGTCTGACGTCTAGACAGAGGTCCTGCAACCTGGTGTCTCCTCTTCAGAACCCTTGCTGCCTTTCAACGAGGCCTTGACAGATGTTCTTCTGGGCACCTGGTTCAAGCCTATCACAGGGGCTCCTGTGAACAGAACGATTGCCCGCCACCATCACCTTGCACCGGGCGACCCAGCTTTCCCCACCACCCACCCCACTCCACAAAGCTCGGTGGTCCAAGCTTCTACTTCCTGTGGTGCTTTCCCTTCCGTACTCCCGGACAGGAAATCCAAAGGCTGTAAGGCTTCAGAAAGAATATCTTTTCTTCCGCCAGCCTGGCATTGTGGTTGGTGAACACCACATGCCTTTTGGGCCGTTATTCCCATTCAATATTTGATACGGTTGCGCAGGTGCTGCCCAGAGTCTCGGAGAAGGACCGGATTCTGCTCTCCCAAGCTATTTCAGACGGGAGAGATGCAGCGAAGTTCGCCATCCGCTGTGGTTTAGACACAACAGCCTTGCTAGGCAGAGCGATTTCCTCGATGGTGGCCATAAAGCACCACGCCTGGCTGAGGACGTCTGGATTTTCAGGGGATGTCCAGGCTAATCTTATGGACATTCCCTTTGATGGCTCCCGTCTCTTCGGAGACGAAGTTGATGCAGCGCTTGAGCATTTTAAGGACTCGCAGGCTACAGCTAAGTCCTAAGGCCTCACCACATCATCTCGGCCTGTGTCTGCTTTTCGCTCCTTTCGTGGTTACTGAAAGGGCTTCCAACCATTCCAACCCTTTTCCAGCCAGAGGGTCCCGCAAGTTCAGCAACCTCTGTGGGCTGTGCACTTGGTTCACCACAACCCAGAGGATCGGGTGGCCAGAAGTCGAGCCAAGCCACACACCCCTCCTCCATCGCAAACCTTCCTAGTTCGATCCTCCCGGATCATGCTTGTCCAGTTGGTGGCAGGATACGCCATCATCTCCCCCACTGGCAGAACGTCACCTCAGACAGGTGGGTGTTGTAAATAGTCAGAAGGGGGCTACTCCTTCCCCTTCGAGACTAACCCTCCATCCATGCCTCCAACTCACGATCGGCTGATGGAGAATCACCTCGGGCTTATCCTCCCGAGCGCCAAGTCCAGGATATTCAGGCTATGATACCGATGTTTCAGCCTCTTTCCTGGATTTCGGTGAGATTGACTCTGAGACTGTCGGGCCTCCTGGCCTCCTGCATCCTGCTTGTAGACCATGCCAGATGGCAAATGCGGGCTCTGCAGTGGGATCTGAAGTTCCAATGGGCACAGCATTGGGGAAATCTCACCGACCTGGTTCAGATATCGGAGGGCACTGCGAAAGACCTGCAGTGTTGGTTAACAAACTGCGATTGGGTCAGAGACAGACCCCTCTCCCTTCCCCACCCAGATATCACAATAGTGACGGATGCGTCTCTTCTGGGATGGGGCAGCCATCTGGGAGAGATGGAGATCAGAGGACTCTGGTCTCTGGCAGGAGACAGGCTCCATATCAACCTGTTGGAGCTTCAGGCTATCTGATTGGCACTGAAAGCCTTTTTTACCATCCATCAATGGAAGGCTAGTTCAGGTGTTCACAGATAACACTACCGGCATGTGGTACTGCAATAAACAGGGCGGTGTGGGGTCATGGACCCTCTGTCAAGAGGCCCTACGTCTCTGGACTTGGCTGGAACAACAGGGCATTTCCCTGGTTGTTGAATATCTGTCCGGTTCTCTGAACGCCAAGCGGACAAACTCAGCTGCTGGTGCCTTGCGGATCACGAGTAGCGTCTCCATCCGGAGATGGTGCAAGGACTCAGTGGTGTGGAGAGCCTTGGTTAGATCTGTTTGCCTCCGAAGAGAACGTGCAATGTCAGCAGTTTTGTGCATTGGAGTTTCCAAGGCGGCTCGCGCTCAGCGACGCTTTTCATCACGAGTGGAGCTCAGGCTTACCGTCTATTCCACTCCTGCCCAGAGTGTTCAAGAAGATCAGGAGCAACCGGGCACAAGTCGTTCTTGTGGCTTTGAACTGGGCACGGAGAGTCTGGTATCCAGAGCTTCTGGCAATGAGCATCAATCCTCCGATCAGGCTGCCTCTTCGGGAGGATCTTCTATCGCAGCAGCAGGGGATGGTCCTCCACCCGAATCTCTCCACTCTACGCCTCCTTGCATGGAGATTGAGGGACAACAGTTGACAGCCTTTGACCTTCCACCCGATGTCTGTCTGAAAAGTTATTCTGGCAGCCAGGCATCTCTCCACGAAGTCGGTATATGCCTGCCAATGGAGCAAATTTTTTAAATATTGTACAGAACGGTCTGCTGACCGCTTGTCTGCGTCTCTGTCAGATTTCCTTTTATTCATTCTTTCTTTGGCCCAGCAGGGCTCTGCTCTGGGCACTCTGAAGGGTTACCTTTTGGCCCTATCTACTTTTCTCCAGCTACCAGATCAGCCATCACTCTTTAAGTCCCCTTTTGTGCAGAGGTTTTTGAAAGGGTTAACCCATTTGTTTCTCCCTTCTACTTTTATTATGCCCCAGTGGGAACTTAATTTGGTCCTTACCTACTTGATGTGTGCACCATTTGTGCCGCTACACAATTGTCCCCTTCAGCTGCTCACTATCAAAACAGCCTTTTTAGTGGCAATAACATCTGTCAGGAGAGTAAGCGAACTGCAGGTACTGTCATCCAAGCCTCCTTACCTGACCGTCTTTCCGGAAAAAGTAGTGCTCCGAACTAGGGCATCTTTTCTGCCTAAGGAGGTAACACTCTTCCATCTGGGACAGTCTGTTACCCTGCACACTTTCTATGCACCTCCGCATCCTTCCAAGGAAGAGGAGCGGCTCCACTGTCTGGACCCAAAAAGAGCATGGTGTTCCGATTGCTGATATCGGTCAAGCGGCCACGTGGGCATCTCTGCACACGTTCGCAAGACACTATTGCCTGGATTCTCCGGTTCGCAGGGAGGGCCTGTTCAGCCGCTCTGTCTTGCAGGATTTCCTGCTTTAAAGCTGTTCCGCAGTCCCACCTCCGGGGAAGGTATTGCTTGGGTATCTGTTCAAAGGTAAGGAATTTGCGGCTAGATTTCAGATGGACAATACCTTTGGTAACGCCTTATGTGGTAGAGACACGATCTAGCTGCAGATCCTTACCTACCCACATATCATCCCCGCTCTGCAGATTAGTTTTAGTGTCAATGACTGTTCCCCTTCAGGGCCCTAGTTGTTTTTAACACACCATGGTCGGTCACTTCATAGCTCCGCGCTTCTGGCGTGGAAAGTCATGAAAAGTACTGACTTCAGCGCGCCGGGGTGGCGCCTATATAAATAATGCGAACGTCATCACGATGACGCACCTGATGCCTACGATGTCACGTGGAGTCGACCGACACCACCTACCGGTGCTCAGGGGTACTGCTATCAAAAATCTTCCAGACCCAGCCTGATGCCTGAAAGTTCAAAGGTAAGGAATCTGCGGCTAGATCATGTCTCTACCAGATAAGGCATTACCGAAGGTAAGTAACTTGTCCATTTCAGCCACGTCGAAAGCGTCCACTGTCACCACTGCCACAGTATCGTCGGCTGCAATTTCCCCGTCGATGACATCATCGTCTACAAGTCAGGCTCCATTGTCGTCAACGGTACTGATTACCCTATCTTCAAAGTCGTCGTAGTTGAAAAACCACCTGTTGACGACAGACCTCTTGTTGACAGCGGAACTCTCGTTGATGGTGTATCTCTCTTCGATGACGGACCTCGTTGACCACCTCGTCAACAGCGAATATCTCGTCGACGGCAAACATTACGTCCATGACTTCATCGTCGACGGCAGCCCCATTGTCGTCGTCGACACAGCTTCACTTCACCGACGGCTCCTCATCGACGCCGGCTATCCCATCTATGGTCCATTCTGATCTGACAGTAAAGAAAACCTCACTGACGACCTCGTCAACGACTCCGACAGTGAAGAGAAAAAGTTCGGTTTCCACCAGAAGATAAAGCATAAAACTTTAAGGCCATCTCTAACGTCACCAAGTCGAGTGCAATCATTGTTGCCTTCACATCTTTTGGATGATGATGATGACTCTGAAGATGAAAGCCTCTTTGGGGCAGCTCAGGTCCCATCAGAGATGAACGTTAAATATCAGGAGGACTCAGATGATCAAGAATACTGTGACCAACAATATTATTACCCTCACCAAAAGCACCAACAACAGTACCAGCAAGATGTGGTGTACCTTCCTTCTACTCTTGTATCAGATTTACAATTCATGTTAGTGGATTACAAAAAGAGGTTTCGTCCAGCATCACCTTCTCTTCAACAAACACCTCCTCCGCCTCCTGAAGTACAGGTTCGACCTCCAACCTCACCACAACAGAAATCTCCAATAATTTAGCATTCTTCTCAGGATGTGCCTTCACAACAACTATCATCTTCGGAAGAAGAATGAAGAGATGAAGATGAACTTCAACAGGAAAACGATGAGTGGGATCATTACATAATTCCACCACCAGCGTCTCCATCTCCGCCCCAAATGGACTCCCCTCCAGAGGATATAGGAGGTTTCCATAACCTCTTAAAGAGAGCGGCCAGACGCTTTGAATTACCAATGCCTGTGCATCAACAAGACTGCTTCCTTTATGATTTTAAAGAGCCTTTCAGTAAGTCAGTGAGATCCATGCCCAATATTGATTACATTTGGGACCAGGGTTTTATATTTATGTGTAAACCAGTGACAGTGCCACCAGTGTTACCAAGGCTGGATAAGAAATATAAGGCTCCGGATGACGCGCCTGCTTGCCGCAGTGGTCACCCAAAACCAGACTTGGTTATTTTGCAAGCAGCACAGCGTAGATCTAAGAATCCTTCAGCGCCCCCGGATAAGGAGGGCAGAAGGCTTGATAACATCGGCAAATGCTTCTCTACTATGTCAGCGCTCATAGTCAGAGCTTCAAATTCCCTCACGTTATTGGGCCGATACAATAGGCAGATGTGGTCAGAGATTGCTGCATATGTCGGCAATCTCCGAGTAGACATCAAAGAGGAAGCAAAGAAGATATTGCTGAAAGGTTAGGGCTCCGCCTCAGAAATAATGGACTGTGCAATGAACATTGCCTCCACCGGATTTCGACAACTGGCCAGAGCAGCTGTTTTGAGACGTCAAGACTGGCTGAAAGCAACATCATTCAGGCCTGAAGATCAAACCAAGATATTAGACCTGCCTTATGACGGGGAGGCATTATTTGGGAAACACGTTGATGAGGCTTTACAGACAATTAAAGCGGATACGGAAACTGCTAAGTCCCTGGGGACTTTACAGAATAAGAAAATGCCTTTTCGTGGCGCTCGGGGCAAGGGACATCCATCTTACAGAGGAGGATACCAGCAGTAGCGATACCCCGTTTACACTTACTCCAATCAACAATATGGGCCACAATTTAGTCAATGTCAATCACCTATGGCTGCCTACAACAAGTCCTCTTTCAGAGGCAAAACAGGATGACATGACAAAGAAGGTAATCGTCCCCAATGACTTTCCCCTGCTGGAGGCGGAAAGATTTATTTCCCTTTATCTTCAACATTGGAAGAAAATCACCACATATCAATGGGTCTTAGACCTAATTCAATTTGGTCATTCCCTGGAATTCATACAAACTCCACCCCCTGCCCCTCCTCAGCTTCTTATCCAGAAACACCTACACCTTTTAAAGTTAGAGGTTGTTACCATGTTAAAGAAAGGAGCTATAGAAAGAGTTCGAATTCGTTAAAGGGGGAAAGGTTTCTTCTCCCGTTTCTTCTTGGTTCGCAAGAAGTCAAAGAAGTGGAGACCGATTTTGTACTTAAGAAGTCTCAACAAAGTTCCTCAAGAAGCAGTCCTTCCGCATGATCACCATCCAAGATGTATTACATCTCCTCAACGGAAACGATTACATGTCGTCCCTAGATCTCCAGGGCGCATATTTTCAAATACACATACACCAAAAACACAAGAAATTCCTCAGGTTCATGGTGGCCGACAGGCTATATCAGTTCCAAGTATTGCCATTCGGGCTCAAATCTGCCCCTGGCATCTTTATGAAATGCCTAGCGCCAGTTGCAGTATACCTTAGGCAACAACATCATCAACTTTGTCTCCACTTCGATGACTGCTTAGTCAATGCCCCTATCCTACAATGCTCTAAGTGCATTCACCAATGCCTGTATGCACCTCTTCAACCAACTAGGCCTAACTTTGAATCCGGGAAAGTCAGTCCTTCAACCCACACAGCGACTAACTTTCCTAGGAGCCATACTGGATACCACTCTAACAAGGCGTATCCCACGCTGGAAAGACAGCAGAAGCTAATGGCTTTAGCAAAACGCATGCAAAAAGAAAGTGTCTTTACAAATCTCTCCTGGGCATGATGTCCTCCTGTATTCACTTATTAGTGCCTGTACATGCGTCCTCTCCAGGAAGCTTTGAACATCCAGTGGGTGCAGGTCAGGGGAACATTTGACTACATGATTCGAGTAACTCCACCCATGATCTCATCTCTAGTCTGGTGGACACAACCTCGTCATCTGTCGCAAGGCTTACCATTCCTGCCAGAAGCCTCCCCTCTGGTGATAAAGGATGTTTCCTTGGACAGCTCTGGAGCTTTCCTTCAAGAGCTCCAGGTCAACAGAAAATGGCCATTATCAAATCGGGACCTTCACATCAACCTCCTCAAGCTAAGAGCAGTGTTCCTGGCTCTGCAAATCTTCCTGCCCAGAATTCGGAATGCTTCGGTGCTTGTCAGAACAGACAACACTACTACAATGCACTACCTGAATAAACAAGGAGGCACATGATCCCTCCTATCTCAGGAAGCTCACCGTATCTGGAATTGGGCAATACAGCACAAGGTATCTCTAACAGCGGAGTATGTACCAGGAAAACAAAACACCATAGTGGACACGTTAAGCAGGCTAAAAACAACCTCCCACGAGTGAGAATTAAGTCAACGCACTCTCAGCAATATCTTCTCCCGGTGGGGCAAGCCAAGCATATATCTTTTCGCAATTCCCAACAATGCCAAATGCCGGTATTGCGCAAGTTGGCATCCCCATCAGGGATCGTGGGGTAATGCATTTTCAATTGCATGGTCCAGCGTATTTGCCTGTGCCTTTCCTCCCATTCCTCTCCTACCAAGGGTGTTAAAGTAGATAAAGGCAGAGCCCTGCAAGATCATACTAATAGCCCCAGCATGGCCTCGCTAGCATTGGTACACGGAGCTTCTCCTCCTCTCAGAGCAACCTCCGATACACCTCAAACCGATTCCATCTGTGCTGACAATGAGTCAGGGACAAGTACAACATCCAGATCCCAGTTCTCTGAGATTATCCGCCTGGCTCCTGAGTCCCAATAATTTCAACATTTAAAGATTCCGCAGCAATGCCGAGAGGTTCTGGCTTGGGCAAGAGCGGATAGTACTAATAAAACATACTGCTTGAAGAGGAAAAGGGTCTGCATTTGGTGCAGATCGGCTAAAGTGCACACTCTCTCGTCATCCCCAGAAGAAATGTTGCCTTATCTCCTGTACCTGGCACGTACAGGTTTGGCTCACGCTTCCATATAATTCTAAACAAAAAAATGGGTGACGGACCTCAAAAATAGCGATACCAAAGGGGATGATGGACGGAGCGCTTGAGCAAATCAAACACTTACCCCTAGTCAACTGATCTGGGTTTAATCCATCATCAATCTTTAGCTCACTCCACCACCCCAGTTCAGACATGGCCATATGCAAATCAGTCAGACCCTGTGCCTCATGGGAACAGTCCAGCCCGAACTGCCAAGCCATGTCTTCCCTGGACCGGAAACAAGCATCCTGGGACCGGTTTCTGGCTATTCAGCCGTCATCAGCCAGGCTAGCTTGAATCCAGTGGCAAAGTGAGAAAGGGACCCACGTCTGGGCATACCCTGCCAACTTAGGGCGAACAAAGCGATACCAAAGGGGATGATGGACGGAGCGCTTGAGCAAATCAAACACTCACCCCCAGTCAACTGATCTGGGTTTAATCCATCATCAATCTTTAGCTCACTCCACCACCCCAGTTCAGACATGGCCATATGCAAATCAGTCAGACCCTGTGCCTCATGGGAACAGTCCAGCCCGAACTTCCAAGCCATGTCTTCCCTGGACCGGAAACAAGCATCCTGGGACCGGTTTCTGGCTATTCAGCCGTCATCAGCCAGGCTAGCTTGAATCCAGTGGCAAAGTGAGCAAGGGACCCACGTCTGGGCATACCCTGCCAACTTAGGGCGAACAAAGCGATACCAAAGGGGATGATGGACGTCAAAAATAGCACTTCACCCTTACACTGCTGTATTAGCAGCCAACGCGTTTCGTTCTTATAAGGCATAAGCCTATTAGAACTTCTTCAGGGCTCAAAAAAGCAGATATATAAAACTCTCAGTCGAAATCGATAATCCTGTAGTCAGCGGCTAACTGTAATAATCATTTCATGATGTAGCCAAGATTCAAAGGGCCAAGTCCTCCCACCTCATGGCAAAGGCGAATGACTAAAACGTTGTGGATAAGTAGAGTTGAGCATATACTCCTGATACTCACGAGAAACTCCAAATAGTAGAGTGGTCCACCGTGATACTCGGTCTCCAACCTTCCGTTCGCTTCCGTCACGCTTCCATTAAAGTGCATCGAGAGGCCATTTCCTGTTTCTGGAGGTCATCCAATGTTCCATCTTTGTGATCTAGCAAGCTGGTTAAACAATTCCTCAAGGTATTATTCAGAACTGTTCCACCAGTGAGAGCCCCTCCTTTTACGTGGCAACTCAACACGGTGCTTGCACAGTTGATGAAACATTCATTTGAGCCTATCCATAGAGCGGATACAAAGTTCCTGTCCTGAAAGTTTGCTCTCCTCCTAACTCTCAAATCAGCAAGGAGAGTTAGTGAACTCCAGGCTTTCACTATCCAGGAGCCATTCCTACAATTTAGACACAATAGAGTTATTCTACGCACAAACCCTAGGTTTATCCCTAAAGTTCCCTCGAACTTCCATCTAAATGAGCCAATCGTGCTGAAATCGTTCTTTCCAGATCCTCAAACATCAACTGAACTTGCATTGAACTCCTTATATGTCAAAACGTGCATACAATTCTATTTGGACAGAACCAAATCCTTTCAGGAACTAAGATAAGTTGTACACTTTTAACACGATAGCTAAATTATAATAAGTATATTAGCCATGATCTGCTATTCTTATATATCTTATGTATAAGATGTATTTTGTTATATGTACTTTATATTCTTAGATTAGGGAGCCCAAACAAATGTTTTATGATAATTTTAAATGGATTGATCTTATCGACAAAACGTTTTTACTTATAGGTAATTGTCATAAGGACTGTTTTTATGTTTGTGTGTTTTATTGAATAACCTTCCAAAATAAACATTATTGATTGAAATCCTTTTGTAAATCCAATCAACTGTTTGTAGCCTACAGTGCACCGAGAAAGGGCTTCCCTCTCATGAAGCAAAGCATTTCTAGGTGGATATCCAATGCAATTCTCTTCTGTCATCAGCAAGTGGACCAACCATTAGCTTCAAAGATCTGTGCTCATTCCACAAGCACCATGTCCACGTCTATTGCACTGTTTGCCGGTGTGCCCCTACCAGAGATCTGCAGAGCAGCAATCTGGAGGTCGGCGCACACATTCACAAAGCATTACTGCTTGGACTCGGAAGTCATGCGAGATGCTGCAGTAGGACAAGCGATTTTAAGACCTCTTTTTCAATAAAGGTGAGCTATTTCTTTCTTCCCACCATGTATTTTATGGTGCACATTTTCTATGCTATATATATACATGTATTGGTATTCCATCTGCACACGTAATATGATCCATTTCATCAAAATGTGCTTATTACTACTCTCTACTATGATTCAAGCATGTGAATCTATTAAAGTTCCAATACTGGAGTAAGAAACTAAATTACTTACCTGTAACTGTAGTTCTCCAGTATTGGAATCTTTCATAGATTCACATGCGACCCACCCGCCTCCCCTGGAAAAGCTCACAAATATTTCTCTCAGTTATTTCTATCTTACGCACCAGTGCTTAGGAAAATCTGAGGGACTGGAGCTTCTCTCAGGAAGGTTGTACAGAGTTGTGTCATATGATTGGTTGTTTTCTCAGTTTGGTCCTTTTTTAAATAAGGACTAGGATATGTTACTAAATAAGGAGGCTTTAGGCCTCTATGTTCTATGTCTGTTAGGACATTACTTATTTAAAGGTACAGAGGACTCCCAACTCGACGACTGGGAATGATTCAAGCATGTGAATCTATTAAGTCCAGTACTGGAAAGCTACAGTTACAGGTAAGTAACTTACTTTCCTTTGTGTAAGTTTATGCCTATGAAAAATACACTATTCTATTCACTATTATGCGCAATTTTTAAATTTATACTGTCTGTGTGCATTCCTGCCTTAGGATGTGTTACGGATGCAATACACACTCTAAAGCAAAGAGAGCGGCTGGTTCAGCCAGTCTACTGTTGGACTGAAAATGTGTCTCCTTCTAGCATTGTGCGAGTTAAGTTGGCATTTGCGGCACCATTTCGTATTCAGCCGCCATT
This sequence comes from Calotriton arnoldi, assembly GCA_963921515.1. Lineage (NCBI taxonomy): Eukaryota > Metazoa > Chordata > Amphibia > Caudata > Salamandridae > Calotriton > Calotriton arnoldi. The sequence continues at coordinate 707,951 of CAWUFW010009184.1, forward strand.
TTGTGCCATGATCGAAATGAAGCTGCTGTCTCTTACTGTCTGCCTCAGCAGAAAGCAGCCTCGATTGTTTCTTTTTATTATTCAAGGTTGAGCTTCGCTGCACTAATGAATAGCTCGTTCTGTTTTTGCATGCCTTTCATTGTAGGTAGCCCTGCTCTCACTCTCAGAGAGACGGGCACGGGCTGAGTAACCTTGTAGCTAAGATAGTGTGTACCCGGTCTCAGGATGGTAGCTCATTCTTCTGTACCTCCTTTGTTCATCAGTGCCCAGGCTGGAAAATTCCAGTCTGGGCGTGTCTTAGGGGTGTTGGAAATGTATTTCTGACTTTACCTTGTGGACGGGAGTCAGTCCCTCGGCAGCTATCTAAGGAAGCTGGTCAGACTGGACTCCGCTCGAGCGAATACTAATAAAATACTTTGGTTTGTATTCTCTACTGTCTGACCGTCTCTTCATTTGTATGGAAGGCTGAGAGGTGGTCGTAAGTGACCCAGGTGGCCCTAATCGGGTCACTTCCTTCACTACAGTGAATGTGGCATCCTGCTTACCGATTAACTGGATAGATATGATAGGTATGGTGTTAGGCCAATATGTCACCTGTGATTGTCAGGCAGACATCACTTAGCACACTAAAGTAGCCAACTTCCACCAAGGAATGTTGTGGTACGATACCTCTGCTGTTTGGGTTTATGTCTGGAACAATATGTGTGGCACATGCACAGTACTCCTTGGTAAATGTGTGTGCGAAATCTGTTGCCTATAGTTTGAGCATCATAAGTCCAGCTTGAGTAGGCCAGACAAGTGTGATTAATCCCAAGTGCCACTATATATATAACAATTCACTGCATTGCATTACTCTGCACCAGAGAGGGTTTCCTTGAGCTGTGCATGTGGGTAGTCATTCACACCTGATGGTAATATGTGCATTTACTGACAGATGCACCAGGCAAACCTGCAATGTATCAGTGAGTACTACCTTCACAGGAGTGATATTGCATGTAGTTAGACCTTGACATCTTATCTTTACTTCAATTTTGTATGTGTCCTGTGTACAGCAGCACACATAGATGGAGCACTAGGGCTCACAGCATTTTTTGATTATCAGTAAGACGCACCATCGCGTTCACATCCATTCCTGCCTCCAGCAGTTGCATCCTTGCCTCATGTGGCTGCATTGGGCTTAGGTAGCCAATCCAGCACTGGTTCAGGTCAAGAGGCAACATTTTAAAGTGTTATATTAGATACCTTACTAATCGTGCTATGTGTTTGCAAACATTGCTGTGACATAGGAAAACTATTTGTGCTGCACTGTGTGGCCTTGCCCTTTATATGCCCCTCTGTTTACACTCACAGGACATCATTTAAACTATACTGTGATCCACATATGTAACACAGCAACTAACATCATGATCTGCAGGACACACACTCAATCATTGCACACTAATTGGTACTATGCTCACTTTGGACTGTGGCAGAGGGTCTGTAGCAGAACACACTGTAGCAGCACACACAATCTTTGAATGTGTAGACTGTTACACATTGCAGACATTCTGTTGTGTATGTCTTGCACAGCCACACATGATGTTATCATGCACACACATATCAGAAAACATGATGTAGCTCTGGGGTGAGTGTGTCACACAGCAATAGACCTTTTGAATAGGTTAGTGAGCCATTAGTCACCATTGCAGTGCAACATGTTTAAATGGTCCATTGTACTTATGATGTTCAATTAACAAGATGCTGACATTCACACTTGATCTGTGCCTTGCACTTGTCAACGTTGGTAGCAGCACATAGACTCCGAGGGCAGGCCTTTATGTGTGCTTCCTGGTTCAAGGATACTTCATTCCCTGACACAGGCGTATGTATTGCCACACACTCAACTTACATTTCATCTTTGGGTAGATACTATATTTGTGATCTGCTCAACTATGCACTTGTACACTCAGGTCAGAGTCTAAGTCTATCCATTTAACGATGTACAATGAGTAATGTGTATGCACATGCATTTTTGTCTTTTGATCCAAGTGAAATCACACTCTAGACATCGCAGTATCTTTCAGGTGTTCAGATATTTGCTTATAACTTATTCAATTTCATACTGCTCTGGCCATTTACGCACAGTGCAATGTCATCAGATCATGTTGTGTTTTTACAGGCCTTTGCCCCTCATTGCATTGCTGAGCAATGCATAGTAAATGTTTCTTTTATCTACTGTAGGATGATGTGGTATATGTGACCTTGTAGCCAGGAAATAGTTCACATCCTTTTTGTGGTAAGCTACACATGCATGTGACTGCTCTTACATGTTTGCATGACAGTAGGCCTTTGTCCATGACAACTGTGACACATGTTCTCTGATGGTGTCTGCACCAACATGAGTTCCAGCAAAACGCCGTATTTCTGCATGGGAACACATTGGTGAGACACACTGCAAAGTGAGGTTATTCTCAGGTATGGTATTTTGTGTTCCTAACTTCACTGAGTACCATCTGTTGTACACTTTGCTGTTGCACAACACAGCAAGACTGCTAGCTGTGCTGTTTTTCACTGCTCATGTGCAAGGGGAGAGTAATGATCAATTTGGAACTTGAAATGTGGCATGGCTAGCCTGTCCCTTTAATGCAGCGTACTGCTTCACATAGCTGTTCTGTATGTATGCAAATGATAGATGTAAGGCATGGCACAATATTGGTCAACAGATCTGATGACATAATAGTTACATTTTGAGTCCTACTCCTAGTTGACGAGACGTGGGTGAGTTAATTTGGACTGTGACTGTGACATACAAGCCAACACAAATAATGAATGCAAGCTTTTATTTCCATGTTAAACCTTCATATATTGTTGCACATTCTGTCCGTCAAAGTACATGTAAATCAAGAGAAGACATTTTGCAGAATGTGGGTGCATCACCTATTCCCAGCCACTGTATTTTGAATCTCTCCTCCATCCTGATCCTCCATTAGGTCCTATTCATCATGGTCCGAATCCCACGGGACATTTGTCCTGACACAGATGTTGTGGAGAATGGCACATACTAGTATGATCGTGCAGACCATAGGGGAAGAGTCTAGCAATCTCCCCCCTTGACATGTCCAAGCATCTGAACCGGAACTTCAGCACACCAAAGGTTCTTTCCACAATGTTCCGGGTCTTGGTCAGTGCCTGATTGTAGTATTGGTCAGCCTCAGTCTGGGGATGTGCTATTGGGGTCATGACCCATAGATGGAGACCATATCCTTGGTCAGCTGAAAGGTGCAAAGAAGTAACGCCTGTCAACGCTTTAGCTTTCTGTTGCAGCTTCATTCCTGTCAATGTGTGTTATGGGTACTGAATCGCTCATACCCATTTCTGATGGTATTTCACAATGTTACTTATACAGTTGGCTATAGGTTTACACATCTCTCTTCCATTTCTCTGTCTAATGGCAAATGATGAGCATGGCCTGATACATTGTACAGTTATACATGTTTATCCAGTAGCTTACTGTGATGGCTATTTGGAGATGTTCCTGATCGCTTTATGGTATGGGCACTCACTACATGTGAAGTGACACGTTTGTGATCAGAAAATTGGCTCGTTGGTCCTCCCTAGGTAGGTAGTGACATTGCCAACATGTATTACACTCAAACATACATATGTCCATGGTAAACCACTGATGTCGTTGGTGGCCTACATGACATTGGCACAGCCATTTTATAGTACACTTACTTGACCATGTGATTTTGGTGCATGCATGTGATGCAGTTCAAACATGTCACATGTGATTCATTGTCAGGCTTAAACTATTGGTTTTGGCAGATGAGTTGTAATGGTGCACTTTGATTGACACATATGTATGGCAATGTGGGCCATCTTTCTGTGGGACACTCTGATGGTTTTACAAGGAGCTGTCTACTGCAAAAGTAGCCACAATACATTGTTTTTTAAAATCTATGTGTATGACTCTAAATTGTAAGGGATTGTCTACATCTATACCTTGATTTTTCTTTTCATTGCTGTGGCCCATGAATGCTGAGATTGGCATCTTGAGTACACTGTGGTGCCTTGCCCAGGTTGGATTTTATTCTGTGTTGATGAATAATGTATGATATGTTTGGCAGCATTGTGTTTGACTTTGTGACTTTAACATTGCTGGATTCATATGCTTTCCATCTGGGCTACTTACTACACAGAACAGGTGAGCCATCACATCGGTTACATCAGTCAATGTGGGTGTCTGCCCATGTATGTGTGTATGTAGACTGTCAGTATTTCTGAGACATATGTGTGTTTTGGACTGTTGAAGTCACAATTTTATCCTGTATTGACATTTACACATGTCTGGAGCCTACACTGACATGGCATGCCACACATGGCCTTTACACATTTCTTCCTGTGTTGCTCCTGAAACTTTGATCAACATACATGTATACTGCCACGTGTAACACACTTGCTGATTTCCAAGTACGTGTTCTCACACCACTAACCTTGTAGACCTTTGACTGATACCAAGAGTTGTTAGGCTATTGAGGACACACTCACCCCAGACTTTTCTCTTGGGTTGCCTTTGTACTCCTAATTAGCTTGTCTGCCATGCCACATGATTTCATTCATGGTTCGTTACCAATTGCAGTTGATGTGTTTCAATCCATCCACACAGAGTGAAATGACACATTGCGACTCACTGACGTTCTGTCGCTACTGCCATTCCCAGATTAGTGAGTGCATGTCAATGTGGCACATCGTTGTGTACACATTGTAGTGCATTGTTTCCACTATATGCGCACGACACAGGGGCCCAGATATTTGGCATAGTGGCACTGTGAAGTAAGTCACCTATCTGCACTGTGTCACTGAGAAAGGAAAGTAGTGCACAGTATTTAGGCCATACAACACATTCCTGACCATTCACCCTACACTGGCACACAATGTGCTGCCTAGCACAAACACAGACACACTTGCACCATGGTATTTGGTGCCTGCTTTGCATGCAGAATTGTCTTTTTGCAGTAGGGGGCACCTTCCTGCACATGATAAACCCTTGAAGCCTGATCGTCTATGTATGTGTGCCACAGATTGCAGCACTCAGGAAGTGGGAGCAACTTGGATTACTTCAGTTCTGTTTCCTTGTTACAAATCACCTGGGGAAACCAATAGATTTGTCACATTCCAAATTTACATGGCGTGGGATACATGACATGACTCATGAATCATGGGAGTTACATGGAGACTCCCCCACAACGCAAATGGACGCCCCTAGCTCACAGTGATGCTACACTGCATTTTACACACCACTGCGTTGCTCTGTACCTTTACCCCATTCAAAGGCACACACTTACCAACAAGTAGGCTATTCCGATTGCAACCATTTTGGAAACCCACATTGATGATGCAGTGACTGAAGATGTAGGCCTCATGCACACTCCCTGGGTATTTGGCCAGCACATTGGTGAACATCCCCCTGATGGTCCACAATGTCCTGTCTGTGTTAAAAGTAGTGATGCCTCTCATAAACAAGCCCCTAAAGATGTGTGTTTGTGGAGGAGTCACAGAGTAATGGCCAGTCACACAGCACTTATTGCAATTTCAGTTGTCCGGCTTGGCATTTTTGAGATTGTGTTTTATTGAGTGTAGCTATTATTTAAAATGTATTTGTTCAGAAAAGCAAATTAAACGTACAAACATATATTCTAGGATTCTCGCTTTATGGCAACTAATCATGCAGCCAGACTTGAAACTTACTGCTGCAGGTGACTAAATTTTCTTCCTAAAGTAGTGTGCAATTTGGAGTTCAAGAACGCTGCTCCTGAACTAACCGTATTTTACTTTTAGACATATCCAAACCAATAGGGAAGAGTAAACTCAACAAGCATAGATCAAACGCAGATCAGCTTTGTAGTGTGTTCCATTAGTCCATGGATGATCTTATGTAGTAACTGCGTTTTTTTTACAGTTTACAAAATTCTAGACATCAATATATGGTTGCACACAATTTACATGCATATGGGCTACATACATTTTAATTCCAAAACCGTTATTTACAGTTTAGATTTCTTCAGTAACCTCACTTACATAGGGAAAACGTTATGGACTGAGAAACGTTTTCGGTGAAACAGGGGACTGTATTAGAAAGCCTCTAATGATAACCAGGGTACAAATGGAGGGTGGAAGACATATCTTATTTTGAGAGGGGGTGACCTGCTCTCCCACCTGAGCCCAGGAACCAGGAAAGCACCTACAAACCCCCCCAGAAAACTTAAGAATGTTCACCTATGTCACCGGAGTTGATCTCCACAAAATAATTCAATAACTTTGTCCACCTGCCTACTAAAAGAACTCATTCCCAGCTAATATTATCAATACACATTCCACCTACTAGAATCTAGTTTACACCTTATAATAAATGCCTCAGTAATGCAGGGGACCTGCGCAAGGCTCCTGAAAACCGTAATCTTCACTCCAATATCAAAGATGTGTAATCCAGACCAAGCATACTAACCAACTACAGTCCCAGTTACCATCCTTTCTGACTAGGAAAGACAATTGAGAAATGTGTGTCCATCCAGCTCACAAAATACCTAACTAGCAACTCCCTGCTGGCAGACTACCAGTCATGTTTCTGTGGCGACTGCAGTGCTGAAACAGGCACTTTGAAAGTATTCTGTATGACGTCCACCTCATCCTGGATAAAGGAAGGCAGATCTATCTACTCATCTAACTGAATGTTAAGGATATTGCAGGTCACCTTAGAGTTCCATAACTTTATAAAGGAACTCAGCCTTTGGGCTTGTTCATCTACATAGGCTTTGTTAGACCTGGCACCCTCGGCGTGGGTCTCCCTTCCATTTTTTGCTGTTGTCCCCCTGTTTGTGCTGGTATTAGATGCTCTGGGCGCTGTGCCACTGCCCTTCAGTGCCACAGCGGGAATGCTCCCTATGTAAAGATGACATGTGAATTGGTATATCCATGATTGGCTTATTTGGTTTACCTGTTAGTACCTAGTAGTGTGGCCTGTGTGTGCCCAGGGCTGGTAAACCAAATGCTGCTGGTGGGCCTGCAGCGCTGGGTTGCGCGATCCCACAGAAGCAGCTTGTAAATGATGTCTCAGACCTACCACTGCAGAGTCTGTGTGCAGTCCAGAACTGCCATCTTGGCTGTGAAGTGCACCCACTTCCCAGCCCCTGAACCTTCCCTTGGCATCATGTAAGTCACCCCTATGGTAGGGTGCATTGTATGTGTAAGGTAGGACATGCCTTGGTGTGTGTAGCATGTCCTCGTAGTGAATTACACCCAATTTCGTTTTTCACTACTGTAAGGCTACCTGTTCCCCATAGGCCAGAATGGGCAGTTTGACTATTACATGCTATAGTCCTAACTGACCCCAGGAACATGGTAGAAAAACGAATTTAGTATGCCTGAGCTCAGAATATTAAAATACATCTTTTAGTGAAGTTTATTTTTATATTCTGTGTTTGAAAATACCACTTTTAGAAAGTAGGTATTTTCTTGCCTAAGCCTTCCAGTGTGCTCTGCTGTTATGTGTATTGGCTGTCTGGTTTTGGAGGGACAGGGCAGGCTGAGCCAGACCTGGGTTGAATAGAGAGATCTGTGTTTGGAGTATGGGGAGGGGTAGCTCCTTGACTTGAATAGGGCTGTGCCTGGCAAGGTGAATGATGGCTCCACCTCCCACTGTGCGTCTGATAGCAGACCCCCTCTTCCTGAAAGGAAGGATGCAGCCTGGTAAACAAAGTGCTCCAGGACTGACCAGAACTGGTTCTGGCTGGGTTCAGTGACTTGTAGCTTTTGAGAACAAAGACTTTTGGGGTTTAAATATCTGTGCTGAAACCCCTACAAAGTGTGTTGCTCCTGGATATCAAGACGAACCTCTGTCCGTGTAACTGAAGGAATCTGCAGGAGGTGACTATCCTTGTGCTTGTGTGCTGTTTCTTGGATTGGCCTGCAGTGGTTACCATTGGACTTGGAAGAAGAGGGAAAAGGACTTTGAGAGAACTTTTATTAATCTTGCTAAAGCAATCACCCATGGGCTAGGAGAGAGCTACCCTCCTGTTGAAGTCTCAGGCACATCAGACTTCACCATCAGCCTCCTGATTCCTCCCAGCGAGGATTTCTATCTGCAGGTGAGGCTCCTGTGAGTTCCATGGCCTCTAGTTCTACTACAGAGAAGAGAGTGCTGAAATCGTCGCTAACGCACGTTTGCGAGCCGCCGCAGCCAAAAGCGCCCGAAAAATCATCGCGCTGCTGTCGCCGAGTGCTCGCAACCAAAGTTCGAGTCATTGCACCGAGATCATCGCTTCACGACATCGCAGCGCGGGCGCCGAGCGTCCGCCATTTTCATCGCATCGCATCAGGATCGTCGCTCCCTCGCGGAGCGCCATTTCTTCGCATCGCAACCCGATCGCACACGCAACAGGATCGTCGCATCGTCTCCTCCCTTGCGGCAAGGAGTCATCCCACCAGCGGTCTAGCGTGCAGAAGTTTGTCGCATCGTCTCCACACGCATCAGCAGATCGGCGCATCATCCTCCCTCGCGGCAAGGATTTAACGCATCACCGGCCTCGCGTGCAGAAATTCATCGCTACAGCTCCTTTGCGACAATTTGTTGACTTTGCTACGAAATCCAGGTACTTTGTAAGTAAAAGGGTCGCAGAGACCACTGCTTTGAACTGAACTCCTCTTTGCGCACTTGAACTATTTTTGCAGCATTCCAAGAGTGATCCTATTTGACAGTATTGTGGCTTTTTATCGTTATTGGTCTTGTGTTAAGTCTATATATAAAGATACTTATTTTTTATAACTCCTTGTGTAGTGTTCCTTTGTAGTGTTCCTCACTGTGTTACTGTGTATGGTCATAAATGCTTCACACACTGCCTCTGAGATAAGCCTATCTGCTTGGGCTACGTTACCACAGGGTTGAGCAGGGGTTATCAAAGGGTGTGGCTCTCTTACCCTGACTTAGAAAGAAGGGTCCCTACTTGGACAGTGCCCAGCCACTGCCAACGAGAGACCCCCATTTCTAACATTGGTGGACAGCGGTGAGGATCTGGACTTGCATTTATGATCGCATACAGTAATTATAGTGTACACTACTAGTGAGTGCAGACCATAACGCAACCACATACGTTTTTGAGGTTTTCTGATTCTATTTTTGATTAATATTGCCAGTTATTGCTACAATGGGCAAGCCCAGATCCAATGCCTCGGAGGATCTCTCCTGGGAAGAAGAGAAATTAGAAACCTACAATGCCAAGCAGCTCAAATATTTTTGCAAACAATTCACAGTCCCTATCACAGGTCTCACTAGAAGGGAGGAGTATTACAAGGTGCTGAAGGCCTGGCTAGAAGCCAGGGATGCCCCTAAGAATATGGGAGAGCTTGTGGAGGGGGAAGAGAATGCAGGAGAGCAGCAGGGTGAAGTAGTAGATTTGGTGGGAGATAAAGCAATTTCCAGCCCGGGCACTAGTGTGTCCGCTGAGGGTCTGTCCCCAGAAGAGATGGAGGACAGGGAGAGAGATAGGCGGCATAATATGGAGATGGCTAAGCTTAAAATGGATGGTCAGAGGGACCTAGAGAACAAGAAGTTAGAATTTGAGATTATGAAAATGAAACTTGAGCATGAGAGAATATTGAGGGAGTTGGAGATTAAAGCAAAGAGTATAGAGATCTCCCCTCTGGTGGCAGCATACCTGTAGTGCATCCTGAGAGTAGGGTGTATATACCCAAGGAGGTTATTAAGGATTTCCACAAAAGTGAAGATATTGGGCAATGGTTTGCCGCTTATGAATTAGCCATGGTGTCCCACCGGGTCCCTGAGAAGGATTGGGGAGCAGGGTTGTGGGGACGCTTTGTGAGTGAGGGGAGGGATACCTTGTTGGACCTGCCCCCAGAAAGTAGGATGGTTTATGCCCACATGAAGGAAGCGTTGATGACCCGCTATGGTTTGACCCCTGAGATGTATAGGCAGAGGTTTAGGACCTGCAAGAAGCTAGAGGGTACCACTTGGGTTGAATATGTGTCTTTTTTTTGCAGAGCAATGGAACGCTGGGTAAAAGGTAGCAAAGTAGAAACTTTTGAGCAGCTTTATGATTTGATTGCATGGGAGCATTTATCTAGTAACTGTTTTCCTGAGCTACGCCAGCACCTGATTGATTGCAAGCTGACTAACCCTAGGAAGCTTGCTGAGGAGGCGGACCGCTGGGTGAGCACCCGGGTTCGCAAGGGTCCAGTGGGAGACTTCGCCAAAGGTGGGCAGGGTCCCCAGCAGAGAAGTGGGGGGGACAGGGGTAAACCGAGGGAGTTCCAAAGAGGGCCCCAAAGTAATTCCCAAGGGAACCAAGCAGTGGTGTCCCAGCCTCCCCAAGAGAGGAAGCCAGTGCCCCCGACAGGTAGGCCTGTTCAGAGGGGGCCCCTTACTTGTTTTAAGTGTGGTCAAGTGGGCCACAGATACTTTGATCCTCAGTGTCCTCAGAGGGATACCAATGCACCACCCCGTGCACCACCCCGCCAGCTTGCTAGTGTAGCCCTGGGAGGGGAGGAGATGGGTGCCCAAGGTGGGTGGGATCCCGTAGAATTGACCCTTGTCTCATTAGGAGACTTTGAGATGGTCCCTAAGCCTGCACTGCCTGCTAACACTAAAAAGTACAGGCAGTGGGTGACCATCAATGGCCATAGGGTGGAGGCTCTAAGAGACACAGGAGACAGTATAACTGCTGTCAGCTCCCAGTTGGTGTCCAAAGAGCAGGTTGTCCCCCATGCATTCTACCCAGTAGTGTCCGCAGACAACTCAGAGAGCCAATGTGAGGTGGCTCAGGTTCCCTTTGAGTGGGGGGGGGTCTCAGGAACTCTTCAGGTGGCTGTGAGGCCCGCCATGCCTATAGACTGTCTGTTGGGCAACGATTTAGAGAACTCCCTGTGGGCTACCGTGGAGAGGAAATCTCACTTGGAAATGTTGGGTCTGCCTGAGTGGGCGTGTGCTACCACTCGGTCCATGGCAGCCAAGGAGGGTGTTGAGAAGAACCTGGAGCCTGAGAGTATGGCCCAGATCCCTGCCTTAGAGAGAAGGGGCAGGGGGCGCGGGGAGCCGGCCCCCTTGGTTCCCACGGCCCAGGAGGGAGCAGACCCTGAGGGGGATGCCCTGGAGCCTACCGGGGAGCAGACCGCCGAACTGGGGGACCTGCCTGAGCTGACCCATTGGCAGCAGGAAGGGGGGCCCACCAGGGAGGAATTTTGTGAGCAGCAGAGAGTTTGCCCCTCTCTTGAGGGTATGCGGCGACAGGCTGAAGCCGAGGCAGCAGGTGACATGTCTGGTTCACATCTGATTTATTGGGAGAACAGTCTCCTATATAGCGAGCCTAAGGCTGCTGAGCCGGGGTCAGCCCGTGTGCTGGTGGTACCCGAGTGCTTCAGAGCCTTCCTACTGGGGTTGGCTCACGACATTCCATTGGCAGGACATCTGGGGCAGACCAAGACCTTTGAGAGGCTGGCCGCCCACTTCTATTGGCCCCAGATGCGCAAGAGTTCAGACACTCATTGCAGGACATGTGAGACTTGCCAGGCAAGTGGGAAGAGTGGGGGGAAGATCAAGGCCCCACTCCAGCCCTTTCCAGTTGTTAGTACCCCATTCGAGCGAGTGGGCATTGACATTGTGGGGCCTCTGGACCTCAAGACAGCCATGGGCAACAGGTTCATCCTGGTCTTGGTGGACCATGCCACCCGCTACCCTGAAGCCATCCCGCTCAGGACAGTGATGGCCCCCGTGGTGGGACGTGCACTGATGGGGATTTTCTCCCGGGTGGGGTTCCCCAGAGAGGTGGTGTCTGACAGGGGGACCAACTTCATCTCCCAGTACATGAAGTCTCTGTGGAAGGAGTGTGGGGTAACTTATAAGTTCACCACTCCTTACCACCCCCAAGGTAATGGTCTGGTTGAGAGGTTCAACCGGACCTTGAAGGGCATGATCATGGGCCTGGAAGAGCCCCTGAGGCGTAAGTGGGACGTCCTCTTGCCATGCCTGTTGTTTGCCTACCGTGAGGTGCCACAGAACTCCTTAGGGTTCAGTCCCTTTGAACTGCTCTATGGCCATCCGGTTAGAGGACCTCTGAGTCTGGTCAAGGAAGGCTGGGAGCAATCTCCCAGGAAACCTCCCCAAGATGTATTTAGCTACATGTTGGCCTTCAGGAACCAGACTCGGCGTATCAGAAAAATTGCTGAAGCAAATCTGGAAGCCAGCCAGGAGGAAATGAAACGTTGGCACGACCAGAATGCCACTCTGGTCGAATTTCAACCTGGTCAGAAGGTTTGGGTACTGGCCCCAGTGGAGCCTTGTGCGCTCCAAGATAAGTGGACCGGTCCATTTGAGGTGGTGGAGCGCAAAAGTCCAGTTACCTACTTGGTGGACTTTCAATCTCCCAGGAACCCCTTGCGGGTCCTGCATGTGAACCGCCTGAAGCCCCACTTTGAGAGGTCTGAAGTGGGCATGCTTCTTGCCACAGATGATGGGATGGAGGAGGAGAGTGAGCCTCTTCCTGACCTCCTGTGTGCAGGAGAGAAGGATGGGTCAGTGGAGGGTGTGATCCTCTCCACCACACTGACCCCTGAGCAGCAGAGAGATTGTCACCAACTGGTGGGGCAATTTTCTGATTTGTTCTCCCTGGTGCCTGGTGTCACTGATTGGTGCGTCCATGAGGTGGATACCGGGGACAGTCCTCCTGTCAAGCACAAGGCTTACAGAGTGACTGACAGGGTCAGGGCTTGCATTAAGGAGGAGGTCTCCAAAATGTTTGCCCTAGGGGTGATTGAGTCCTCTAGCAGCCCCTGGTCCAGCCCCGTGGTCTTGGTACCAAAAGCTGCGACGCCTGGTGCCACCCCTGAACTTAGGTTCTGTGTGGACTACCGAGGTCTGAATTCGGTCACGAAGTCCGACGCGCACCCCATCCCCAGAGCTGATGAGCTCATAGATCGGTTAGGGGCTGCCTGGTACCTCAGCACGTTTGATCTGACGTCTGGGTACTGGCAGATCGCCTTAACTGATGGGGCAAAGAAGAGGTCAGCATTCTCCACACCAGATGGGCACTACCAGTTCCGTGTGATGCCCTTTGGGATGAAGAATGCCCCTGCCACCTTTCAGAGGTTGGTCAACCAGGTGTTGGTTGGGCTGGAGGATTTCAGTGCCGCCTACCTGGATGACATTGCAGTGTTTAGTTCCTCCTGAGAGGACCACTTGCGCCACCTCTGGGAAGTGTTGATGGCGCTGCGCAGAGCAGGCCTCATAATCAAGGCCAGTAAGTGCCAGATTGGGCAGGGTTCTGTGGTGTACTTGGGACACCAGGTGGGGAGTGGCCAGGTGGCACCCCTGCAGCCCAAGATTGAAACCATCCTGGCTTGGGAGCCCCCAAGGACCCAGACCCAGGTGAGGGCCTTCTTAGGACTCACAGGTTACTACAGGAGGTTTGTCAAGGGGTATGGCAACATTGTTGCACCCTTGACTGAGCTGACTTCCAAGAAGCAGCCAAAGATTGTGAACTGGACTGACACCTGTCAGAAAGCCTTTGATGCCCTCAAAACTGCCATGTGTACAGCACCCGTACTCCATGCGCCCAATTTTGCTAAGGAATTTGTTGTCCAGACAGACGCTTCAGAGCATGGGGTGGGGGCTGTTCTGTCACAGATAAATGAGGAGGGACTAGACAAACCTGGAGCCTTCATCAGTAGGAGGTTACTTCCACGGGAACAGAGGTGGAGTGCAATTGAGCGTGAGGCATTTGCTGTGGTCTGGGCACTGAAGAAGCTGAGACCATACCTGTTTGGGACTCACTTCCGGGTTCAGACAGACCACAGGCCCCTCAGTTGGTTGATGCAGATGAGGGGTGAGAATCCCAAGTTGTTGAGGTGGTCCATTTCCCTACAGGGTATGGACTTCACGGTGGAACACCGCCCTGGTACAGAACACGCCAATGCTGATGGTCTGTCCAGATTTTTCCGCCTTAGTGATGAGAACTTCCAAGGGGATGGGTAGTTCTCCCCACATTTCAGCTGGAGGGGACACGTGTTAGACCTGGCACCATTGGCGTGGGTCTCCCTTCCATTTTTCGCTGTTGTCCCCCTGTTTTTGCTGGTATTAGATGCTCTGGGCGCTGTGCCACTGCCCTTCAGTGCCACAGCGCGAATGCTCCCTGTGTAAAGATGACATGTGAATTGGTATATCCATGATTGGCTTATTTGGTTTACCTGTTAGTCCCTAGTAGTGTGGCCTGTGTGTGCCCAGGGCTGGTAAACCAAATGCTGCTGGTGGGCCTGCAGCGCTGGGTTGCGCCACCCACAGAAGCAGCTTGTAAATGATGTCTCAGACCTGCCACTGCAGAGTCTGTGTGCAGTCCAGAACTGCCATCTTGGCTGTGAAGTGCACCCACTTCCCAGCCCCTGAACCTTCCCTTGGCATCATGTAAGTCACCCCTATGGTAGGGTGCATTGAATGTGTATGGTAGGACATGCCTTGGTGTGTGTAGCATGTCCTGGTAGTGAATTACACCCAATTTCGTTTTTCACTACTGTAACGCTACCTGTTCCCCATAGGCCAGAATGGGCAGTTTGACTATTACATGCTATAGTCCTAACTGACCCCAGGAACATGGTAGAAAAACGAATTTAGTATGCCTGAGCTCAGAATATTAAAATACATCTTTTAGTGAAGTTTATTTTTATATTCTGTGTTTGAAAATACCACTTTTAGAAAGTAGGTATTTTCTTGCCTAAGCCTTCCAGTGTGCTCTGCTGTTATGTGTATTGGCTGTCTGGTTTTGGAGGGACAGGGCAGGCTGAGCCAGACCTGGGTTGAATAGAGAGATCTGTGTTTGGAGTATGGGGAGGGGTAGCTCCTTGACTTGAATAGGGCTGTGCCTGGCAAGGTGAATGATGGCTCCACCTCCCACTGTGCGTCTGATAGCAGACCCCCTCTTCCTGAAAGGAAGGATGCAGCCTGGTAAACAAAGTGCTCCAGGACTGACCAGAACTGGTTCTGGCTGGGTTCAGTGACTTGTAGCTTTTGAGAACAAAGACTTTTGGGGTATAAATATCTGTGCTGAAACCCCTACAAAGTGTGTTGCTCCTGGATATCAAGACGAACCTCTGTCCGTGTAACTGAAGGAATCTGCAGGAGGTGACTATCCTTGTGCTTGTGTGCTGTTTCTTGGATTGGCCTGCAGTGGTTACCATTGGACTTGGAAGAAGAGGGAAAAGGAATTAGAGAGAACTTTTATTAATCTTGCTAAAGCAATCACCCAAGGGCTAGGAGAGAGCTAGCCTCCTGTTGAAGTCTCAGACACATCAGACTTCACCATCAGCCTCCTGATTCCTCCCAGCGAGGATTTCTATCTGCAGGTGAGGCTCCTGTGAGTTCCAGGGCCTCTAGTTCTACTACAGAGAAGAGAGTGCTGAAATCGTCGCTAACGCACGTTTGCGAGCCGCCGCAGCCGAAAGCGCCCGAAAAATAATCGCGCTGCTGCCGCCGAGTGCTCGCAACCAAAGATCGAGTCATCGCACCAAGATCATCGCTTCACGACATCGCAGCGCGGACGCCGAGCGTCCGCCATTTTCATCGCATCGCATCAGGATCGTCGCTCCCTCGCGGAGCGCCATTTCTTTGCATCGCAACCCGATCGCACACGCAACAGGATCGTCGCCTCTTCTCCTCCCTTGCGGCAAGGAGTCATCGCACCAGCGGTCTAGCGTGCAGAAGTTTGTTGCATCGTCTCCACACGCATCAGCAGATCGGCGCATCATCCTCCCTCGCGACAAGGATTTAACGCATCGCCGGCCTCATCATCGCTACAGCTCCTTTGCGACAATTTGTTGACTTTGCTACGAAATCCAGGTACTTTGTAAGTAAAAGGGTCGCAGAGACCACTGGTTTGAACTGAACTCCTCTTTGCGCACTTGAACTATTTTTGCAGCATTCCAAGAGTGATCCTATTTGACAGTATTGTGGCTTTTTATCGTTATTGGTCTTGTGTTAAGTCTATATATAAAGATACTTATTTTTTATAACTCCTTGTGTGGTGTCCCTTTGTAGTGTTCCTCACTGTGTTACTGTGTATGGTCATAAATGCTTCACACACTGCCTCTGAGATAAGCCTAGCTGCTCGTGCTACGTTACCACAGGGTTGAGCAGGGGTTATCAAAGGGTGTGGCTCTCTTACCCTGACTTAGGAAGAAGGGTCCCTACTTGGACAGTGGCCAGCCACTGCCAACGAGAGACCCCCATTTCTAACAGGCTTCTCCAACAAGTAGCTCGTGAGCTACTAGTAGCTATCTAACTACCTGTAAGTAGTTCTTCTGTGTGTTTCCCAGCCCACTATATTAGAAGTTTTTGCTTGTTTGAATTAAAATATGTATACCAAAATTGAAAAGTGTCTATTCAAGATGAAAATGTCTTCTGTATTCCTAAGCTGATGTTTATAGAAAAATGGTTGAATTTCAAAATGTATTTAAAGCTGATATTTGAGTGATACATCATGCTGCTTTGGGGAGATTTATTACTGAAAATATTAATTTTGTGCCAGAGGCATTGCAGGCACTGGCTGTTATGTACTACCCACTTACAGGCATGCCACATTGATAAAGTATTTTAACATTATTGCTAGCAATCTTGCTTGATGCACTGAGGTGATCTCTGCTGGTAATCTTGAATGTGGTGGCCACTAATGTAATCTTGTCTGATGTGTCACTATTTCAACTTTAATATTATTAGCTTAGGATGCTTTTAATTAAACATGAGTATCTCTTATTACAGAAAAGGTTGGAGACGCCTACTTTATTTGGTCATGGAACTCCTCACGGACTTGCAATAATCTTATAATGTACAGCAAGGGGTCCTATTTCCCATAGATAGTGAGAGACTTGTGACACACCCAGTCGCCAATTATAAAGAAATGACATCATAACTCAAATGTAATAACTTCAGTTCTAACGTCACAATGCCTGCTGCCAGAGCCAGCAGTCGAGGGGAAAGATAGGTCAGGTCACGGAATATAATTAAAGCAGCTGTTTAAATAACAAAAAAGTGAAACATTGCTTTTCATTCTTCTGCTCTGTTTTTCTAGCTGTACATTGAGAAGAAGAAAGGAGATGTTTATGTTAACATGCTTATTTTTTGCACTCCTTGGGTGATTATAGAAAATGAGAATCTTTCTGCGTGTTTCTACTGTACATATTTTAAAAAGCTAACTTTTATTAAACTGCTTCTAATATCTTGTTCCAACTAATATCTAACAGCTGTTTTGATGTGTTTAATTTTGCACTAGGTGTTCTTTCATTATGCTTTACGTTACCAAACATGCTCTCTTTCATATGAAATGTTATACACCAAGGATTTAAGTGGTTTGTGGGAAAGATGATGGTGTGACCATTTATTATAAGGAATAAAATATTCCCTTCCGTACATTTTAAGGATGTTGCAAGTTACCTCAGTGTTCCAAAGCCTTATAAAGGAACTCTGCCTACAACCTCGTTCCTCTGTACGATCATGTAAGTCCTCTGTGACTTGCTATATGTATGGTGAAAGGTACTTTATCTCGCATATAATGACACTCGCTTGACTAAAGATTTCAAACTTACCAAATTACATGCTTCGCCTGGGAGCAAAATATTTCAAGAAGCAATGAATCCCTGCAAATCGAAACCTCTAAGTTGAGAACATCACATTCCATGAAAGTCTTTCACAGGCTGGAACTCCCTTCCCACAACAATACTTATTCTTATTAGGGACCCTACCATCTTTGCCTTCAGAAAGGACTTAAAGACACCCATGTTCAAGATGCAGTTGAGCTAATTTCTATGTAGTACCATTGATCTCGACTGATCATTTTCCTGCTGATTCATTGATTTCGGAAACTTCTTGATTTGTGTATTTTACCCGCTCTCCCGCCTACCATTCAAACCTTACCTCTTACCCGTTCAGTTGTTATTGAATGTTACCTACTTGATTGTACTTGGTTGTCCTCATGTAGAGCGCTCTATTAGTGTTTTATAAAGCTGCGCCATATAAAAGAGTTAAGTAAATAAAAAAGAGGTGACCGCATCTCCAGATAATGGTGTTTGACTGTAGCTACAAAATACCACTCAACATCTATGTAACTCACTTTTAAAATAGAGTCCCTGGGTCATAAAATTTGTTCTTAATAAAACACCTTTTTCTAACAAACTTTTATTATAACCTGTCTATATGCGGCTAATGTTATTGTTAATTGGCACTTCCATAGTGCACACATGGCTATTAGTTTCGCATAGCAGCGCCATTTCATTATTTCACTGACCTTCAATCAATCAGTAGATTTGTACAGCGCAGCTAATCACCGAGAAGGTATCCAGGCAAAGGCTTTGGACCTTCGAAAGTTGAAGGCTGAGATGCCCGTGCCAGATTTGAACATATTACTTGCATGTCACACCAAGTTCTCTGCTGAGAGTACCTAACCCACTGAGCATTTTTTTAAACATGCATGCTGATTTCCAATGCTAACATATCTAAGAATTAGGCTAAGAAGAGTTTGTGTGCTGTGACCTAAGTGCGTCCCGGCACTATTTTATTTTGACTTTAGGCACCCATCAGCATGTTGTGGCCGAGGGAGTTTAACGAAACACGTTTATTGAGTGGCCTCACAGTAAACTGTGAATTTATTTAGGATATACCCAGTGGCCAGGAACAAAATAGAAAAGAAATATTAATGATGGAGTCGCACTGCCACCTAGTGACCAAATTTTCGTTTAGAACGGCAAATATAATGGCTGTTTTTAAATATGACACTGTGACAGCGGAGAAACAGTAGAAATATAATAACAAGCATTTGCAATGCAATAGGTCATGCATTTGGGAGAGTTAGTGCTATTGGCATTGTAAATGATAATGTGTTAGCCTTTGGGACGTTATAAGTGTTTAGCCATGCAGCACATTATCCATAACTTCGGGATACACCCACAGACCGGGAGGTGCACTGCAGACGGAGTATTGCTTAACATACTGGAGCAGACAAAGCGTGCTCAGTGTAGGAAGATGTCCCTTTAAAGAGACTGCAATGGCACCAATCCACCATTCAATGTTCCTTCTGGAAGCTGCAGGGGAGGCCCTTCGCCGCTAGGCATCCCTTCTGAATGAAGTAAAGCATGTGCAATACTACTGCTGGTCCCTAAATGGAGTGTTAAGTGGAACACAGCAGCTGCAAATCTTTCATATATTTTGTCTTCGGATGATGAAAATCGAAAACATGCATTCAAAGTTGAATAAATGTGAGGTCATTGGCACTCTTCAACACCATCAGTAGCAATAGTTACACTTAATTTCTGTTAGGGTTCCTCTGAAAGGGGGCTACACAGGGAAACAACCTTGGGGTTAGAAATCACCCCGTGGTCTAGTCGAATTATACATATATATAATGACTTTGCTGAGAATTATAAACACAGCCACAGTCCTATCCTACTGAACAGATGTTGCACTGTTGAAGTAGCGTCCCTAAACATCTGTGCCCAGAGTGAGCAGGTGGTGCTGTGAATGAGTAGAAGAAACTGAGACTGAGTGCAGCACACGTGGACGAGTGTGGCTTAACTGCCTGCCAGTGCCATGCACCACTCCCTCATCCACCCCGGATCTCAAACTGTGGCTGCCGGTGATTGGTTTCCTCGTGGCTCCATCTGTGCTCTCACCAATTGCAATCAGACGGGTAGCCGGACAACATACATCCTTTGCAGTTGGATGAACATCATTGGACAACTTTAGCCCCAGGCACAAAAAAAAGGCTACGAAGGGATGTGTTAGAATGAAACGAAAATTGAAATATGATGACCAACTCCATTGGCCATAGTGAAATGTACTATTATCTAATAAAACGGAATAATGTATTTTATTAAAAAGATAATATAGTGAAGGAGAAGCAAAGACCCAAGCATAGTTGGCATATTCAATATAAGAATAGAAAATACTGAATGGCAACGTGCAGGAAAACATTAAAAACAAAAATGGCACCGAAGACAAGAGCAGGGAGCTCAAGTGTGCCAGGCGTCGCAGTTGCTTCTGTTATCCCAGGAATGCAGGCAGCCGCGCACTGAGTCCAGGCAAGAAAAAACAAAGTAGTCCCTAGAGCAACACATAAAGGCAGAAAGCATAAGGAGACAGTACTTGGTCAGTGCTCCGTGACAGGAAAGCGGAAACACAAAGGAGGGAAAAGAGAATGGACTACCCAGTAGCAAGCAAGGATTTCTGAAGCACACTAGTACAGACAAATAAAAAGCAATGCCAAGCAATGGGCGGAGTTTAACTCCACAAACCATTTACAACAGGCCACTAAGCGACAGCGCAAGCGCTGTCTAGGGTCGACCTAAAAAATGGATGTTTGCAAACCAGATTTTAAAAGCAAAGAGTATAAATAACGCTAAGTTATGTTGCAATAGCAGATTGAAAATATGTAATCCACCTGAGAAAGAGACATAGCCAAAATTAATGGGTGGTCTTGGAAGAAATTCTTCAGTTATTTGGAAAGCGTTAAACTGGATCCACCTTGCAGACTAATCTCTCCAAATGTGCCTGTCGTGATATCTATAAATAAGCTAATGTTATCTATAAATGGACTAGTGTTCACTGGTGTTTTTGAACAGAAATACAACTTAATTGATTGGTGTTGCAGGTAATTTAGATATGTAGCAGAAAGAAAACATTTCATTTCTTCGCATTTGAAAAATAAACACAGGAGTAACATTGATTTTAACGCAGTATTCTCACTAAATTTGAGGGTACGATCAAAGGGAGATCCCTTGCTGCCCACGCCATTTACTCGATATCCGATGTTTGGTTACTGATTCGTTATATTTTGAGCTGTCTGTTAAGTAAATGCATCAATATGCATGGATTATTGATTTGCTGCGCATCAGACATTCACATTTCATATGCAAAACCACTAAAAGGCTCTGGGATACATACACAACAAAATATAATCAAGCAGCATTGTTCATTTCTAAAATTTGACAATAGAATGGATTTTTTTTATTTTCTGCAACGCCATGGTGCAAACTGTCATTTTCCACTTCCAGTTCCTTGCACCCTTTTGGTGAATGGCTGCAATTATTTTCTCCTCAATTCAAACACATTTTTTTCTTTATATGCATTTGCCACGTTAATTTTAGTATAAAACTGCCTCACACCCATTAGTCACTAGGCTCACATCTAGGACCGCAGCATTAGACAGTATCCGACACAGCGACTGTGGCATACTGCGACTAATAACCAGGTAGATGAATGATCAGTTTAGGACAAAGACGTAACTCAGGTGACACATACCCACTAGGCAAAACAAGCATTGGCAATGGCCATAGGTCTGCTTTCTAAGTGAAACTGCCTCTGGAGTCACTGGTGAGTTTAGCCACCCAGTAAGTCATCAGAGATGCATTGTCTGACTCATCCTGCGCTCACACTTCCACTCATTCTCCCAATGACCGATTCTCACATTTTCCCTTCACAAACTCAACAAATATATGCAAGATAAATTAAAAGATTAGAAGTATAAAAAAAAGAAAATATGCTGCTGTCTAAATGTCATGGGTATATGCTTGCAATAAAAAATTAAATTATACAGAGCAGCATGCAACTACTTGACAATTGCACTGTACATATTGTATAGTTGTTTTAAGGTTCACACATGGCTGCACGATCAGAAGCAACACATTGGCCATATTGTAGATATAAAAACAATTAAACACTATGCACAATGGCATTCTAAGATGGCTACACAATAAACATCGCACTGGGCAGTCGTCTTGGAATGGTATCTCCGTGCATGGTGAGTAATTGTTGTACAGTTCCAAGATGGCCAACATAATGCTTCTAAAGTGGCAGTGTCAAGAACTGAATGCAAGAAAGTCAGTTGAGTACTCTTCTGTCTTCTTTAAAGGGTCTCGGGAGAGAAAAACACATAAAAAATAAAAACAACTCCTTTGACAATCTTTTAACTCGTGATAGGAGATGAATATAGCACTGGAGTAATCCAGCAAGGCATCCAACTCCTCCAAAAAGTAGAACAGAGAAAAGAGCCAGACAAGTCTAATATTACATTCAAGAGGAATGATGCAAACTGCAAGAAATAAAAATCAGGGACAAAAATAGAAGCAAGAGACAATACATCAGGGAGCAAGTGTGTTGCAACACATAGTACTCTTGTAATAGCCTCCTTTATATACACTTTCAACAGAAAATGACATCACAGGAAAAGACTCTAGTACATCTTTGATTGGGAACCTAAGACATCTTCCTATGATCAAACCACCATCTAGTAAAAGGCTGTTTATAAGGTTTGACAACACATTCTTCCGAACTCCGGGTGCTCATGAAATGACCCTAGGTTTGACTTCCTTCATGCCATCTCAATTCTGAAGTAATGCCACTGTCCTTCGCCTAACATCTTGACGGAAATGCTTCAACCGAGAGTCACCCCTTCAAAACTGCTTCTCCCATTTAGTGAAGCCCTTACGGGTGTCCTGCTCGGGACTTCGTCCAAACCCTACATAGGGGCTCTTGTGGACAGTACAATTGCCCTCCACCATCACCTCTCTTTCCTCACCCAACACCCTACCCTGCAGAGCTTGGTGGTCCAGTAAATCCTGGCACATTCCTTACTGTCCCACCGGATAGGGAATCTAAAAGGCTGGACAGCTCGGGTAAAAAAATGTTATCTTCTGCCAGTCTGGCATTTTGTCTGTGAACACTTCATGCCTTTTGGGCCAGTATTCCCATTCCCTTTGGGATTCAGTTGTGCAGGTTGCTTCCTATGGCCCTGGAAGATTTAGGCCTAGATCTCTCTACTGGGGGTGAATGTTTGACATTTTTCAGCATTCCATCCATCAATTGTTTTTTTTGCTATGGTCCAGGAGGAGGCCAGGGCCATACTCTCCCAATCTGTGGTTGATGGCAGAGACGCAGCGAAGTTCACAATCAGATGTGGGCTGGACACGACCAACTCGCTAGGTAGATCGGTTTCTTCATCGGTGACCTTATGGGCCATGCCTGTTTGAGAACACCTGGACTTTCAGGGGATGTCCAAGCTTCGCTTATGGACATGCCCTTTGATGGCTCCCGTCTCTTAGGAGACGAGGCAGACTCAGCACTAGAGTGCTTCAAGGACAGCAGAGCTACAGCCAGGTCCTTGAGCCTTTCCATGGCCCCCGTCATCCTCAGTCGGCCTTTTGCACCATTTGTGGCCATTGAAGGGTCTTCCAGCCACATCTCTACCCGCCCAGCTACCAAGGCCCGCAAGCTTTTCACCTGTTGCGTGGACAAGGAGGCAGCACCCACAGACCCCGTGGGTCAGGCAACCAGAAGTCGGCCCAGTCCACTCCCCCTCAGGCAGTAACAGCCTCCAAACGTCTTTAGTTTGCCCCTCTGATCGTTATGGGCAACCAGTGGACGGCAGGATATGCCAAAACCTGCACCCTGGATGTCAATAGCATCAGACCACTGTGTTCTCCAGATTGTCCAAAGGCTACTCCCTTCCCTCAATTATTATTCCTCCACTCATGTTACCCACTTACGACAGGTTGACGGAGGACCATCTCTTCTCCTCCAGCAAGCGCCAGCTCTCTTGGCCAAGGGAGCCATAGAGAGGGTACCGGCATCAGAAGTAGGTAGTGGTTGCTATTCCCTCTACTTTCAGGTGCCCAAGAAGGACGCAGGCCTTCGTCCTATCCTATACCTGCACCCTCTCCAATTCTTCCTGAAAAAGAAGAAATTCAAAATGCTCATGCTCGCACAAGTTCTCTCTGCCCTGGGCCCGGGAAACTGGATGGTGGCACTGGACTTGCAGGATGCTTATTTCCATATCCCCATCTTGCCTGTCACAGACGTTACTTGTGGTTCATGGTAGGTCACGAGCACTTTCAGTTTGTAGTGCTACCCTTTGGCCTTATCAGCGTCCCTCTGGTGTTCACCAAGGTGATGGTTGCAGCTCATCTGCAGAGATCAGGGGTGCTAGTCTTCCCCTATCTTGATGACTGGCTGTTGAAGGTGGGCTCGTCCCAGGCAGTCATTTCCCACCGCTAGACTAAGGCGGACCTTCTACAGTCGCTGGGGTTCACTATCAACATGCCGAAGGCACACCTGACCCCTTCTCATACGCTCCCTTTCATTGGAGCTCTTTTGAACACAGTGCAATTTTGGGCTTATTCTCCTGAATGGTGAATCCAGGATATTCAGGCTATGATACTGATGTTTCGGCCTCTAGCCTGGGTTTCGGTGAGACTGACTCTAAAGCTGCTGGGCCTCATGGCCTCCTGTATCCTACTTGTAACACATGCCCACTGGCCTATGCTGGCTCTGCAGTGGGACCTGATGTTCCAGTGGGCGCAGCATCAGGGGAATCTCCCCAACATGCTCCGGATCTAGGAGGGCACTGCAAAAAATCTGCAGTGGTGGTTAAAAAAACGTGATTGGGTCAGCGGCAGACCCTACTGTCTTCCCCAACCAGATCTGACAGTAGTGACAGATGCGTCATTCCTCAGCTGGGGTGGCCATCTGGGAGAAGTGTAGATCAGAGGCCTCTGGTTCCTGGCAAAATCCGGACTCCACATCAACCTGTTGGAGCTCCTGGCAATCCGACTAGCATTGAAAGCCTTTCTACCCTCTATCAAGGGAAGGCAGGTGTTCACGGACAACACCACCACCATGTGATACTGCAACAAACAGGGCGGGGTGGGTTTGTGTACCCTTTGTCAAGAGGCCCTGCATCTCTAGACATTGCTGGAACATCAGAGCATTTCCCTGGTGGCTCAACACCCGTCGGGCTCTCTGAACGCCTTGTGGAAATCGCAGATAATCTGTTAGCATGAGCTGAAGCCATTTTTGGTTGTGGCGTCCATTTTGTTAGCCATGTGTTAGCCATGTGCTTCTCCCGCCTTCACTGTTGCTTGCCTTTCTATTCTGCTTGAGTCATCAATTGTAGTTAACTCCTTCAGTACTGAGCCAGAGCAATGTATGCTCAGAAAGGCCTGTAGCTGCTAGAATGCACCTGTTTTAGAATGTAACTGTCAGGCTATTCCAACTGATGTAAGCAGTTCTGTTTCTCCTCCCACTCTGCTGACAAAGTGGTTTCTATCTGTCCATGTTAGTCAATAGCTATTCCTGTGTATGCCTGTACCTCCCCTTTGAGTCTCCATGCTTACTCAGCTGTAAACAGGGTATATAAGACCCTTGGTTTCTGTATTCTATGGACTACCTCCTACAGTGCCTGAGGGTGCTGTATTGATGTAGTCCCACTCATGAGAGATTAATAAACTTGTTATTTGATATTCCAGCTTCCGTGCCAATCTCTACTTTGTTGGTTTAAGGACCAGTGGACAGATAAGGGTGAACCCCTGCACCGGTGGGCCCCTAAAAAGGCTAATTTCCACAAATTGGCGCCCAACTCGTGGGGCTCATCGGAGACGCGGCTGCCCGAAGGAGTGGTCTTGACGGAGGAATGGAATCTACTGAGGAGGTACACCCTTTGTCTTTGCAGACCAACGTGTTTTTCTGGTTTTCCCGATCTGACCCTCCAGGTGGCGGCCGGTCCCGACTGAGATCTCCTTTGGCGTAAGTATTGCAGTGACCATTAGGTCAACCCAAAGCTTGGCAGGTGGAGGCTGGAGACTTTTGTCATTTAGTAAAATTTGTAAGTAGAGATATGGAGCACTCTTGAGTGTTCCGCCAGGACACTTGGTAATTCGGTCTCTTCTTGCAAAGGCTTGGGGGTTTTACCCTATCTTGTTTTGGATGGGTCTGCAGACCCCTGTAATAGGCATGCCTTATGATTTGGTAAAGACACAGAGTGTTTGCGAACACTCTGCCAGACCAACTGGTAATTCGGCATATTTTTGAAAAGGTCTGGGCCTAGAGCCTGTCTTCTTTGGTAAGGTCACTGAAGTGACACTCTTGATTTTGGATTTGCTTGGCCAAGATTCTGGTTTTGTTTGATTTGTCTATTGCAGTAAACAAAGGCAGGTAATGAGGAGATGTTTTGTCTCCACTTTTTATAATACTTGAGATAAATACTATTTGATTGTAATATTATATTTTGTTATAATATTTTTGTCATGCCTGCTCCTAGCACACTTCGTAGAATCTGTTGCTGTCTTGGAGGTACCAATATGGATCTAGAAAGTAATCAGCCGGCTCCCCTAGAGGGGACACTTAATAGGTGTATGTATATTAAATATGGTATTTCTTCCATAATGTATAGTACACTATGGAACAAATATACAAAAAAGAATCCTGATCTACGATGGCCAGTAAATGGGTCATTTGATTTTAAGAAGATTCAGTATGTTGAGCAGTGTCTGTTTCAGAGAAAGAGTTGACAAGATATGTTTGATTGTGTATTTACAATTGGTTTGGTTTGAGTACAGTCTGTGGGCTGCCTCTTGTTTTTTTCCTAGTGTTGATTTGTGGGTTGATTGTGTGTTTGAGTGTCTAGGAGGTTTGTGGACTACCACCGGTGGTAATGCTTGTGAAGTACTTGTTTGAGTGAGTAGCGACTGTGCTCTTTGTGTAAGGATGGCTTGCCTTTGCAAACTGTGTTGTGTGTTATGAGTGTGTGGCCCCTTCTTGAAAATGTCTGGAATGAGCTCAATTTGGTTTGTTGTCGTCATTGTGTTCTGCAGATGCCATTGGAAGAATTACACTTTAAATTTCAAAGAATGAATTATATAAAATATGTTAAGTAACTGCACGCTACTATGGGAAGTAAAAGCAGTAACAAAGTATAGATGTGTGAACATTCATTTATTATATTGCCACAATGGTAAAAAATTTGAATTAAAACTCAAAGCAGAATTGCCTAGCATTTCATATAAAAAGAGAAAATGTTATCTCACAACAAATAAAGTGCTTTGGGTATAGCAAGAGCTATATAATGTTAAAACTAACTTTACCTAGAAAAAGGCACTCAATAAGAAAAAGTAGGCCTCACAGAGAAAAACGAATTTGTGTGTTTTATACAACTAGGACTTAACAAAATTAAATATAGATGCCCTATATCTTGTTAGTACTGCCTATCAGTTATGCAAAATGTTACAGCACTATTCTTAGATACATCATATTAAATATTAAAAGGCATTCACAATATATATGAGTAATTGGTTGCTGCTAAAATAAAAGCGTCTTCCTTTTACCACACTGCCAACGATAGATTTTGACTAGCTTGGAATGCCTGGTTTTTAGAATGAACTGAGCCTCATTCCCAGCACCAGGAAGAGAGCTTTTAACAGCTGCTCACGCTGTTTGTTCGAAGGAAGCTGTCTGTCAGAGCAGAGGATTTATCGGTCCTAGAGCACAAGGCCTTTTCTCCTGAAAAAGTGTAGAAGTCATAAGAGAGAAGGAGGGGCAGCAGCGTCTGTGGGCCATGTGCAGAGAGCAGCTCTGCCATGCATACAGAAATAATGGGTTTAACTTAAGATTACTGTGCCAGGGCTAAAATAAGGAGACAATAAAATTAAGTCTGCATTCATGCGCCATCATGTTAAAACAATACAATAGCTAAAGGAATTGGTAGTTGGTTATTGGATTAATGTTTTTAGTTAGCTCAATGTGCTTGTACACCAAAATGTATAAAGTGGTACAGTCCAATAGTATTGGATATGGCCTCCTTGATATGGATTCCCCTAGCTATTTACCTCCTACAAGTCTGTTTGTGCCCAGCTGCCAAAAAGGGGGTAAATATTGTCGACAGGAGGTCACCTGCTTAGGTTACCTACTGTCGAAGGGGGGTAGGAGACTAGCTCCTGGGCAAATTAAGAGTAAGCACAATTAAGTAACACACTATATTTGTTTGTTGTTGTGTTCTCTCTCTCTCAGCTGTCTAGGAGCGGCCATGAGACAAGTGGTTGGGCTCGCTTTAGTCATTCATTTCACAGGATGCTGTGAATATGTTCTTGAATAAATAGAGACAAAGCACCTCACCAGTGCACGTCTAATTGGCTATTAAGTAATACTGTTTGAACAAATTGTTAGAATTAACAAAACGAATAAATAAATACGCCATGTTACTGCCCATCCTGTCTGTAAACTGATAAAATTGGAATTAGATAAGGATGAAAGGATGGGTAGAATAGACTGATGTTCCCTTATCTGACCTTTAAGGGGAACTATATGTCGGTGGTTTTGTTCAAAAATCCCAGGTGGCAACACCATTATTGTTTGTTATTCCCATGCTATATACAGTTTTACAGAGGCATCACTAGTCTCTTATCAGTTTGTCTGTGTAATTGAGCTGACAGCCCTTATTAGAGCTGGTGAATAGGTTTTTCCCCTGAATATGATGTTACATAGTCCAGATCGTGAAAGGTAGGATGCACAGGGTTCACAATGTTAGGAAAGATGCCCGTGTGATCCTCAGCAAATATTTTGAAGGAAAATATTGCTTTATAGGAGTTTGTTTGCCACAACAAGTTCTGCTGGAGAAATTCATGTACCCACTATGTTAGGTTTAATTTGTCAGTTATTCATGCAGTAAGGATCCCTGTTAAATTAGCAGTTTTATACTTTCCCGCCGTGCCTATAACATGAGAGCATGGTCATAAGCGCAAAATGTAGGTGTTTTTACGTAAGAAAAATAATTCTAGAAGTGTCTGCAGTCCTGTACAGTAGTGGAAGGTTCACAAGTAGAAGTGTTGCGAACTATATGACTTATGAAACACAAGCTTGCTAAGACAAGAAGCACAAAAGAATAGTTGTTTTGAAAATTCCCTTTTTGAGGTTCTTCAGATAAATAATATAGGAATACACAAATGTAAGGATTCAGAGTATGTCCGTATTGTTTTTCTTTTTCCCTCAGAATTTAGTAAATGAACACAGACTTCCCTAGCTGCTTGGGATTGGGAGAAACAAATCAAATTGTGTAACGTTTTACCCTTGCCAGTTCACTAAAAGTTCCTTTTATACTCGCTAATAGGTCCAGGGTGTTTTTTACTCTTAGATAGATGAAGTGGTTCTTGGGCATCCTGCTAATGTATGGAGCGCCCCGAGACTAAATAAGTTTTCTGAAATAGAGTATACTCTCTGTTGATAGATTATTTGTATGCCTTGTCTAAAGATCTTTGTTCTGTTCACCAATAGATATCTGCTGCCCTACAACCATTGCCAGAGGGGCCAGGACATCAGATCCAGCCTGAAGATTTAGCGAAAGCCCAGCTTGGAGTCGAGGGGGAGGGAACCAGCACAGGTGTTGCTGGCAACTAGGACCACAGTGAAGGTAGAAGGCCGGAAGCACTGGGTCCATGTGTACCCCTACCACTGCCGTATGATTCTTGGGTGAAAGACGGGATCGCGGACCAGGAAGGAGAGTAGATTCCTTGCTTTGTTCCTTTGTCTGACACCCGGTTGAGAGGGGCGCAGACCGACAAAGAAGGTGACGAGGCTGTGTTAGAGGTGACCCCCTCTGAAACGAGGGTTGCTTCAGATACTTCAGTCCCAGTGCACCGAGCCCCTGAGTCCCGGTCCCCAACTGAAAGTGAGCCCGCACCTCTGTTTGCTGATCAGGAGGTGCTCGGGCGTGATAGGTACAATCTGCGGCCCCAACGAAAGGACAGTGCACCAGCAGAGCAACACAGGAGTTAGGGAAGGACTTGAGTTTAGGGTACAGGTGCTGTGCCTCTGCTGCCTGTTAGATTAGAGTGAAGAATACTGGTGCACTGCCTGAGACACTGGACAGGATCGTTGAGGGTGTTTGAACTGGAGGGTGATTGCCCTATCCTGAAAGAAGAAACTTTTCCCTTAGCCTGGGCCGTGGATGTTTTTCTGGGTTGCAAGTTGTGCAGCTCCACCGTGGGAGAAATGAACACTTGATGAACGATAAGAGCCTGCCTGTGAGGCTCAGACGGACACAGGGAGAAGACTCCCCTCTGGCTGGTTGTACAGTGGCTTCAATTTCCCAAGTACTTTTTTGTTAACAATGTACCCCTTTGGTCGTCCCATTTTTGAGGAGGAGCAGCCCTTTGCGGCTCCTAGTCCTAATTCCCATGGCCCCGTTTGGTCCTCCTGGTCCCCCAAAACAAAGATTGTTTTTGTGACAATATGTGTCTCCCCCTGAATATATCATTGGTACTCTAGCCCTCATAAAGAAGAACACTGGAAGGTCTATCAAGATAATGTTTTTAACTTGGAATTGGACTGGGTGGTTTTGAGATTTGCTTTCTGCTTGGGGTTGGAAAATATTGACAGTTCTGTTTGTGATAATAGCCATTATTTTCTCCTGCTATCTATGTGTTCATTACAGCCCGATGCTCTGTTCCCTATGTATTTCTACTTGTACCTCATGTATACCAGTTAAAAGAAATGTTCAGAATGTAAATGCCTGACTAGTAACAGATCAAGAAATTAGTCAACTGATGTTAGTGGAGATAGGTGACAACTTTCATGTCTTCTATTGCATAGTGAATGTCTTCAGCTAATGCTAAAAGGGCCGTCTGTGGAAATCGCAGATAATCTGTTAGCATGAGCTGAAGCCATTTTTGGTTGTGGCGTCCATTTTGTTAGCCATGTGTTAGCCATGTGCTTCTCCCGCCTTCACTGCTGCTTGCCTTTCTATTCTGCTTGAGTCATCAATTGTAGTTAACTCCTTCAGTACTGAGCCAGAGCA
This sequence comes from Calotriton arnoldi, assembly GCA_963921515.1. Classification (NCBI taxonomy): domain Eukaryota; kingdom Metazoa; phylum Chordata; class Amphibia; order Caudata; family Salamandridae; genus Calotriton; species Calotriton arnoldi. Next base: position 738,589 of record CAWUFW010009184.1, read on the forward strand.
ATGTATGCTCAGAAAGGCCTGTAGCTGCTAGAATGCACCTGTGTTAGAATGTAACTGTCAGGCTATTCCAACTGATGTAGGCAGTTCTGTTTCTCCTCCCACTCTGCTGACAAAGTGGTTTCTATCTGTCCATGTTAGTCAATAGCTATTCCTGTGTATGCTTGTACCTCCCCTTTGAGTCTCCATGCTTACTCAGCTGTAAACAGGGTATATAAGACCCTTGGTTTCTGTATTCTATGGACTACCTCCTACAGTGCCTGAGGGTGCTGTATTGATGTAGTCCCACTCATGAGAGATTAATAAACTTGTTATTTGATTCTCCAGCTTCCGTGCCAATCTCTACTTTGTTGGTTTAAGGACCAGTGGACAGATAAGGGTGAACCCCTGCACCGGTGGGCCCCTAAAAAGGCTCATTTCCACAGCCTGAGTGGACGAAATGCCTAGCAGATAACGAATGGTGTCTCCATTTGGAGGTGGTGCAAGGTCTCTTTCAGCAGTGTGGAGAGCCTTGGTTAGATCTGTTCGCCACCGCCGAGAACACACTATGTTGCAGTTTTGCATGCTGGAGTTTCCATGACGGCTCTCGCTTGGAGACGCTTTTTGCCTTGAGTGGAGCCCAGGTCTCCTGTACGCATGTTTGTCCATACCAGGGCCCAAGTCACCCTTGTGGCTCCGGACTGAGCTTGGAGAGTTTCTTATCCCGAGCTGTTGAGTATGGCCATTGTCCTCCGATCAGGATGCCCCTTTTGGAGGCTCCTCTGTCACAGCAGCAGGGGAGGTTTCTCCACCTGAACCTGTCAATGTTCCACCTTCATGCATGGAGATTGAATAGCAACAGTTGAGAGCTTACGACCTTCCGCCCAAAGTCTGCAATGTTATCTTGGGAGCCCTGCGTCCCTCCACCAAGCTGGTATACGCTGCAGCCATACATTTGTGGCATATTGTGCTGGGAAGCAGATTGATCCCTTATCTTCTCCCCTTTGCCAGGTTCTTTTGTTTATCCTTACCCTAGCCCAGCAGGGCTCTGCATTGGCACATTGAATTGTTATTTAGCTGCCGACTTCGCCTTTCTGCGGCTGCCAGATAAACATGATCTCCTCCAGTCCCCTACTGAAAATAGGTTCCTTAAAGGTCTACAACACATTACCCCAGCTCCCTCTGTTATGCATCAATTGGACCTTAACTTGTTTCTTACTTTCTTAATGTGTACTCCCTTTGAGCCGCTTCATTCTTGTCCTATTAGGCTTCTCACCATCAAGACAGCCTTTCTGCTGGCAATTACATTGGCCCGGAGGGTCAGTGAGCTACGGACACTGTTCTCTCAGCCTCCCTACATCTTCATTCCCCCGACAAGCTGGTCCTTTGGACTCTCGCATCTTTCTTGCCGAAGGTAGTCACCTCATTCTACGTAGGTGAGTTAGTCACTTTGCTTATCTTTTACATTCCGCCTCATCCCTCTAAGGAAGAGGAGAGACTCCACAGGCTGATCCAAAAAAGAGCATTGTCATTCTACCTTGACTGCACCAAACCGTTCTGGGTGGACGATCATATTTTTGTGGGGTATGTCGGGGCCAAGATAAGGAAGGCCGTGCAGAAATGGACCTTCTCCAGATGGATCATGCTCTGCATTAAAATTTGCTACGGATTAGCAAATAAGCATCATCCTGAGGGTTTGTATGCTCATTCAACCAGAGTCAAGGCTGCGGCCACTGCGTTATCATGCAGAGTTCCCCTCCTGGACATGTTTAAAGCAGCAACGTGGGCATCTCTGCACATGTTTACTAAGCGACACTGCCTGGACAGTCGGGTCCGTAGGGCACTTTTCCCATTCTGTCCTGCAGTACTATTTAGCGTGAAATTGTTTTGCAGACCCACCTCTAGGGAAGTATTGATTGGGTATCTATTCTAAGGTAAGGACTTTGTAGCTAGAAGTCTCTACCAGACGAACAAGTTACTTACCTTTAGTAATGCTTTTCCTTGTAGAGGCTCTATCAAGCCGCAGATTCCTTAGTGGCCAACCCATCCTCATCGCTCTGCAAACAGGTTTTTTGGGTCAAGGCTGTTCCCCTTTCAGTGCCCTACTTTTCCACACCAGTGGTTAGTGTTCTTCATGGCTCTACGTTCCTGGCATGGAAAGTTTCAAAAAGAAACTGATGTCAGCGTGATGGGATGCCGCCTATATAGGCATCGCGAACATCACTTCCAGCACCGACATTGCCACGTGGATCCAAACAATTTCACCCACTAGCGTGCAGGGGCACTGCTTACGAAAAGATTTCGGAATCCAGTCTGACGCCTGGGGATAATTCTAAGGTAAGGAATCTGCGGCTAGATAGAGGGCCTAATCATGATCTTGGCGGGTGGGATACTCCGTCACAAACGTGACGGATATGCTGCTCGCCGTTTTACAAATTCCAATGGATATAATGGAATTATAATTTGTGACAGAGTAACCCTGTCTGCCATGATCTTAATCAGGCCCAGAGTCTCTATCAGATAAGGCGTTGCCGAAGGTAAGTACATTTTTTTTCCAGCCACAGTAAATACTTGGGGGGATATTTTCAAGGACGTGTGTTAACTATCGCCAAATTCGCTTAACGCAACTTCTCACATCGCAGTCTATCGCGGAAAAATAACACCGTGTTAACGCAGTATTCCCAACCCGGCGGCACCATGCGATAGTCTCACGATAACGCGACAAATGCCCGCGTAAAAATCAACACGACGCCGAAAAAATGCGAAACACGAACGAGAAAAAAGTGCCGATGTCCCCAATGGCGATACAAAAATCAGCCAAAACCAGCGACAGGCCTGCGATTCCCACGCGTCAAGTGTGAGAATGCACTATAAAAGCAGAGAAAAAAAAAAGACAAAAAAATGTAACTGCGTAGCACCATGGACGCACCCGGACCGAGTGCAGAGGACAACGCGAACCCCACAAGCCCCACAGACGACCAGCCAGGAACTCCGGGGAAGGGCAAGGAGAAGAGGAAGAGGAAGACTGGGTTCAGTCCGCAGGAAAACCGGATCATCGTCACGGAGGTGACAGAACACTACCAACAACTGTTCGTCACCTCCACTGTGTCATCGGCAACACAAACGGAAATATGGCAGTCCATCGTGAACAACGTGAATGCAGTCGGAGTGTTGAGGAGGTCAATGGAGGAGGTCAAGAGGCGCTGGCATGATGTGAAAAGCCAAACCAAGCAGAAACTCGCTGCCAACCGGAAGGCAGCAACGGCGACTGGAGGTGGGAGTCCTGCGCCACAGGAGGAGCTGGATGAGCTGGAGGAAATGGTGGCCACAGTCATCAGTGCGGAGACGGTGCAAGGAGTTGGGGCTCCGGACACTGCTCGATATGACCTGACCCAACAGCAACAGGGTGAGTAACGACCAGGGACTGGGGGACGGGGGAGACGGGCACAATGGCACACATGCACAATTATGTGTAGCACACTGCACACCCACAATGACTGTGGAACATGTCCCTGATGGCCTTGGCACACTGCAGCACACATAGAAACACCAAGTAGGCCCCCGTCCACCATGTGCACAAATGCCCCCCCTATACCAATCTCACAACCCACCCATGCACATGTGCTGAACCCAGCAAAGCAGCGGCTCTGTGAGCCACACTGACAATGCAAGTGACACAGCATGACCAGTAGCATGGCTGCAGTCAAAATACATGACATGGTGCACGCCACGACACTGAGGTTGCCCAGTGTGGATAACATCCTCAAAGGAGCAGGTCACACCCCGACACATCCACATGCACATACAACCCCTGACGTCAACAACACATCTGCAGACAAACAATGCACAAGAGTCCAAAATCCGTCCAAGAGCACAAATGACCCAAGTCGCCAACATCTCAGCACCGTAAAAGCACACAAGTCAAAGGCATACCGCCTCAAAGGGATAAGGGGCCGCTAAATCAGAGCTGCAGGGGCGACTCTCCCACAATGCAGCACACACACATAGCAATCACAGCACATCAACATTGACGACAATGTGGTACAAAGTGCCACACTTACACTACAGAACAGAGGACACAACTGGTGCCGCATGTGCGTAGAAACTGGCCAACCACATCAGGCATAGCAGGAAACTGTCAGATGATAATGTATGAGTACAACCTCACATCCGTCATGTAGTCGAAATGTCCACTGTCTCCCATCAAATACCCAGCTCCTCCAAAATAGTCACAATGTACATTGTCATGCAGTCTGTATGTAAACATGTACAATGCGTGCACATACATGGAACACACTGTTAACCTCCATCTCCCCTTCACATTGCAGAGGGACAATCAACACCTCCTGCAGAGCAGACCAGACATCTCTTCAGTGATGATGAGGAGGACCCCTGGCCATCTGCTCCGACACCCTCCAACGGCTCATGGACAGCCTCCGCACCCCACCTCCAGGAGCAGGGCAGCCCAGCTGCATCGAGGTGATCCCACCCCCTGCACAGACCACACAGCAGGAAGCACCCACCACCACGGCTGGCTCCCAGCACCTCACCGAAGAACACATGGCATTCCAACGCCGTGTGTCAGACTGCCAGAGGGGCTGGCTGAACAGGTGCGGGTGGGTTTCGACCTCATGGCAGCCAAACTAGATGCCATACGTGGGTGTCTTAGTCCCATCAGGGACCACTTACAGTCCCTAACGGACACCCACAGTCCGCTCCATGCCCTACAACAATCCTTGGCTGACCTCGCTGGAGCCATTACTCGGATCCAAGAACTGTCTAGTGAGAGAGGCTCCAGCGACGACAGCACAGAGTTGGCACAGATGCGCAGGACAATGGAGAACATGGAGCGGATGCAGGCAGGAAGGATGGCTGCCACGGCTGAACACCAGCGAGATGTAGCTGGGATCTGCCATGCCCTGCAGATCCTCATCTTGCATTTGCTGCCACAGAGCTTGTCCCAGATGACTGCTGCAGGAACTTCGACACACACATCTCCGCCCTCTGATGTGTCAGTGGCACACAGTGATGCAGCCATAACACCACCACACACACCTGGCACACCTGACACAGAAGACATATCAGAGGATGAAGATGTGGATGTTAATGACTCTGTGTCAAAAAGGAGGTTGTAACATTCATCCCCCGCCATATGGCCTGTTTCTGCTTGGTACAACCCTCTGCATCATGCCCTGGTACAACACCTTCCACTGTCCCCCTGAACACTCTGCGACATTCACCTGGACCCCGACATGGACTGCCATATCTGCTCTGGTTACCAATGACACAGCAAACAGGCTGCGGACTCAACCCTTCCTCTACCGATTAACTTGTCATCCCCTAAAGGACTCTGTTTGGACCTCCACTGGGCAACCATGTAATGTGGGGTGTGCATGGCCATGTACTGCTCCAGCTCCGACACTCCACAGGATGTGAATAAAACATTCCGAATCACACAGATGTGTCATGTCTATGTTCAATCAAGTATAACAGTATGGATGACTGTAGGGACATTGATTGCACAAAAAGGTACACCCTGGGAAATGACATCAATGCGCATGTTTGACCGTGACACACATGGCCAATTAGATGACTGTGAAGGTGTGAACTAGCTGTGGCCTCATTGATCATGAACAACAATCTCGCAATCCCCCAACATAGCCCCACGTCCATGTATTAAATAGGGCTGTGTTTTCAAAAATGTCAAAGTCGGTAGGAGGCCTAAAGTAGTGTCCCACATCACATGTGACAACAGAACATCTCTTCGCATACCTACACACACTGAACTGTGTGGAGACAGCCTGGTTTGATAGAACACATTGATCCACATGGCAAGAAGTTGGACACCATACTCACATTGCTGAAGACACTTAAGCGCACAGGTCTACCAGCAACTCTCCCAACCACAATGTCTGGCTCACAGAGGTGGAGCTGGCAATAGGGACCCACCCCTAAGTGAAATGCGTCAGTCAACCCCTCCCTGTGTACGGACAATGCTCATTGAGGCACACGATTTGGCATGCTAATCAACACTCATCACAGTTGAACACTAGTGAAGTTGCGTACAATTTATTAGCTTGTGCGTGTCAGTACGGGCAAGACAAGGGCCAAAACATGCAGACCAATGCAGCATACACTAACAGGCAGCAAAGGAACATGTAGAGGTGCAAGACATGGGGAGGCACAAATGAACACCAATCATTACGGATGCCAACGGTCTCAGCCTACCTTGCCTTGCTGGACGAGTCATGTGGTGTTTGGCGAATGCTCATTGCACTGTGTCAGGGGACACCACTCACAGCCCATGGGATCTGCATAGTCCTGTACCACCGGACTGTGCTGACTGTCTGCTCTGCTGACAGTGAGCAGATGAAGGAGTCCAACAAGGTCACATGTAGTACTACATTGCCATGTGTGTACTCTCCCTCCAGCGGTGTGTCAGGTTGAGGAACGTTGCCAGGCGCCGCTGTCCACTCACCTTGCACAGGTGTGTGTCAACCCGCAGTCTTGCACGCACATGCATTCTGAGTCCAGGCGAATGCAGCCATGTCCACTGTTATGGTGGGATATGTGTCCATTTCTCCAAGATGCAAAAGGGTGTTGGGACCTGTGCTATGGGTTACAATCTTTTGTGGCTGCAGGAACGTAGTTACTCGTCCATGAAAGCGAGCGCAGCTTCATGGGCAATCAGTTCCAAGAGTACGTCGTTGTCGACTTCAACGGACACGGGGGCGAGCCAATCCATTAGCTGGTCCGGAAAGATGTGCTCCGTCCACGCCATTTCACCAATCCGCAACACAGCCCAATAGGGGAGCGCTTCGATGTGGTCACTGCACACGAGGAATTGTGCAATCTCACATGCCCAACTGCCAGCACATACGCCAGATACCAAGGCATCCCTTGAACAGGTATCACGGTTACACTCCTGGTCGTGGTTCAACAGGGGGCGCACACACATGTCATAATCCATTTCAGCTACCGTTGTGTTGGATAGGCAGACATCCATGGACCACTCGAATATCCATGATCGACAGTGGAACCAGGGCTGGAAGCAGGTGATGTACGCAAGACGGAAGCTCAGACGGTAACTGATGCACAACACTGCCAGTGCCCCCAACAAATGCAGCATACGGTCACGGTACAGTTCCACGTGACAGCCGTTGTGCATGTGCCCGGGATGTTCTGGCATTGCGTTGTTCGCTCGCGTAGAACCGGCACTCTTTTGACCTGCGGCTGTTATGTGGATGACATGCCACAGCTCGGAGCAATGAGTCATATGAGTGTGCAGAGTTTGGACGTATGTGTTGTCCTGTACGTAAGTGTCAAGGCCATTCCATGCAGGAGTACCTTGAGCAAGGACTTCTGTGTGTGGGGTGTGGATACGTTGATCTTTCATTAGCGCTGTGTGTAGTGTGGGAGTCGTCATCATCTGCCATGGTATCTCTCTCAGGGGGTGCCTGCCGCATGCAATTCCAAGGTCGGAGGTGCAGATGTCCTTCCGCCTTCTGTATTGAGACAAAGGGGCTTTCATCCCTAATGTTAGTCTGACTACTGATTGTATCCTGGGAATGTGATGTGGCTTTCGCACTGCAAGGCTAGGCCTTGGCTTATGGTGCACCAAAAGCGATGAACACACACAACAGTTGGCATGTATGAGCCAAGACCCTGAGCGGCCTTGCGCTCCTTGTACAATCCCTTAGTGCGCGGACGCCCTCCGGGTGCATGCAACATTGCCGATTGCGGGCTGTGTGGCGCAGACACAGCAACAGAGACACATGCATCAGTTGGTTTCCTGTGCAGCCCAGATATGAACCACGCCCAGAAGCCAGGGATATTTGTTCACACCCCTACGCTGGCCTGGCGTACGCCGAGCCAGCCCACTCGGCTTACGTATAAAGGGGGGGACGACGACGCAACGTGTCCCAGTTCTTCCCCACTGCCTGAGGTGACATGGCTGCGTCCGCCTGCCATATGACGAGACTCAATCATATAGGGTCCATGACTTGCGTTGCACGGAGTCGGTGGCTCCGGTTACACTGCGGCCGGCACGGGCCTACCGCCACGGGACGGTGACTTTCAGTGCACTGAGGTAGGGGCACCTAAAGTGCTGAGCGGGTGTGCAGCCTGCGATGATGCCGTGTGCACTGATATGGTCTCTGCCATTGCAATATCAAGACCCAGAATCAAGTGTGCGACCTGGTGGACCGCAGTGTAGGCCTGAGCCAGCGGGCAGCGCGGGCCTTCCGCCACGTGGCGTTGCCTCGCGGTTCACAGAGTTAGTGGCACCTATAGAGCTGAGCGGGTGTGCAGCCTGCGATGACGTGTGCACTGATATGATCTCTGCCATTGCAAAATCAAGACCCAGAATCAAGTGTGCGACCTGGTGGACCGCGGTGCGGGGATGCGTGATGTGGAGGCTGCCAAGGTCGCGGGCCACGGGCTTGGAGCTTGCACTGGCACGTGGTGGGCCCTCTTGGAGACGCGCCGGTGGCGGAAGGTGAGCAGTGAGGCCTGGGTGCGCAGGGGCGGGCAATCCCCGCTGGGCGGCGGGAGGGGCTGGGGTGCAGCAGCCTGTGTGCGCAGGGGCGGCCAAGCGATGTTGCCGTGTGCAATGATATGTACTCTGCCATCATTGACTGTGGACTCTGTTTCAGATGAGGGACCTGGGGGACTGCAGTGTATACCGGCACGTGGTTGGAGACACACCTGTGGCAGCAGGTAAGCTGTGAGGCCTGGGTGCGCAGTGTCTGCACTGTCTCTCCCTGTCCCTCTCTTCCTTTCACTGTCTCTCACCCTCTCTTTCTCTCTCTCGCTCCCTCTCTTTCTTTCACTGTCTCTCTTTCTCTTTCTCTATCTTTCTCTCTCTCACTCTCCCTCTCTTTCACTGTCTCTCTCTCCCTCTGTTGCTCTCTCTCTCCTTCTCCCTCTCTCCCCCTTTCTCTCTCTCCCTCTCTCTCTCCATTTGTTTCTCTCTCTCTGTCCTTTGTTGAGCGCATGACGCACCTTCTTATCTTCAATTTTGTCTTGCAGGCTTTGACTTGCAGATTGTCCAGAGAAGACCCGCCATGACTCTTCCACTTATTGGTGTTGAGTTACATTTGAATAAAATAATTATTTTTGAAATTCTAAGATGTATGAATGTTTTTCCTTTTTCTGACCACACATGAATGTTAATTGTTGTACTTGTGCGACATCAGGTGAATTGTTGTGTTCATGAATTTGTAAGGTAGATGTGAGATATCTTTGTCCGGGAGGGGGATGCGGGGGGGGTGGGGGGCCTGGGTGTGGTGGCGGTGGGTGTTGTGGCCCTCTTGGGGCTCCCAGCTGCATGATCAGTGGCTGCATGGCATCTGTTGTTCTTCAGGTGTGGCTGTGGGCTGGGCTCCCTTTCATGGTGCAGGTTGTCGTCCGACTTAACACCAGGTAGGAGCAGGTGTTAAATCCCTGCTGCTAACGCGCCTCATCGCATGTTTTTGATTCTTATCGCCGATCTGGCTGGTCGTTGAGAATGTTGCGCAGTGGTGTTTCCGCGGCTTTTTGCACGGGAACGCCTACTCTGCATCTCATTAGCGTTAGTTGCCGGTGTCATCCGTGGCGATGATTTTTGCGGCTGCTATTGCAGGAAAACTGGTGATGTCGGCTGTTGGCACCAGCTTGTGAATGGTGCGATGAATTTATCACCACTTTGGCTGCGATAAAGTGCCGCTAACTCGGCGATAAGTCCTTGAGAATATGCCCCATGGTGTCTCCAGAAGAAGAGTTAATGTTTATGTCCTTGTATACTTTGGTTCTGCCTAAATTGTTTGATGGGTCTCCAGGCCTAGACCACTGATGGGTCCATATGCTTTGACCACATGGTTATGCTTATGCTCATGTTAAAACCAATAGGCTTGCTTAATTGATTATTAACTGTAGTGACAAAGGCACTAGCCCTCTCAATTTATATTTTCAATGGTTGACAAAGCCTCAAGATTTATCTTTTTTGATTGCGAAAAGCCTCATGATTTCCCTTGTAGGAGCATTGCTGATATTTAGGATTAAAGCCTGCTGGGGCGCAAAGTGCCACATAGTATCACACAGATAACAGGAGTAGACTACACTTGCAGGGTTAGTTGCCCTCCTGTAATATTTATTTAGAGTATGTGATTTAATTAGTCTGTGTGACCCCTAAAGGAGTGGTTCCAATTTTCACATATATGTCATTTTGGAAATAGTTTTTAGTTGTGTGTGCGGTGAATTACTGTTCATTGTTAAAGGAAAAGCCTTGGTTGGACATTAACTTATTGTGTGTTATTTCTATGTGTTGCTCAGTTCTGTGTTTGTAAACCACAAGGCGTCAGTGGACTGCTCTGCCTCAGTAGTCTGTGAGTCAGGTTTTACACTGTTAGACTTTTGACAAACGCACAGGAAGGGGTTTTAAAGTGTAATCTATCTGAAAAATGCAAGTAGAAAGGGTGTTACATTTAGAACTCTGCCAACTACAATAGGAAGAACTTCCAATTGTAAACTTCTTTCCAAACACCATAGGCAAGGGCTCCTCAAATTTTCTTTTGTTTTGCCATTCTTTATTGTAAAAACCAAAGAGGCATTACAGAGAAATAATACAAAATGGGGAGTGAGGTAGGGAAGAGGCAGATGTGAGAGAGCAGTGCAGTACATACATTGTAATCATTGGTGTTTTTACTCTCAATACAACGACATTGGCATTAGGTTAGTATGTGTCCTCCTGTCGTGCCTATGGTTGGAGTGCTCAGTTTCAATCAGCAGGGAGGTCCCGTGCTCCCTTGTCTCCGTGGGAGGGGATGAGCGAGGGGGGTGCCCCCTATTATTGTCCAACTTCAGGAGGCCGCGAGGCCATGGGGCGTTCAGCGCAACTCGTAGTTCTAGTGGGTTGATTGGCGCAAGTATGATCAGTAGGATAGATAGAATAAGTAGGATAAATCGAATAAGTAGAAGCAGTATACTGGGTAGGATGGGTGTGGCGCCCATCGGAACATGTCAAAGGGGGAGGGAGCCAGTTATCATTTGGGGGGGGCTGTGCACTGGGTGCATGTCTGCCATCGCTATGAGCTTTTTTCAGCGTGATCATCCTCTGAAACACCAAGAAAAGGGTTCTGAGAGCACCAGCAATTTGCATGGATGCGAGCCTGCTGTATGCAACTTTGCTGGGGTCCTGTGCCAATTGTTTAACATTTTGAAGAGGCAGAATTTTTAAGTGGGCCTCCCTCGCCCCCTCGGTCAAGTGCCTCCAGGAGCCCCACCAAGACTTCCTCCTCGTACTCCATCTGCAGCTGGGTTTGCCATTTGGTTCGGAGGGTGTTGAGGAGAGGAAGCGACAAGATGTGATGGTTCAGCAAGCCATATAGATGTGACATGACTCCTCTGGGAGCGGACCATGTTCTGAAGTAAGAGATTACTGGTGATGCCTGTAGCCCATGGTTGCGCTCCCAATGTGCGTCAGAGGCAGTGTTGCAGTTGAAGATACCGCCTCGACTCTTGAGGCGGGAGACCGTACTCCTTGCGAAGCGCCTCGAAGCACTTTAGGGTCCCATCAGCGATGACCTGGTCCAGACTGTGTATGCCTGCCACCTGCCACTTTCCCAATTAAGGACCTCCCCTCCAGTTTGTAGGCGAGCATTGCCCCATAATGGTGCGTGCACATGGAGAAGGGGGCCCACTCCCAGAAAGCGATGCGCTCTACTCCAGAACTTTATCATGGTCTGTATCACTGGGTTACCTGTGTGCATCCGGTGCATGCCTCCACTGTACAGAGGGGCAAGTCCCTTTCGACTTGACAGTAGCAAGCGTTCGGCTGACACCCCCTGTGGCGGGTCCAGTACCCCGGGAACCATGTAGGCCAGCTGAGAGAGGTTAAGGGCCAGGGCATAATGTTCGACTGGCGGTAGGCCCTTGCCTACACATGAGTGGCGCGCCAAGAGTTTAGTTTAGGCCAGGCGGAGGTGAGAGGACCCCCAGACAAAGGAGCGGATCCCTGTGTCCCTGTTGACCAAAATCCCTAGCAACTTGAGACGCAAAACATCCAGTGGAAGGGATAGCCATGGATGGCTGTTCTCATGGTCACATGTGATGGAGTAGCGCCTCACTCTTATCCCAGTTCACCCGGTAGACTGACAAGGCCGTGAAGCCAGCTATGATGTCCAACAGGGCCGGGAGCGAGTGCTGGAGGTCCATGAGGGTGAGGAGTATGTCATCAGCATACAGATATGCCCTGGATGCCTCATCCGGCATGGGTATCCCCATAATGAGCTGTGATTGATGGATGGTGGCTGCAAAGGGCTCCATGGCCAGCAGGAACAACAGTGGCATCATCAGGCAGCCCTGTTCTGTTCCCCTCCTGTTCGGGTAGGGATCTGACAGGAAGCAGTTGACCTGTGCAGTGGGACAGTCATACAGCTGGCTGATCTTGGCAATGAATTGCTCGCCGTGTCCAAATCTTTTCAAGGCAGCAACGAGGTACCCCCACTCACTCTGGTCTAATGCCTTCTCTGCTTCAAGGGAGAGTGCAAGTGCTTCATCCGGTAAGTCTTTGGCATTCCATAGGGCATGAGCGAGGGTGCGGAGGTGGTTTCTGGAGGACTGGCCAGGGATGAACCCCACCTTTGTGTGGTGTATCAGGGAAGGTATCACCTTCTGGAGGCAGGCTGCCAGTACGCCTGCGAGAATTTTTATATCCCTGTTGAGTATGTATATAGGCCTGTAGCTGCCACACTGTAGAGGTTCTTCCCTGGTTTGGGGAGGACCACTATTACGGCTCTGTTAGATATGGAACCCAGCGAGCCTGTCTGTTCTGGCGTGTAGGAAGTCAACTACCTCCCCACCCACCCATTTGTAGAACTCTGTGGGGAAGCCGTCTTCGCTGGGAGCCTTATGGTAGGGGAGCCTGGTTATGACCTGTGCTATCTCGGTCTTGCTGATTTCCCTGTCAAGTATGGCCCGGCCCTCTGCATTAAGACTGTGAAGGTAAATGCCCGAGAAGAAGGCCTCCAGACAGTCAGCTCTAGTCATCATCTCCGCGGTGTAGAGTTTCCAATAAAAAGACGTGAATTAATTAACTATGTCATGTGCATGGGTGAGGACCTCACTGCCCACAGAGTGGATGGTGGGTAGGGCCAGTGCTGCCTTCTGCTGTCGTAACTGGGCAGTCAGCCTACCTTTTCACCCTGTTCGTAGTGGTTGCCTTTGCGCCTCTGCAGCGCATATTCAGCTTTGGATGTGTATAGCACGTTTAAGTCCATGCGAGCATTCTCTAAGTTACCGCGCACAGGAGGCAAGGGATCTGCTGTGTAGAGGCGCGTGAGATTCATGATCTCTGCCTCCAGTTCCTTCTGACGTGTCACTCTCTTCGCATTCGCCAGAGCCACATCCCTCCATAGCTGACCGCGGATGGTCGCTTTCGCCACTGCCTATAGGATCCTATGGGATGAAACCGACCCTCTGTTGTCTTCTAGGTATGTTGAGATGTGTGTGCGTAGTTGGGCTTTACCCTGGGGGGCGCGTTAGCGCGTTATGTTCAGGGGCCATGGCTTTCGGTCCGGTGATGCCAGACTCCGGTCCAGGGCGAGCAAGATCGGTGCATGATCAGAAAGCTCGATTTCCAGGATCCAAGATTCCTGGGTGATGTCCACCACCTGTTGTGAGACCAGAAAGTAGTCCAGTCTAGATTGGGTGCCATGTACCAGCGAGAGGAAGGTATATTCCGTGTCCTCTGGGTGTGTAAGACACCAGTGGTCCATCAGTGCGTGGTCAGCAAGTACATCCCCAAATGGGCCCTATCTTGCGTTGTTACCCACATCCAGCATCGCGGTTCGGTCCAGTACCTATTCTCGTGCTACGTTTCACTCTCCCCCAATTACATAGTGGGAGGCCCTAATTTCAGTAAGGAGACGGTAGAGCTGGAGGAGAATGGGGCACTTTACACCGAGCTTACGCAAAGCATCCGTTCCCCAAGCTTCAGTTAGGTAAAGACATAGCGATCCTCTGGGTCATGCCAGGACATGACTACCATGACGGGCAGCGACTTGCGGAGGAGGACCACAACTCCAAATTTCCTGGGGAGATTGTCCCTCACCTCCACTGGGCAACTGCTGTGGACCACTCTCCCCACCCATTCCCGGCACAGCTTTTCAGACTCTACACTGGAGAGGCCTGTTTCCTGTAAAAGTGTCACATGCACCTGTTTGGACAGCAAGTGGGACAGTACGCTTATGTAGTGCGTTAGTCCGTTGACATTCCACGAGATGGCATTTAATGAGGGAGTGCTGTACGCACTGTTGTGGCCGATGGAGTGTGTCTTGTGTGTGTCAGTGGCATGAGCAGTGAGCCCCCAACGGTAGAGGTCTGAGAAGCGGAATGTAGCCTGGGAAGGGCGTGGGAGGGGGGATGAGGAGGGAAGGAGGATAGAGAAAAGAAAGAGCGGCGCCCGCGAGGGAATGAGGCAGTAGCCAGAGGGCACAATACCCTCTGACACGTCCCGGCAAAGGATTTTATGTGGAAAGACAGAGGGGGGAGACGGAATTGTTGCATGGGACGAGGGGGGGGGGGGGTAAGGGAATTGACTAACCCGCCTAAGCCGAGGTCAGGCCTCAAGGGCCGTAGACTGTAGATCACGGTCTAGACTTGCTGCACCAGCTCTCTGGGGGAGGGCCCCACAGGAAGGGGCATGGCAGTAAGTGACTGGTGGTAGTAGTGGGGGAACAGGGTCAATGGCGCTCTTCATTTTTTAATGCTAAGATGCTTTATTGAACAATTCTCTAGTTCATGTGGTACTAAGAGTTCTCGATTTCACTGTGTACATTTGTAATTTCAGGCTTAGTATTTAGGTATATGTCAGTTGAGGACTTGTTCTTCTTAAAATTAGAAACACTGGCCGATGATTCATTAAAAATGTGCACTTGTGGAGTTCTTTAATGTTCATTTAGCCACTTTAATTGCTTTATAGATCTTTTGGCTTTACTTTTTCAACTATACTAGTAATATTCTTTCCTGTTGCAACAAAGGGGTAGTAACACTGATCTTCCCCTTTAACCTCTGGAATCTCCTGCTTCAGTCTCAAGTTTGGTAACAAATAACCTTTTCAAGTTGTATGCAGATAGAACGGAGGTGTTGGTTCTAGAGAATCATCTTTGGGCTTGGATTTCCATCTGATAGCCACTGGCTCTTGGGCCTTATTGCAACCTAAAATGTTGGTGTTACAATCAGTTCAGATCTTACCTTATACCTGCATGTCAAAAAGATCGCTGGTGCATGTTACTCCCTTTTGAAGAGCTTAAGTAACAGTCGTCCTTGCCACTCAGTTAAAGGGAGAGGGTTGGTGATCAAGGCAGATTTCTTATCCTGTTTGCATTATAGAAATGCAGTCTTGCTTGGCTTACTAAAATATCTTATCTGTAGCATTTATATTGTGCAAAATGCAACAGAGTCACCTTTTATTTAATATACCTCTGTGTGCTTCTGTTAAATGCCAGTTGGACTTCCTCCACAGATTACCGGTGAATAAACCGATCATTTTAAGGCACTCTGCATGGTTCACACAGCACTTGCTGGTGCTTTTCCTGTGTAGCTCAGCTCTGAGTTTCATCCCTATGCGCTCTCTGACATGCTTTGTTCCTCTTATGACACATTCTTGGTTGTGCCAACGTACATTCACACCAGAGTGGCACACTCTCATTGCTTGGTTCTTGTTCAATTTCCAGTACACCAGGGGTGAAAGACACGGTCTATGATAGTGCAGGGTGATCAATGTGACTTTGATAGTGCAGAGTGCAGCACATTAGAGCCAGACCTATTGACATTTCTAATCCTTGCTATTGATTGCCTTAAGTCCACAAAGCTAGGTTTCTTAGCACTATGTAGCCAGGGCCAGGGCCTAGTCTATCGTGAGGCCATGCTGCGGCCTACTGTCCCTTGGCCTGCCGGCCTAGGCCCTGCTCGTGCCTTGTGCCAGGGGTAAGGATCCAAAAGACTGCTGACCATAGTGTCGGTATGGGCGCCATCCATCAGGAAAGTCCTTAAGGACTATTTGAGAGAGGAAGCTGGCTGTTCAAAGCTGTCGGGAGCCCATGTTTGTGCCCCTGACCTGTTTTGTGGCGCGGAGCATGTGGAAGATCGCCGCGGTGCCTCGAAGCCTGAAGGTTAGGTTTTGGAATCTAAATAGACGAAGTACAATGTTCGCTGCCTTAAAGGTGGAGTGGGGGCCTACTGATGTGCAGCTATCCTGTCAGGCTACGCTCACGGATGCCTCCCTTGTGGGCTGCGTGGCCCAGGCCTGAACTTTCCCACTGCGGCCCATGTAGATAATTTTACATTCCTAGGAATGGACAAACCCTGGACTCCCCCTGCCTGGGGTGCCTAGCTATCGGACCCGACGTGCTCCTGAGGCAGGGTCTGGACCATCGAGGTCTTGAATGCGGTATCGATGGGATGCACTGCCGTTGAACTGGTAACGGAGAGGTGGGGGTGCAGGTGAAGCCCCTTGTCACCTAGATATATAATCCTGCGGTCAACGGCTCTCTGTATTTGGGCACGAAATAACTGCATAACTGAGCTACCCCTAGATGGGGGAAGAGGGCTGGTCGTGCCCCCTGGCCTTGGATAAACAGAGACCGGGCGAGGCAGGAACCGTCCCTGGGGTCCATATATATATATATATATATATATATATATGTGCATTGTCCATACCTCCTGGGCCCTGCCAGCTTAGCACCGTTGGAGGAATTGCAACGGTGGAGCTCTCTTTCTTCAGGGTGCTGACATGATAAAGTAGGACCAGCGCCAGTCAGAGCTGTATTTTGGCAGCAGTAAATGTACTAGAAATAAAAGCGACAGTCTGGGCCCCTCGTTGACTGAAGCATTGGGAGACCTACCCTGCTCATGACATCAGAACTCTACACGTGGAAAAAGTTCTGACCATCATAAAGGCAAAGAATGAGGGTCTGGAGGCACTTTCTCGGCGCAATAATGTGCACATCTTTGGCCTCCTTGACTCTACGGCCATAGACAGAATGGAGGACTACTTCAAGGTGATGTTCTGCTCCCTCTTTGGGAAGGTGCTCACGTCCATGTACTCTGTGGGGAGCATGCACACCTCTCCCTTGGACCGCGAACCCCTTCGGGGACACCTTCCCGACCTAGGATTGCTCGCTTCCTGAATTATAAAGAGCTGCTCCTGGGAGAGAAATGCAGAGGTTAGAATTTGCACTTGCTAACTACTATTCACATTGCACCTGGCCTTAGAAGGCTCAACCCTAAAGAAATAAATGAAGATAGGAAGACGTGTGAAGCCACTCACAAGAGGAGCTGCCCTTATAAGTTTTAGAGGGGAGAGACTAGGCAGCTGTGGCAGTTGGAGGCAGGGCTTAAGCTCTCAGAGAATATATTTCAAGAGACCACTTGGCAGTGCATCTAGGAAATTCTCCAAAATTCCCAGAATACTGTGCAAAAGGGTTGGAGGAGGGGTGGAGTGATGTTAAAAGAACTCGGGTCACTCTGAGGCTTCCAGTCCACCTGAGAGGGCCAAACCTGCATGAACATTATTGGGTGCTTAACCCCAATTCACATACCTGTGTCTGGAGGGAGCATGAGGCACCTAGCTTGCCTTTAAAAAAATAACAAAAGAGACAAAGATGGATTGCTGCCTGTAAGGCCACAATTTTTTTTTTAAAAAAGGAAAAGAAAATGGTCAAAAGGAAAAGCTCAAATTCTGGCCAGTTAAATGGTATGCAGCCCATTTTGCTACACTTATGTCCTCCAGCGTACTTTAGGGCTAAGAATTTACCTATTTTTGTGGGTGTTCTTCCTTAGCAAATGGTCACAAGTTGGAATGGGTTCTGTCCTTATACTCCATTCGCCAGTTGACCGCAGCCACAGATTTCCTAACGTGTGGACCACCTATTAGACCCTTTTCCTTCCCCATCCTGCTTCTACAGCAACATGGGGTCATGCGAAAACGGTTTTCTTGGGCCTCAGATGAGGGATATGCTGCTCTCCATCTGCCTCACTGGGCCACCACTCCCTAAAGATGCAATTGCAGGCTCCTCTCAGGACCTTTCACCCTCACCGCACAGGCTAAGGTCTATAGATGCCACCACCCTTGCGGGATGACTCAATCTTCCATGCTATTCTATCTGCAAAACAGAAAGTCCCCCGCCCTCGGGCCCTTGGTCTATTTTCCTTGTCTGACAACATGGTCCAGATCTTGACATTAGGAACTCACAATCCCCCTGGGCCATTGGCGGGCTGAGTTCTCCCATGCTGAAAACCTACAGCACACTTCCCTTGGAAGCTCCACCTACGAGAACCACCCTAGGAGCCCTAGCCCCCTTGTCCTCCTATAGAGCAGGAAGTTGTTCTCCCATCCAAGGATTCTTAAGTCCACCCAGGCCAACTTGGAAGTGCCCTTATTCCTTGGGGTAGCCTCACCTGACACTGACCCACTTTGGACCAACTTCCTGGCTTACAAGCAGAGAGTTAGAGACCAGCTAGGGGACCAAAAGATCCGTCAGTGAAATTCTACAGGTCTGCCTGCGAGATTACACTGTCACTTTCCACCTCACTCAGTTCAGTGGTTGCTCCAAAAGCTGTAAAGCCTGGAAAACCAGGACTAATGAGGAGGCTTCAAGGCCTTCTGCCATAAGGCTGGTACACTTAAAGTGCACCAGGTAGGGGTCAGCCAAGGCAGAGTCCTCAGTCGGCTGGTTTTCTGGCAGCTCAGAGCAACAATCCCTAGCAGAGGTGTCTAGCACCAGATCCCCTCTGTCTGGAACAGGCACTATCATGCCACCTAGTTGTGCCACTGAAGGATCCACCTGCATCCTGCACCTCCTTTTCATGGCTTTCTGTCTCTTATCCATAGGGTCTGATCCCTCATGACCTAGTGAGTGCACACCAGGCTGAGCATTGCCACAGCTGTCGCCTCAGGATCTAGAAAAATAGTGTAAAGGATGACATTCTTAATTGTACTCAGGGAGTCTCCTACTCTATCCTGACCTCAGGGTCTACCTTCAAATATATCCAGTGAATCTAGGGAGTCCACCACCCCCTCTCAAATCTCCACAGGGTCAGTAACTAGCCCACAGTGGTAAACTAGGGTACTCAATACCATCTCAGGGGCTATCACTACATCTACCATCCCAGGAACAATCCCCTCACCGGACCTCCCACTACTGTGGGTATCCCTAGGACAGTTCTCATCCATTCAGAACTATGAATTTTCTCACACCCTCATTTTGGGAAATGTTTTGAGAACCACCCCAATCTAATGGTGGGAACTACTAAGGGGGCCACTGGATTTCCTGATATTGCTCGACCACATATGCTGGTGGTTTTTGGCCTGCACAAATGGCAGGCAAATCACTGCCAAACGAATGGCTTATCTTAGACTCCTTTAGTTGAAATTTGTATTGCCAATAACAACTGTGAGAATTTCCCAGAGCTTCCCAATCATCTACAAACCAGGAAGTAGAATGTATCCCCTCTTCCCAATTTCTGTTGTGTGAGTACTTCTAGACCTCTCTAAACCTATAAAGACATGCACTCCTTCTAAAGTCATAGTGTTTGTAGTGTTGGAGTTCAAAGGGCACTAGGGCCTGAGTCCCCTACTGGAAACAGTCCTATAAAAGCTTGACCTGCCTTCACATCATTTCAAAATAAAAAACAGTCACAGCAAACACAGTTAATACTACGAATCCACATTGTCTTCACATGGAATAAATGTGTGTGGGATTTTCTTTTCCACATCTTGAGTTCACACAACCAAACTTTTTAACCCCCCTCAGTGCCTTTTTGCACATTTGCACATGCATGCGCAGGTAATGTGCGCCAAAACTGATCTTATCAACTGTTATTAGTGCATTCTAAAACTGGATAGTACTGATCCCAGCTCTGGCAATGAATGTAACGTGGTCTTTTCCCAATGAATAATTCACTTTCTTACATCTTGTCTATCTTACTGTAATGTCAAAGCCGCGATGTGCCGAATGCATAAACTTGGAGTGCAGTCTACGAGGAACATGGCAGCAACAGCTGCACTGTTTGCTAGAGGACCTATTTTGGACATCTGCTGAAAGTAATCTGGTCATCAACACACACCTTTGTCAGACCTTATTATCTATATGTCCAATCATCGGCTGAGCCAGCAGTTGGTCAGTCAGTGTTTCATAGCCTTTTTTGATAAGGTAAGCCTAATTTCCACATAATCTCTTTGATAAATACTGCTTTAGGAATTGTTATTCAAGCATGTGAATCTATAAAAGATCCAGTACTGCAGAAGAAAAGTGACTTACCTCTAACTACATTTCTGCAGTCTAGCTATCTTAGACGTGTCACCCTCCTCCCTGATCATGAGGATATTAGTTGCTGGTGCAAGCTGTGAAAATATGGCAGTTAGAGCCCCTGAGTGTGTCTGGAGCCCCCCCCACCTGATTAACTGGACATTGGGTCACATAATGAGGTGGGTATGCTAAGTGTGTCTTTGAAGGTTAGTCCTTTGTTTTCAGTGTCAGTTGCTGTATTAAAAAATTCCTCTGTTAAACATTCACTACTGAGGGTTCCCAGCCTAGTGTCGGAAGACAGTTCAGTCATGTGAATCTATGAAAGATATATGTAATCAAAAAGGACTAGACCTATTTAGTGACTGATACAGGACTCAGGACTGTATGGAGAAAGGGGAAACTGTTCAGTTTCTTTGTAAAGCCCTCACCCACCAACCTAGTTGGTGGCATGCTTCATCATCGGGCCCACCCAGTGACACCGAATGTGTCCCGGGTGTGCTACAACGCCTGTGTTACAGCGGAGCTGGTATTTTACTGAGTGTGCACTGTTGGTGACGTGAATGTGAAATAGTTAAAAGCTATACAATGGTCCCAGTACCCACGGGGGTTAACTTTTAATGTCTGGGCATCTGTTAGCGTTAAAAACAAGGCTATGGATGTGGGTGGAGTGAGTGTTAATAACTCCTACATCCGGTGTGTGGTCTACATGTTTCAGCCAGGCCTTTCTTTAAAACTGGCTTTCCTCATGACCGAAAGGTATGTGTGCGTTCTACACTTGTAGTGTGTGGTTTAAAATGTGTTGCACGCGCTAAGGTGCCCTATATGTGGAGGGGGATTCCCTCTCCAAGCAATGGCTAGCGTTTTGCAGCATATGCCCCTGTAGAGATATCCGGCAGAGGTAAGTAATTCCTTCAGATCAATGATTGCACTGCTTCTATTCAACATTTAATTTGACTCGTCTTCTGAACATCATCAATTTCTTCAAGCTTCCTTACTACAACTACGCCAATGACAAACTGACTCTCCTGAAGCCGCAAAAGCTGTAGGATCTAGACTCCTACACTCCTTGCTCGTAACATTGGCCGAATCAATTGTCCAAACTATCTTTAACTTATCTCCTCAAACTTAAAAAAGTACATATGAAAAATGTTTCACAAACCATCCCATTTCATTCTGGCACCGAAAACGGGGACTGCCAAAAACTGCCATCATCAAAGTAAGGAATTGTTGATAAACATGAACTGTAACATCTCTCTTTAACTCTACTAATTGAGTGGCTGAAACCTGTTTCTCTACCACTACATCTTACCTGACAGTGGGTATCCCCAAACGGTACATGCCACGGGCACTTTCGTCCTCTACCACCTTGTATAGGCTAATAAACTTTACCTGTGGACACCCACTTACAAACTGTGCAGGGTAAAATGTTTCAAGTAAGTAGCTGACAGCTTCTACAACGCATAAATTATCCTCAAATTACACCCACTCATCTTTCACACCTAGTGCAAAACATATTGCACGGTACTGGTATCGCAGTTTGTCCAAGGAATTGCATTGATCTTCCTAAAAAGATCAACTTTGCACCTAGCATTCTATAAGGACCCTCCAATATAGACTGGTGCCACTTATAACCATTCCTTGGTTCTTAAAGTTTCAAACTGTTGGAACGTCTTTTTGAGTCCTCCCAGCTAAGCTGTTGAACTCACTCCCTACACATATATGGGCCTCCTTCCAGACACTAGTACATCGTATGCAATCATCAGTGACTCGCCCTAAATTGATAGGACATTACCTAAACTCAGAGGACTAGAGGATGATGATATGGATGGGCACTCCTATGCTAATCATTAGCAGCCACTTTTAAAACATTACACGCTTAGGATGTGCCGAATAAGTACAGTTCTTCCTATTTTGTGCATCAGTTCTGAGTGGGTCTGTGAGTGGGTGCATCAGTGTCTGAGTGGGTCTGTGAGTGTGTGCTTGAGTTTCTGAGTGTGTCTGTGACTGTGCATGAGTGTCTGAGTGGGTGGGTGTGTGAGTGGGTGTGAGGGTCTGCGTGGGTCTGTGAGTGGGTGTGAGAGTGTCTAAGTGGGAAAGTGAGGGTGCATTAGTGTCTGAATAAGTGTGTGAATGTATTTTTATTTTATTTTTTTCGACAAAATTTGGGAACACGCCGTGACGGCACACGGGGGCCGCGCTGAGCATTGTGACAGATTCGGGAATCCCTGCATGTGGGAAAAAAAATCTGTTTGGGGTATTTCGATGCTCATAAGGGGTCTGTCGGAGACCCTTACAAGGCACCTATGGGGTCAGGGTACCTCTACCCTGAACCTTTCTATATTTTACAAGCTTTATTTTCAGCTCCACTGGACCGTGTCCTGCTATATAAAATGGTGGGCACAATTTTCTACACAGGTTGCGGCCACCCAATCACTGCAGGTCTGTTGGCGTATGGATTCATGACGCATCCCGAGGGATTCGTGGGGGATTCGCGGAGGATTCGCGTTCCTGGTAATACAAATTTGTTTTTCCTTTATTAGCTCAAAAACTACTGAACACTTTTTTGCCTATGGAAGCTAGGTCCTAACTATGACTACCTACTGGCCACCGGCAGTTGGTTAGATTGTATAGATAGATAGATAGATAGATAGATACATAGATAGATATTTTACGTTTCACACTTATTTGTAAAACAGTCCTACAAGAAATCCAGAACCAATTGTTTTAATATACAGCCTCAGTATTTTACTAGGAAATGTGCAGAGCTTTTTGCACAATACTAGTTCTAACTGGGCGTGGAATGGGCCCTTCATGGTCCTGCAAGAAAATGGCATATTACTTAGGCGCATGAGAGAAGAAGCAAAATCATCAAACCATGAGCTGTTTTCAGCCATCAAGGTTCCTTTTCTATTCATAACTTTGTGAGTTTGCAAAATTGGGTCAGGTTCCATCCACAATAACTATGAATTGATATACATCTAAACTGAAAAAATGCACAGAACAAACTGGGTTCTGTATGCATGACATTTCGTCAACCACCTTTATTTTGTAGCCCAACAAAAAACTCCATATGTCAATTAAAATGGAGAAATCACGTTCAGACACCCCTTGAGATCCCTTTTCACCTTGATCAATCTGCACAAAACTTAAATGGATCAAAATGGGCAGGTGTTGCAGAGCCAGCTGGACTACAGAACAGATGTCTCTGTGAGGAACGCTTATGATGCTTCCCTTGGAGGCCTATTCGCAACTGTGCAAGACTGAGTTGGTGAAAGAGGTTGAGGGCACTGGTTACCAGAGAGTGTGGATAGCAAAAGACCATGATTTGAGCCACCCTGGCCCCCATAGAGCTTGTAGTACAGTTGGCACTCCTCCCCCAGTGCTGTGGCGCTCCAGTGTTCCAAGATAGCAGCGGGTGCATTGCTTGACATTTTGGCAGTTGCCTAGTTACAAGACCGCCTCATCTGGGGATACTGCTTTTCGGCATACAATTGCAGCTGGGAAGCCTGGAGCCTGATGGCGGTATTACACCAACACCAGCATGTGAAACTGGCACTGGCTGGACATTCCTTTTATGGCAGACCCTGGTTGGTGAAAGAGAGTGTTTAGAAGTGTTAGCTGGGCAAGGCATCAACAGAAGAGGCACAGGAACTATAGAGCCCTTCGGCTGCCCTCAACTGGATGAACACAGTTATATTTTACTCAGAACCTGAGAAGACAGTAATGCTTCTGGGGATCATTTGCCTTCCTGCCCAGGGCCTAAACACCACCTCTAGAAGCAATTGCGATAATTGACCAATGGACCATTGTTCCAATCGAAAATAAATGGCAATATAAGGGCAAGATACTCGCTTTTATAACATGCTCTTCCTCTACCAGTGGCCACACTAAAGAAATAGTGGAAGATGGAGACCACTAAGTAATCGGAGCAATAATTTGGTGACAAATGCAAATAAAACTAAAGTAATGGTTTTTGGGAAACTGAATGAAAAATTAAAAAAAAAGTCGAAACTGGGTCCCTCTAGAATAGCATACACTAAAACATATAACTATCTAGGCGTATGGCTAGCTGAGTCGTGCAAAGAGCACACACCTAAGATCAATGGAAACCAAAGCATGAAATCTAATATTTGCATTATGCAAACTAAATGCAAAACTACAAAGTCGATCTGCAGAAGCCTTAATAAGAGTAATCAAGGCCAAACTGATCCCAACAATCTCATATGGCCAACAAGGCTTTCCATCAAAAATGGGCACAATGCTAGACAGTCGCCTATAAAAAGATCTTCCAGCTACCTCGCCATATTAGACACTCTCAGATATGCCTGGAATTTGGCTTGGCAAAACAAGATCTCACAGGCAAGTACCAATTCCTTAAGTATTACCACCAGACACTTCATGCCACAGCAGGATCACAGAAATATGATTTGCAGGTCTTTTTCTATGGCCGAACTAATAACTGGACCAGATATCTACACTCGGCATGTGCTGATCTAGCCCTTGAACTAGAAAAAATAAAAACCAGTAATCTTTCAAGCACAGCATTCAAGCAAATACTAAAAAAAAAAAAAAGTGGTCATGGCGAAATCCAGCGAAGTCAACAAACATAGCTTACAACAGCAGAAACAGCTTAACATCCTCCTCCCCATCTATGATACTAAAGGGCTACAATGCTACCTGAAAGTACCATTCAGTAGGGAATGCAGGAGAAGCATCTTGGTTGCAAGGTTACTGGCACTTCCAACTAAAGACCTTCAACCACAATGGTGTCACGGACCAATAACAGCCCCAAGGTGTAGATTCGGCAATTACAAGAATGAGTCCTTCACCCATGAAGCCTCTGTTGCCCAAAGTTGGGTAACCATCGCCGCACTGTTCTGAAACGTCTGTTCTTGTTTCATGGGTGCCGTACTTGCAAGGAGACTATATCACTTTGTCTTACCTCTTTAGATACCATGGTTTTGGCTAGTAATGTAAAATCTTTTCAAATAATTTTAAGCTCATTTAAGAAAGGCCTTAGACACATTGTATTACATTATTTTAGATTGTCTGACTGGTTTATGGATGATACAACCTTAACGAGGGCTGCCTGCCCCCTGTCCATGTATTATATAGCATCAGTTCTGAAATATATTTATTTGATTTTACGACGATGATGATTGGATTGTTGATGATTTTAATGAATCAAAGAATAAAACCTTTGACTACATTATGTGGCCTCTTTGTTCCACGGAATACCTGCAATGTGATCTAGTGCAGGAGATGAAAGCTGAACCTAAATCGATAAATAGGAAGCTCACTGTGGAAATGACGCTGAACGAGATGAGGGCAGAGGCTATTCAGACAGAAAATACGGTCCTGGACATATCGTTAAGACTTTAGTGCCTGAATGGGAAAATTAGGTCACAGGGGGAGGCCACTCGGAAATGTGAGGACTTGGGACATTGTGCAGTCACTTTGGTGTTCCAGTTGCAGAAGGCAATGGAGCTTCTAGATAACCGTTCTAGAGCTATGAAACTATTGGACGTGCCACCTCTACTTAAGTGAGAACATAAGTGAGATGTCCCTCATTTTTGAGGGTGCAAATATTAACGTATGATCCGTTGGTACAACCGGACATACGTAAGGCAGTAAGGATTCAAACTAGAGTCCCAAAGACGAGTACAGCTAGTGCTGGAATGGCAATGGTTGAGCTGTGGGATCCAGTTCAGAGACAAATAGTGAGTAGTGTAGCTGCCAAGAGAAAGGACCAGAAGTTCAAAGAAAATTTATTCTTTTTTTTCTGAGTTTAGTCTAATGACAGATATAAAGAGAGAGGAACTGTAGATTATTAAACGAGACACACTTGCTCATAAATTGGAGGCCCCACTTTTGTTCGTGGCCAAGTTGAAAGTGACGATTGAGGTCAACGATTTTTGCTTTTCACAACCATGAACAGTCGGAGAATGATTAGAGGCCAGTGAACTGGGCTGGGAGGGGCGAATCTTGGGAAGCTCCAATACCTAGATTACTTACAAGGTTATCCCATATCACTTAGTGATGTTGAAACTCATTGATGTACCTGGAGATTACAGGACCATTGTTTTGTTGTTGATGTTTTTCCTTTTTGGCATTTTTTTTTTGTCAATCTGCGCACCCTTGCCTCCCATTGCCTATGTGCCCGAGCGTTATATAAACGTAAGCTGGTGCTTTTGGGCCTTCCTCTCTGAATTTGGTTTATTGTGCTAAATGGAGCAATAATCAATAGATGGCTAAGATCTATACTGTTTCCTGCTGAAAAGTGCTTCAATAAAACATTTTGCTTGGAAAAAAAGGAAAGGATCGAACCAAAGTCTATTATTGTTTTTCAATTTAACGAGTTTAATGCAAAGTTCAAATTACACTAAAGTTATTAGCAAAACAAAATGCTCTTTGCTATGGAATGACAGATCTAGCTATAAATACAAGATCTCTTACTTTTGCACTCACCGATTGTCCCTCATGGTCGCTCTTTTTTCTGTGATGACATCAGAGCAGTTACTTTGATCAAATAGCTCTCACACAGGGTATTGAGTCTCAGGTTACCTGTTATCTGCTGCATGTAGAGAACATGCTGACTTGGAAACAATTCATCCAAAATACCCATATTGTCATTCAGTGTAATGCCTGGTGCCTCCACACATCCGTTTGTATCACAGTTAAACTGTTTCTAAGTGCACTGTTACTATTTCACTATTAAGTAGGATTCAATTAACTAAAATCTGCAGGATAAAAGTCTGTTTGTCATGCTGAGGTTTGAACTTGTGACCTGCTGGTCATACCAGATGTCAGCAGCCTGTCCAGCAACGGTGGCAATCATAATCATTGCTATTCTAATACACATCAGAAGTTAAATTTTTGAATATTTGTCACTCTTTTTATTTTAAGCCTTTTTCTTTTCCCTAAAGTCTAAAATATCATGAGTGCACAGACACGAAGGGAGGCTATATGATGGAAATGGAAAGATACTACTTTCTTCTGGACTTCTCGTCTCCTGACATCCAAGTCCAGAAGCAAGTAGTATCCAACTAACTTCTCATCTCCTGCCCATAAGGCAGTTGGGGTGTGGTTAGTGGACATTTGGCATACCGCACCATTTTATAATTTACTCTTTTCAGTCAGAAATCTGTAGCAAATTTGAATGTCCTCCATGAGCATGTTTTTCCTCTAAATGGAATCTTGCACTAATTCACTTCGGAAGGGGAAGGGCTGTTACAGCAATTTCTTGTTCGGGTGGGACTTCTGGGACTAATGCTGGAGTCATTTCCTGGAACCTTACCTCTTGAGCCAGGTAACGCAGAGAGAAGTTTAACTCAAAGGGGCAGGATGGTGGATCTGTCATAAAACAGAAATATTCCTTTTCCTGAACCATTATCACCTGTGGTAGGATTTCTGGTCTAAGTGATACCTCTTCCCCAGTATTGGACATCTGTAACAAGGCTCAAAATGTCATGGCTTGAAGGGGAAGTGTCACCTCTCGTTAAGTTTAATAAATGTATTTCTGCGCAGTATTATTGTGAAATTTAGTTAGTTACGATTTTCTGTGCCGGTGTGTACTGAGAAGAACTAGTGTTTTGTCTGATAACACATTTTGGCTACAAGAGGAAACTCCTAATGAACTTCACTTAATACCTATCCTTATTCTGTGAGATTGGGTGGTGCAAAAGGTGTAACAATATCTTTCAAATATATTTTGTGCACCATCATGGCATAAATGTAAAGTTGAAAATGCACTGAAATCATATTTAAAATCTCTATGGACTAGTAAAAAAATATATTTCTGTTCTTTATTTTAGCTGAATGTGCTGTTAGAAATCTGCAAGACTTGGCCCGAATCTACATCCGCCGTACGTTAAGAAACTTCATTAATGAAGAAATGCAAGCCAAGGGTATTCCTCAGAAAGCACCACCAAAACGAAAGAGAAGAAGGTGTCGTAGACGTAGAATTAGCACCTATGTGTTTGTAGGAAATCAGCTCATTCCCCAACCTCTGGACAGTGATGATGATGAAAAGATGGAGGAGGATAACAAAGAGGAGGAGGAAAAAGAACACACTGAAACCTTGAAGCCAGAGGAACCTCCTCCGAATTTACTCAGAGAAAAAATTATGAGTCTGCCTCTGCCAGAATCTTTAAAGGCATACTTGACATACTACAGAGACAAATAACGTGCCTGAATTAGAAACTGATGCCTTTTGATGTTTCATTCCTAAATGAAAATGTAGCATTTATCAGGAAATAATTTAGCTCAGCAGATTTCACTGGTGTTCAAACTACAAACAATTTTAGATATCCTTTCTTGGCTGCATACAGACTCTAAACTCAAAAGTCCTAGTATTTTTTAGGTCTTGAGCAATGATTACCACTGTTTTAACTTACAAGAACAACTTGATTTGGTATGTGACATTAACCAACCTTTTGCATGGAACATCTTTTTTGATTTGCAGTAGATAGGTACTGGTAAAGGGCAAGTCAAATTTCCAAATGTTTTGTACATGATACTGGTTGAGGGATGAATTGACTTGAATTGCCACAGTCTGCATTTCCTAACACTGGGAAAGCTTTACACATGCAAAGCATATATAATCTGATAGCGTGGGCATAGCTTTTCAATTCTTTTTCGTAGGGTTGTGTTGGGCTCCTTAATTCTATTTAATGTGTTGATGTATTGTAAGGAATACCCAAGTACTATAGGTGTATGGGAATATACTCTGACATTATTGAGTTGTTTATTCTGAATATTTAAATCCTTTAAAAAAGAGTAAGGTAGCACTACCTGCATCTACCCTATTTGATTACATGAATTAATTAACAATACCAGCATCAACTGATGTAGTTAGTGATAAAAGCAATTCAACTTTCCTGTAGAAGTTCAGTACAATTGGTTTGCAATGCTTTAACTTTTGACTATGCCGTAGGTCTAAAGAAGTATTTGTATAGTATACTGTGTCCGCCATGAAAATAGGATGAGATTCTTGAAATGGAGGCATAAAGAAAGATATTTCAAAGATTCCAAATTTTCTACCCCAGTCCCCCTTAAACCTCAGTGTTTCTTGCAAAGTTTTTGAGCTCCCCTCCCATGTTCAGAGTCGTAAGCACTGCACTTTGTGAATACCTGTTTAAATTTGAGTGTTCTTCAATGATAAATATATTTGCTACTTCTATAAGATAGAATTTGATCCAAGTAATAACCATGTTTTTGTTTTTCATGGGCCGCTGTAGAAGCAGCACTTCTAAAGTATTTTCAGATGCACTTTAGTGGATGGATTTCATACTTTATTAAAATATGTTTCCTTTGTTAAGGCAGAACTGAACTGACCTGGTTTTATTTAGGGGAAATCTGTCTTAGCATTGAAATGGTTTGATGGTAAATCTTATGTATATACAATTGTACTTGAAAGATTAGTAAGAGGTATACATTTATTTTGATGAGGACAGTCACAGTGCTCATCACAATTCATCGGCAACCACTTTTTACAATCACACTGGTCCTGCAATTTCTGTGACGCTTATTTTCAGATTTATTTGTGCTTTGTCATGCCTAATTGGCTGGTATTTTTACACGCAGTTGAAATAAAGGTGACAAGGCAAGTATGTTTGTATGTTTGGCCTAATATTCTGTTGATCTCTAAATGAAAATACTTTCTAAATAGAACAGTGGCATAAGACATTCCTTCTGTGGTACAGTAATCACCAGCATATTTTAAGTGTAAAATGCTGTCACATGCAGTGTAATATTCTTAGATTAAAGCAATAACAAGCCATAATCTGGAAAAGAAGTACACATTATTTCTTAGACATACAATTCATTTTGTGCCACTGTATGGATCTTTAAACTCTATCATGAGAAATAATATTCTGCAGCCGATGGTTTCTAGTTGACTCCTATCATATATGATAGGCTATGATAGAAGTAGTCTGTATCCTTCCCAATCCTTGTCACATTACATTAATTTTCTTGCAAGCATATTTGTAGGCTGTTGGTCGCATGACCTTGTTTTTGTTTTCAAAGTGCATGCTTTGACAATTATTGTGAGCTTGAACTTTCAAGTTCTTTTTACTAGAAGTAAAAGGACTACTATTTCACATAGTGGCCAAATGGCACTTTATATTATATTCTTGTGTATTGGATTTTTAATCAGTGCCGCAATTTTATTTTTTCTTCAGTGTTTCTTTTTTACTGCCACTTTCTCTTGTGTTCTATTAACATTTTCAGAAAAATTCTCTTATTTGTCATGAAGCCTACTCCTATCAATCGCTCCCTGAAATGATAGTCAATTGAGGGTTTCCACCTAAGAAAGATGCAATCTTGTATGTTACTAAGACAGTTGGTTCAAGACTGTCAGATGAGGAGAATGTTTTTTGGCTTTTGAATTGAGAAGGGCTGATTGTATCCATGTGTTCCTTTTTATTCTTAGACATTTGGATGCCAAATAGGTGCCTCAAGGACCTTCTCTACAAACATAAATGATTCTTCTTTTCAAATCCTAATTATATACAGTACTTTCCTGATTTTTGTTTATTAAATAAAGGATGGAAAACATTTGGTCGACCGTGGTGGACTTACTTCCTCTGCAAATCTTTTTATCCCTATACTCAATTTGAGCAAACAAATGTATAAGGTATTTAGTAATAGACTCATTTTATTGACTGACTAACAGAATCCCTCTCCCCTCAGCTTTTCTTCTAAACCATTAATGCTCAAACAGACCTCTGCACCCCTGATGGCTAAATACACTTTGATACATAAACTTAATTCAGCATTCAGGGTGGCAGTTATCCTGACGCAGTTACTGTTCTCCAGACAGCATGTGCCTCTGAAGCCTCCTTCACTTTTGAGACTTTTGATGTTGGAGCTGACACAAGGTTGATAATTATTGTTGCCTTGACACCAGCGAAATGTTCAAGAAACAGGATTTCGGACTATGAACCAGTACCTGATCAATAGCTTTGCTGGGACTTTCCAACAACTTGATATGGTCGCAGGACTCAGTCTCCTATTGAATTCTACTTTTCTTGCCTGAAGCTTCTGATGATCACCTGCCAGCATTTTACACAGCCCCCCATCAACAAATGTTGTCACAGAAGTGCATACTCCCAAACTTGACACCTATCTATGTAATGAAAAACCTGTAACAAATGAAGTGTTTTTTTGTAAAATGAAGATCTGCTTATTCAATTTTTTTACCTTAACCCCTCTGAGGGAAAATAAGAAGTTGGACCCTTTCAATAAAATATTCTCTGTGACCTCTTCCCCTTATGGCATTGCAAATCATAATGCCATTTTTTTACACTGAGACAATTTCACTGAAGTAGAACATGTTACGGATTTTTCCCATATGACAAAAATTAAGCTCAGGCACATTTGTAAGGAAGGAATTTGACATTTCAGGGTTTCCCTCTAATATGTAACCCTTTTATTAATGTACTGGATACATTTATGGTGGGAAAAACATAGGCTCCTCTGGAAGCTACAGCAATTCCTTCAAAGGTAAGAGTTGTTTATGAGCACATCCAATTTTCGATTATCACTTACTGTCCTCGGCGAGGAAAATGTCAGTTTCCCCAAAAAACATTCTTGAATAGGAAACAATGCAGGAGTAGACCTTCCCAAGCCTGTACTTCGATAGAGTGAGTGTAAAGGCATTCCCTAACCTCAGAAAGGAATACAAGACTTACATCTTCGGCCCCAGTGTATGTAGTGTTACCAGTATAGATGACCCCTAACCCCTACTCAGATGTAATTGTTAACCTCTGAGTCAGAAAAGTGCCACTGCCAGTTCCCTAAACAGTAGTTTTTAAAAGAATGTACTATTATTTGGTTATGCTAAAAAAGCTAAAAGTCCAATCTAAATGTTTTAAATACATTATTCAGAAATGACAGTGCTGAAAGCCAAATAAACAGATTGTCGGCTGTATCTTTCTTAGCAAAAACTGCCTTCCACATTCCAAAACGTAAAATCTTCTCTTGATATTACCAGCCCTTGAAGTGCTCCACCTTTAAAGGCTAGGGGTTTTACAAGTTTTGCCTTACTGATATAACTGGCTAGTTTGAGGCTCTTGAGATGACTAACTGCTGCGAGGATGACAGTAACAACATTGATAAACTGATTTGCTTTATAACTTAGGTAAATTATCTTTTTTACAAAAGAAGATTCTTACGGGAAGCCTTTAATAATGAAATAGTTTGTCTTTTTATATTACATGAAATTATCCAGTATATGGTATCAAACATCAAGTCCTTTTATTGAAATTTTAAACTTCAAAAAGGCTACTCAGTTTCACTTTTTCTGACATCTTTCTAGTTACCGATCATTCTATCAGGATGGCTGCTTTTCTGGAATATGAGGATAGTTCGATTATTTACCTATTAAAGATATTGCTGGAAATGTCAGTCAGTAAGGATAGATGCTTTTATCTTAGACTGGGTTACTCATATAAGGGCCACTCGCTTTTTATTTTATTTTACTTTGTATTCACATCTTTTTAGCCAACTAGCTTATTACTGAACATTTACTGGGGATACACCACTAGCAGTTTGCCATGTCAAAAATATGAAAACAATTAAACAAGGCATGTAAAAAGTGCATCACAATAACAAAAAAGTAAAAAAATATAAAATGTATTCTGTTGTTGGTTTGTGACTCCCAACCTCCTTGTCAGTGGGCACAGGACCGAGCATTATTGGAGAATGGAACAGCTATACGTGCACACACTGAGCCAGGTGAAGGGTAAAGTGCATTTCCAACATTTTAGTGTGTTGCTCAGACCACCGTCCTCCGCACATTTTCTTTCAGTGTTTCAAACTTTTATTCTTCTTTTTCACAGAGGTCTTAAGTGACTTTCAAAGACCCATGAGCAGTAGAAGGCAAATACATTTTTATGGGGTGTCACAGTAGTCATGAGTGGGGCAATACAGTTACTGCACCACAATTGTGCAAGAGGCTACAGCAAATAGTATGACTCATATCGAACAGATACTCAACAGAATAGGAAACTGGTAGGGCCAATAAGGACAAAATAGGGATGAATTTGTAAGAAAGTGCATATTATACAAGTAGTACAATGTAAAGCCAAGGGAGGATAACCTCTATAGAATCCAGCTACCCTCCAGACCGTGAGCACTGAGGACAAGTGAAATGGCTTGTTAACCTAGTAGTTTCATAAAAGGACAATAAAGCTTTTATCATTGTCTCACAAAACACATTTTGAGTGTGCAAAATGGATAGAAACAGACCAATATGTGAGAAAACTGAAATGTTCTCAAAAGGCATATTGATAAAGTCCCTTGATGATTTATACACTGTTATTGGTTTAAGGCTATATAACAGTCTTGCGTTCATATTCAGTTTTAACTACCTGACCGACACCTGCCTACTGCCTATCTGAGGGCACTTGGCAGTTTACTCTTCTAACATGTGAATAGTGCTTCCCTAACATTTGACTGGTATAGGGATTTCGGCTTCCTTGTAGTTCAGTGACTTTTCCTCCCAGATCCAGGAAAGAGTAGATTCCCCCTGAAAAATACAATGTAAAAATGGCCTAAGTAGTTAGAGGCATAGTAATAGGTCATAAAACTAATGAGAATCAAAACTCCGAAGCACAAAGGAAAAAAAGTTGAAGACGGTCCATACTGAAAAAGCGCACTTCAAATTCTTCTAGATTTCAGTAATTCCACCATATATGTTGGTCAATTAAATCAAAGAGAGATAGGCTGAGTAACAGATCATACAAAATTCCCCTATATGATGGGTGAATCTGTTTGTAAGCATTAGTCCAGTTTATGCCAAATACTCCAGTCCTTAGAAAAAAGAGTGGATTGTATCAGTGAAATGCTATAAAACACAGTCCAATGCACCAAGTATGAATCAAATGTTTAGAAAACAATTCCCAGTTGGGCTTAGGTTCCATACTCTTAATGAAACAAAAAAGGCAAAAACATATGGGGTAGGATGTACGGGCAAGTGAGCAAAAGAAAACAAGTTACTTATTTGCCATTACTCCCCATTCCTAGGGGATGACGCCTCTTAACTCTCCTAGCTCTGTAACCTCTGTGTGTTTGTCTCCTTTGGCTCAGTTACTGAAGGGCGATGTGTTTTTAATCTTTTACTTAATATGATGATATTCAAAATCTGTGTAGTACGTCATGCACAAGTTGGACTGATAGGCAACACAGATTTGACCGGCCCAGCAGAAAATTAAAATCAACTAGGGGAGAGGAGTTGGCCTAACGGCTAGGGCGGTCGACCTCGAATCTGGGGAACCGGGTTTGAGTCTCGGCAATGACGCTGAACATCCTGTGATTCTGGGCAAATCACTTAATCTCCCTGTGCCCAACAAAAAATGAATGTGTCCTCATGTAACGCAACTGGTGCTATGTAAAGCGCTCTGATACCCGATCCCTTCGGGTCAAGTTTGCGCTATATAAAACTCCCCAAAAAAAAAAAAACTTCCAGATAATTTACAGTAGAAACATCAAAATACAAATAATTGACATCTAAACCTAGATCCTTTGGACACTATTTATAAACTGTACAAGTCTACTGAAGGAGGAAAATACTAAGGCTACAAATTCTGATAACTAAAAAATGGTTCACCCTTTATTGCGATTTTGACTAATAGATCATATTTTCCCACCTTTCCCTTTCAAGATATTGTCTGCACTCATGGGGTAATGCAAACTTTAAACTGGCCGGTCCATCTCCTAGTAATACGCTTGTACGGAGCCAAAACGTCTGCAATGACTTGGCGGACTTTTTTAAAAACAAAGTTGAGACTGTCTATAGAGAGCTCTGTGCTATTACAAATATTAGCCCCCCCTTGTGAAGTGAATACGTCAGAGGAATTCAACAACCCTAAACTCTTTAATTTTCCCTCTGCCTCCACTGAGAGAGTACTGGACTTGGTCAAACAAACTAAATCAGGTGCCCCATCTGATCCCTGTCCTCTCGCAATACTCCAGGAGTGTGCAAGTGTGGTGTCCCCACATCTCACTGCACTTATTAACCTTATCATCAACACAAGCTCTTTTCCAACTGAATGGAAGAAAGCCTCCATCTTGCCTCTACATAAAAAAAAACACATTGGATCCTCAGGATGAAAATAATTATTGCCCCATATCAGGGCTTCCCTCTCCAGGCAACAATTCAAGAAAAACACATCAATATCACTCTGAATATCTTGATCAACATGGGATTTTGGATGGAACTCTATTTGGCTTCAGAAAGGCGCACCGTACTGAATCAGCACTCATAGTGGTCACAGAAGAAATTAGGGACATCATGGATAATGGAGCCAAAGCCCATGTGGTCCTATTGGACCTCTTTGTGGCCTTTGACACTGTGAGATACTCGGTACTGTTGCAAACGCTAATGGAGATAGGAATTCTGGGTCAGCCCATAATCTTTGGCACTCTCTCCTTTTAGACAGTAAGCAAACAGTCATGTTTGGTGATTTTGTTTCCACTCCCTTCTATGTGGTGTACCACAAGGGTCGGCGCTTATTCCCACTTTATTTAATATCTATGTTGTCCACCTTGCCAAACTCCTTAGATCCTTCGACTTTTCAACTACCTCCTATGCCAGTGACACACAAATTGCGGTGTCCATCACGAGTAATGTTGAGGAGGTGGCTCAATGTTTTAGTAGTTGTATGGGAGCTGTGGTTAGCTAGATGGGCAGCCACTGTCTCAAACTGAATTTGAATAAAACAAAGTGCTTTTATTTGGGTGGGATACCTGCTTTTGGAGTGACAGTTGGTGGCCACAGATGCTGGTATCTCTCCCGAAGCCAGTTCCTAAAGTGAGAAATCTCTGAATAATTTTTGATTCCAAACTTTTTTTTGTGGAACAATAAAATTTACATCTACCTGTTTTCACCAGTTAAAAATCCTCAGGAACATCTTGCTCTTTATCCCAAAAGATTTTCAAAAGACTGTGGTTATTGCTTGCGTCTTTTTGAGACTAAATTACTGCAATGCCTTGTATTTGGGCTTGCAGCAGGGCTCTCTCAAAAAATTGCAAAGAGTTCAGAACGCAGCTGCTAGGCTGCTCAACAACATCAAAAAATGTTACCCAGTCTCAATGGCCCGGGAGCAGGAGCTGCACTGGCTCCCCATAAAAAAGAGAGTGGTGTTTAAGGCACTGTGCATAGCACATAAAGCACTCCACGGCGTCGGGGCAGAATACCTGAAATACAAATTTTTATGGTGCGTCCCGGGTAGAAGTCTACATTCAGAGACCGCTAAAAATGTCTGGTTGCAAAATAATTGTATAGCTTCCTGGGGTGATAGAGGATTTGTACATTCAACTTGCAAGCTTTTGAACCTACTCCCTGGGCTCCTAAGAAGCCATCAGAACCAGATAATATTTCAGAAACAGCTCAAAACATGGCTTTTTCCACTCTCCATCTAGTTGCAATTCATTATATGGAGTTGATTTACCCTGGTTAAAGTCACAAGTGTCAAGATGCCTTGGGGCATACGTCGGCTTTATAAAAATAAATATCAATCTATATTGTGTCTGATGTTTGTGGTGCAAACCTAGGCAACGAGGCCCCACACTCTACCCCGCTCTTATGTTAGGCACATCACTTGAGACTACTTGGTAGACAATGCTTGCTTAATGAGAGGAAGTCTTTTCTTTGCAGGCAAAATGATCAGTGTGTGTGTAGAGTAAAAAAGGATGCAAAAATATGTTCCACAACACTGTTAAAGCTTTAATTGGCAGATATTCCGCATTTCGTACTGTACTATACATTTTCACCTATTACAGCAACTTTGTGAGAGATACACATTCCACTAACATGATCATTATATGTACACTGCAGTGCATGTGTTAGCTGCAATGGTCTCTACATTTAGGCTTAGTCAACAATTAGCTGTTAAGGTACTGATTAGTCATATTTTGTTGATCTGCCTAAAAGAAAATATATTATATTGAGGTTACATCCATCTATTTGAAGATCGGGCATTTCTTTCAAAATTCATGTAATTTCTTATTTTTCAGTGCAGGCTACATATGACCGCAAGGTTCTTACTTGCGAGGTGATTTTTTTGTTATTAATTCTGTTCATGAGAAAGATACTCTGCTATATGTATACACTAGTTCTTACATCGAATTCTGTCATCTTCGAGGTTTTATGTTAATGAGACACTCAGTTTTCCTGCTTCATCTGAGCAGTATTTTCAAATTTGTCAGGTCAAACGAACAAAGCATGTATTTCGTTTTGGCCCAATTTTTTTTTTTTTAAAGGTGGGAATATACTGGTTGATTAAAGTTTTGATATTTTAAAGAGGATGTTTTCACCAGAAATCACCTACTCCCATATAATTCAAGGGCTTACTGTACAAGAAGAAACACCATTAATGCATTTGTTCATAAGAGTACTATCCTGGTTTTTGCAATTCACAACACACACTTTTAAATCCTCCTGCACCTTCTGTAAGCAGTTTCCTTTGTCACACCAAAATACATTCTCAAAAACCTGGTTAGGTGAAGATCTGTTCCTGCAGTGACATTCTCCTCTTCTGTATTTACTAATGTGCACTTAATTCTAACAATCATATTAATCCATAGACTACACCATTGAGAAGTAGAAGGCATTACTTAACTGCAACAATATTTCTCTAGCTTAAACATCTTCCATAGATTCATGCCATCCTGATTCTTATCTACAACTGGAGCTATGCTATAATAGCTTAGCAACTTTGGACTTTATAGCCATTCTATATTTACACAGATGATTATTTAGTAGCCTAAATGAAGTCAAGTAAGCTGTACAATTATTTATGAGAATTGGCCATGATTCTCCACTGCACTGCGATGGATATTTGACCAACAGTGTGAGGCTAATGAAGTTGGCGATCTTTTGATCCAGGTAAGTAAGTTATTTAACAAACATAAATTGTACATTGGCCAAATACCACACTTTTATACCTAAGTGAAGGTAATGCTGTTTTAAAAAAAAAAAAAATCT
This sequence comes from Calotriton arnoldi, assembly GCA_963921515.1. Taxonomy (NCBI): domain Eukaryota; kingdom Metazoa; phylum Chordata; class Amphibia; order Caudata; family Salamandridae; genus Calotriton; species Calotriton arnoldi. Next base: position 776,845 of record CAWUFW010009184.1, read on the forward strand.
TTGGACACAGTTGGTAGGTCATAATTTCCAATATATTGTGTTTACAGACAAAAAAAAATGTCCTGTGCATTTTTATCATGGTTTAGGTAGTGTCAGGAGATTTTGCATAATGACTTTAAATTATATGGCTGACATGGGTAGTTTTTCATTGATGTCCTATTGCATTAAAAATGTTTACCGGATTCATTTCACATACAGAGGGCTTTTTATTTCTTCAGTTTACATGTTGTTTAACAACTTCACCCTGATCTTGGAGAATGGTAAACTCCTGTACAATGAAGAGGCACAGCTGGCTTTTTTTGTGGTGGTTAATTGGTAAGCAAACGTGAAGATGCTGTTCAGAACAAGGACTGTTTGATATAAAGAGCTGTGGCCATTATTACTTATAATTCATTTGATACAACTTTTATTGTAAAGGGTAGGATACCTGAAGTTCTTAAAGATTAAATATTTTCACTACCCAAGCAGCATGAATGTTGATTTAAAACGATACTTTCCAGATAACTTAAAGAGTTATATGGTTTCTTCTAGGAGATATCTTTTGTATGAGATACTTTTGAAGAACTACTTTCTTGAAATGTCATTAATTCTTCTGCATGTATGGTAAAATGAAAGATGTTTGTTTTCATAACGTCTAAATGTGTTTTTTTACGAAAACTGTTTTCTTTCAAAATATGAATTAATTTTCATGTTCCCATTTACATTGTTGACTTGAAAATATAGAATCATTAAAGCAAATCATAGCGTAATACTTCCCCTGCATTTATTAGCAATGAATTGGGACAGTATTGCAATAAAACAAATTAATGTATGTGATATTGTTCATGATTGTTTTTGTTCCTTTTTGTAAAGAATCTATGCAGAATTCTTTAATGAAATATGCATCCACTCAGTCATCAGCATATGTGTTCACTTCTTTCTGTACTAAGAATTGAGACAAGCCAAATCTGTTGTGTATTTACTGTGCAAATATAGATGTCCATATTAAAAACGAGATAGTTGAATCATGCCAGAATGGTGTTTCATTTTGACTTTTCCTTCAAATATAGCTAACCAAAACAGGTTTACTGTATTGAATGTCGTGGATCAGTCTGCAGCTGCCTTTTTTCCTCGGGATGAGAAGGACTTTGGAATTGTATTTTTGTTTGTAAAGCTATGACTTTTCTGACATGTTATGTATTTTGGTATTTTTATTGATTACAGAAAAAGGCATTCCCTTTCCAGCATCTGATTGCTCGTTCTTCTGTTCCCCTCACCTCCTCATATTCACTGTTACCATTTAAGTAGTTTTCTTAAAGGATAGGCTTGGATTCCTTTTCCTTTCAGCAGGATGGAAGCTACACATCACATATTATAGGAGCCTAAGGTCAAATATTTATATATTAATTCCCGTAGGAACGCACTGTCGAACCTACAGCCCGAACCGCTGGATGGAATTGCACCAAATTTGGCAGAAAGGTAGATGTTGTTACACAGATTGTGCTTTTTGTTATTTGATGCAAATCCGTTCAGTAGTTTTTGAGAAATTAAAGGCAGACAATATAAATCTCTCTAGCGGAGGATATTTCGCGATGGATGCAGATATGTCATGCCGATTCCACAGTAAATCATGAATGCGTGCACCAGTGGGAATGCTCTGAATTGGCTGGATGCAACCGGAACAGAAAGTTGCGGCCTTCATTTTGTCAAAGCTAACAGAAGGGGTCAGGGTGGAGATCCTCTGACCTCATTTTTGAGAAATGGGGGTGCTAGTGACAGAAGTTATGTATCCAAAATAGATAGCATGATATTCGTGACGACGACACGACCACCAGTGTGGCCCTCCCATGTACCATCGTTGGTACATCGCTAATATTGCAACATCGTCACGAATATTGGTGGAAATATTAAAAAATATATATATTTCTACACACTCGCAGGTTACTGTCACAGACTCATGTACGCACTCAAACTCAGACACTTATACACCCATTCACACACTTATACATTGAGTCACATACCCAGTCAGATACTCATGCACCCACTCACATACCCATTCATGTACTCATGCACCCAATTACTGACTTACTTCGAGAAGGACGCACCCATGTACAGACCCACTCAGACTCACGCACCTACTTAGAGACCCACTCAGACTTATGCGCACAGTCTCATACCTACTTAGAGACTCTTACACTCACTCACAGGCCCACTCAGATACTCATGCACCCACTTACAGACTCATGTATGTACTCACAGACCCACTGAGACACTCATACACCCACTCATGACATACTCAGATACTCATACATCCACTCAGTCACTCACACACTCAGTCACAGACCCTCTTAAAGACCTATACACTCAGTCATACACTCAGAGCCTCATACACCCACCCACTCTAAGACTCACACATTCACTCACCAACCCACCTAGACACTGGCCCTCCCAGTCACAGACCCACTCAGACACTCATGCATGCACCCATTCACTCACCCACTCAGAGACCTATGCTCTCACTCACAGGCCCATAGAGACACTCATACACCCACTCACAGACCCACTCAGATACTCAGACACACATGCAATGACTCGGGCTCCCACTCACAGTCCCACTCAGAGACCCATGCACCCACTCACAGATCGACTCACAGTCATGCACCCACTGAGACACCTACTTAGACACTTGTGTTTCCACTCACAGATCGTCAGTCATATATTTATTTTCAAATGCACAAAGGCACTCGTGCACCTACTCAGAGATCAACTGAGAGACTCATGCAACCAATCACAGACCCATTGGGACACAGATGGACCCAGTCATAGATGCACGGAGACAGTCACACGGTTCTTTACAGAGCCATTGATAGACTGATGCACCGTCTCACAGATACTCTGAAATACTTATACAGTGAATGAGAGACTTTTTTTTATTTTTTATTGTATTTTCCTTTTTCCGTTCATACAACAAAATCAAAAACCATATACACAAACAATATCTTTACAAGAAATAAGAAATGAAATTATACAATACCGCAACACAAAATCCAATCCAATGAGAATATAACAAACTATGAGAATAAAATCCAAGGTTGTACATGAGCAGTCTCAAATAGCGTGATCAATATGAAATTTACAAAAGGGAGAGAAACAATAAAATAATACAGACATTTTAATATCGAGGGTACATCATCCCAAGTCCAGGCCTCAAACCCATCCCAGGTGCCTTGGATCCGTCGGAGAACACCCTGACTAGCCTGTCCCCCCCGTGGTGGTAGGTGGAGGAGGAGACGCTCGAGACACCATATACGTAGTATACAAACTCCAAAAGTTTTTAGGGAGATTCCTAGGAGGCAACAATTCACTGTACACTTCTGTTTGGGTATTACAATACAACATGTCTCTGGACCATTGTGACAAGGTGGGAGGAGGACCCCGCAACCAATGTATTGCAAGGATGCGCTTGGCAATTAATAAGGCCATATTGACTATACGTCTGATAGGCTTCTGCAATTTCTTGGAATAGCCAAGTAGAGCCAACAACGGGTCAAGTCTGAGCGTTTCCTGTGTGACTGCACTTAATTCGGCAAAGACCTGCAGCCAAAAAGTCGCAATGGTAGGGCACAACCAGGCGAGGTGTATAAAGTCAGCTTCACTCATCCCACATCTCACAGTCAGCAGTCTCACGCAGCCCGAAACCTCGCGACCTCACCGGTGTGTGATAGATCCTGTTAAGGAATTTGAACTGTACAAGGCGGTGCCGGCCATTGAGAGAGATTCGCTTGGTGGCCTCGCAACAATATGTCCACATGCTGTCCTCTATCATGATCTCTAGGTCTGCCTGCCATGCAAGCCTAGCCTTAGTATAAGTGTATCGCCGCAGCTCCATAGTTCTAGAGTAAATCAAGGATACCATACGCTTCGGGGAGCTAGCTTGTATTAAAGCAGTGAAGGAGCGTACCTCTGGGGGCTCCTGTAGGTCCTCTCCGAGCAATTCTCGCAGTGCACTGCGGGCCCGGAAGTACTGGAAGGTGGTCAAGACTGATGGCGGGGGCTCGACCTGTAGCAAACTGTCACCATCCCTACCCACCCCGTCCTCAAAGAAGTCGCCAATAGTATCCAGCCCCAGGGAATGGAGTGCTGCTGTCATTCCTGGTGCGGTGAGAGTTGGGAGCCATTCACACCAAGCAATAGGAGTGGCTGGAGAATATAGTATGAAAAGCGCTTGTCGATTAAGAAGGTTATGCCAAGCATGCGTAGTGGCATTTATCGAGTCTAAGACCCCTGTAGTGCGTCGCGGTGCGCGAAACAGTGTTTTTGCCAAGTGGGCAGGAGCCAGAGACAGTCGCTCTATGAGCAAATGCGGAGGGGGCAACTGTTGATGTAGCCAGTAATATGGGTGTGAGGCCTGAGCTGCCCGATAGTATGATTCAAGATCGGGGGCACCAAGCCCTCCCATAGAGTATGGTAAAGTGAGGGTCATCCAACTTGCGCCGGCTGTGTGTCAGACCAAGCTAGTCTAATCAGCAGTGTCCGCAGAGTCTTAAAGAACTGTGCAGATAATACCATCCGAATATTAAGAAACAAATAAAAACCTGGGGAGAACCACCATTTCATGAGGGAGATTCTGCCCAAGAGGGAGAGGGGAAGACGGACCCACCTCGCAATATCTTCCTCTAGCTTAGTGATGGCACGGCCATAATTTTCTCGGAACACTCGATCGGGGTCCGTGTGGACCTGAACACCCAGATAGCGTACCGGGTCCGTGACCCACTGCAGGGGAAAGTCTAATTCCTCAGGGAGCGTCACCGGGGTGAGTGGAAATATGACCGACTTCTCCCAATTAATTTTCAGACCAGAGAATTCGCCAAATCTCACCACCTCGCGAAGGACAGGAGAAACATTTTGGGCAGGGTCCCGAATGTAAAGCAAGGTATCATCCACGTACGCCGATATAATGAGATTATACCCTGGGAACCTAATCCCTCTGTGACTATGATATTCGCGCATTGCAAAGGCTAGAGGTTCCGCCACCAGAGCATATAGCAGCAGGGAAAGTGGGCATCCCTGTCTGGTACCCCGAGATATCCGCAAGGGGGTAGTGACTACGTCTCCCACCCGGGCCTTCGGGTCCGTGTATAACGTGCTGATCAGGCGTATGAAGACCCCTCCTAGCCCCATTCTTTCCAGGGTCAACAACATAAAGTTCCACTCTACAGAATCAAATGCTTTTTCAGCATCCCAAAAAATCACGGAGGCCTTGATGTCTGGTTTAGTATGCTGAATGGTACCAAAAACTGTACGTAGATTGTATGTAAGCGTACGTCCCGGGATGAAACCGGCCTGCTCAGCGCCCATGAGGGTCGGCATTAGGGGGCTCAGTCTATTCGCTAGTATTTTAGCGAAGATCTTCGTGTCCACATTCAGAAGGGAGAGCGGCCGATAAGAGGAACAGTGTTGCAGGGGTTTCCCAGGCTTCAGTAGTATGACCAGGAGCGCCTCCCTCATCGAGGGGGGCATAATGCTCTTCTCGGCCATTTCCTCAAACAGAGTGAGTAAGTGGGGTGTCAGGAGATCCCTAAATTCCTTGTAGAAGCCCACAGTGAGCCCGTCCTGTCCCGGCACACTACCCGAACGCATGGTGGACAAAGCAGAATGTATCTCCCACGCTTCAAGAGGGTGCATCAAGTACTCTCTGTGAGAGTCCAGCAGCCTGGGTAACTGAATATAGTCTAAGTACTCTCGCATTTCAGAGGATGTCGAGTGCGATCGAGCTTTGTATAGGTCGGCGTAATACTGCCGGAATTGGTCTGCTACGCCGTCAGAGTCTACAATAGTCTCCCCTCCCTCTGAAATCAGCTATAGAGGTTGTTTAGTGTCACGGCGCCCCCTCATAAGATTCGCCAGTGTCGTGCCAGGTCGTTCTCCTTCTCCGTACACTCTCGCCACTGCGTATTTGCCCATCAGCTTGACCTCCCGGTCTGCCTCCGCGTGATACTCCTCAAGTGTTTCCTTAAGTGTGTCCCGCAACAAAGCGTCATCGGAGTCTCGCAGGTCTCTAAGTCCGAAAGTTTTTGCTCTAAGAGAGCTAACCGCCCTCTAATTGATTTCAGCACACCTGAATGTTTAGATATGGCCACACCGCGGACATACACCTTGAAGGTCTCCCAGATGGTAGCAAAGTGCGGAACCGAGCCTAAGTTGGTCGTAAAAAAGGTCTCCATTGCCTCCACCATTTCCGCCTTAAAGGCTTCATCTAATAACGCGTATGGGGGAAAGCGCCATGTAAATGGAGGGGGCCGCCTGGCAGAGGTAGCCAGTGTGAATAGCAAGGGGGAATGGTCTGAGTAAGTACGTGGGAGGACCTCACAGTCACGTATTTGTTGTCTAAGAGAGCCAGCCAGAAACCAATAATATATCCGGGTATTGAGCTCATGGGGCGCTGAGTAATGTGTAAAGCCACCTGTTGCCCCTGACCGGGTGCGCCAAACATCAACTAGATGCAATTCCGTCAGGGCAGCCAGAAGGGCCTCCGCCGTCTGTGAGCGGTGCCTCGCTGGGCCTCCCGAACGGTCCAGGTCCAGGTTAAGGGTGCAATTAAAGACCCCCCCATACCTGAGGGATGTCAGGCAGACGCCGAGCCAGGGTTAGCAAGTCGTGAAAGAACTGAGGACAGTCGTGATTGGGACCGTACACATTAACTATTATGCAGTCCAAACCTCTCCCCCTGCATCTGGACACCACATACCTGCCGTTAGTGTCTGTGTGTAGCTCTTCGAGTGTAAGGCGAGATTTGGGGCTGACCCATGTAAGGACCCCGTGCATGTGAGGTGAAGCCTGCGGCGTGGATTGCACCACGGATTTTGCCTCGGGCCTGCGGGAGATGTGTCAACGGGAGATGTGTTTCCTGTAAGAGAGCAATGTCTATAGAGTGTCTGGCGAGATACGACATTACTTTCCGTGTCTTGCGTTGGTCATTGAGACCTCTAACATTCCAGGTCAAAAATCTTAATTTAGTCTCCATCACCTAGGGTGGTGTAATGTAGAGGAAGCTGTCAGGGAGCGCCCACGGGCGTCAGGCCAGTGAACCAACCTTGTGGAGGCTGCGTCATGCATACCCTTATGTGTGTGTCTCAATAAATGATACCAAAAACAAAAAATAAAAAAAACACAAAAAACAAATAACAATACTCAACAAATCCCCCCTCCCACGCCATGTCACCCCAATCGTGGCACTGACTATTTGAGCCCGCCCTCCCCCCCTCTAAAGAAATATGGCGACTAGCCATGTAGTGTGTAATACGCAGGGGCGAATGTTACCAAAGCACTACGAATAACCATCGGCTTCTAGCCATTTAAAATTATGTATAGATCGGCAATCAATTATTATTAAGGAGCCACTGCATCGGGCTAGGTTAACAGGTGCAATGCAATAAGCGATACTCCCAGAGATATAATACATCTACCGGAGAAAAAAATATCATCAAAAAACATAAACAAGAAGGAGAGTACAATACGTCAGCAGTGAAATCGTCATCCGACATCTAGGAAATCGTGCATATAACTGTGACTTACTTAATGGGCAATATGTGATTCCAACGGGCGGTCGCCCGGGAACCCAGCTACGCATAAGAAAAAGCAGACTAACCGTCTCAACAGGGCAACAGAGCCAGAAATACTGACATTAAGAAATTAAGGTTCAAGACTTCACAGAATGAAGACATCTTCGAACATTCTAGTCATTGTTCTCAAGGGAACCTCCTTGTGCGCCCTCCAATAACTCAGTTGTGCGCTCCGGGGCAGTCTCCTACTCAGATTTCTTGAGTATGTCCTTCATGGCTTTTTGCAGAGATTTCGGATCCATGAAGATGCGAGATGAGCCATCCAGGTTCACCTTCAGCTTCGCCGGATACAGCATGGCGTAGGAGACGTTATGGTCCCGGAGTTGTCACTTGAGTGGGTTGAAAAGTCTGTGAGCTTCCTGGACCTTGGCAGTAAAATCAGGGTAGAGTGAAATCGCTGAACCTTCATACTGGAGCTCTCCTAATTCCCTGGCCCGTCGCAGGGCCGAGTCTCGGTCACGATAATTCAAGAGCTTGGCTATCACTGGGTGTGGTGGTGCGCCCGGAGGGGGACGCCGGCCCAGCGACCAGTGCGCTCTTTCGATCACAAAAAGATCAGAGAACGTGTCGCGGCCCAGTAAGGAGGTGAGCAGTTTTTCGGTGAATTGTTCAACGTTGCCCATTGGAGTGGACTCTGGCAGACCCGTTATGCGTATGTTACTGCTGCGGGATCGGGCCTCCAAATCCTCAGCCCTGTCCTGAAGCATGGCAAGGGTTTTAGCCATTTGTTTTTGCACCTGGTCAGACTCGGTCTGGTCCTCCTCGACGTCAGAGATCCTGCGTTCGGCCATGTCTATGCGTTCCGCCTGCTTATCAAGGTGCTCAGACATCCTGTCCATTCGGTACACCAAAGAGTCAATCTTCCCATCCATCGCCAACAGACTTTTTGGGATAGTGGCGAACATTTGTTTTACCTCGGTGGGGTTGTCTTCCGAGTGGTCTGCGCCAGAATCTGCAGAGCGCGCCCTCTCCGCCTCTTTAGATCCAGTGCCTTTAGCATTGAACTGGAGACGAGATTGCGTTTTATCCACCCTACCCATATTGGAGGCTCCGGTGCAAGCAGGAGGATGGAGAAAGCTCCGACGAGCCGGGCGCCTCAACACAGCGATCAGCACCTGGGGTCAGCAGCTGTTCGGAGAGCGACCAGGTAGCAAACGATCCAGCCCCCCGGGGGGGGGATCACAGCATCGGCATGCACCACAGTCCAGAAGCAGGAAGGATACGGGGCACCCACCTCAGTCAGGGCGCGCCCCACACACGAGCTCCAGCCTCCACAGCAGCCTCTCGCCCGCCGGGGTGTACCTCGGGGCCCTCTCACCCGGCCAGGCATAGCAGGAGAGCCAGCAGCAAGCGCAGGCCTACGCGATGTCGGAAGGTGGCAGATCGTTAAGCACCAATCTCCGCCTCCCAGTGATGGCGCAAATGCGAGGGTCCCTGCAGGATCTTCGTCTTTCACCGCGCGATCGGGCCGCGCATCAGTTCTGGCTTACCCCTCACGTCGAGGCTTGCAGCACGGGGTCCCCCCAGCCACCAGCAAGGCGCCAAAATATCAGGGTAATGCAGGGAGAATCGGGCCGACGCTCGCGATGCCAGGGGGCGCCATGCCGAGCCTCGGGATCCGCAGCACAGCTCCGGTCGGGACCCCCACTGGGTCGCAGGCCGCACAGCGCGGTCAGGCTTCAGCAGCGCAGGGCCCCGCGTTGGGGGCGGCGGTGCCAGCACAAGCATCCGGGCCAGCCGCAGCAGGCGATCAACAGCTCTGAAGGGGTCACGGGCCCCCCGGGCAGGAATTCGGGTGCAGGAACCGGCCGACCCCGGCCACACCTCCTGCGTTCGTGAAACGGGCGCGCGGCCTCCAGCCCAGTCTCTTACCGCGGTCCGAGCAGGACGTAACTTGCGAGGGTCCCGTTGCCTCCGGTCCCTTCAAAGAGGCGTCGATCGGTGCCCCGGGTCCAGCGGCCCCCTTGTGATCGTATTGGTGTATATTCCCTGTCCAGATTGCCAGGATAATAGCTTCGTGGCGCTGATGGCTCGCGGAGCTCTTCTTCTACGTGGCCATCTTGCGCTGCGGCAAGCTCCGCCCCCCAGTGAATGAGAGACTTACAGATACAATGATATGCAGTCACAGATTCCACTGAAAGAGTTATACACTGTGTTATAGAAATATTAAGGGAGTTATACATGCTATTATAGCGTAATTTAGATAGTAATGTGTTTAGTGTGTTGGTTATAATCCATTTTGCAGTTATAAGTTTCGAATGTGCTGGTGGCTGAAATTCACGTAAAAAAACAAAGGTTACAGGGATGTTATAGTTGGGAAATAGATTTTGAAAAACCATAGAAATTCACTAAATAAGCAAAGATTACAGGGACATTATAGTTAGGAAATAGAATTAAAAAAATCTTAGAAATTCACTGAAAAAAAACTAAGGTTACAGGGACGTTATAGTTAAGCTGACATTTCACTCATACAAAACCCGAGAAATTCAGCAGTTCTAGTTAGCTGAGCTAACTATAACTCGCGCCCCTGCAATGCACTGCTTATGACCTCACATATGACATCACTCATGACATGGTCAGTGACATCACTGATGACATCTCAAATGACATAACTGATGACACCACCCACAGAATCTCTGACGTACCCACTCACACCCCATATACCCTTTCATACACCCACTTCAACTTCCACACTACCATTCTCAAACCCATTCACACACCCATACCAGTACTTACACAGCTACTCACTGATTCATAGATCAACACACACATCCACTCACTCACCCATACAGGCACTAACACACCCACTCACTCACTAATACAGCCACTGACATATCCACTCATACATCCATACAGTCACTCACACACACAGTCAGTCAGCCATAGAGTTACTCAAACACCTGCTCAATCACCCATACAGTCAATCACACAACCACTTATCCATACAGTTACACACACACTCACTCATAAGATACTAACACATATCACTCACCTATAGTCACTGACACAAGTACACACTTACCAATACAGCCACTCTTACATTCGCTCACTCACTCACTCATACAGTCACTCACATACCCATCACTCACCTATACTGCCTTTCAAATACCCAGTTACTCATCCATATTCCACTGACATGCATTTACTCACCGACAAAGCCATACACACACTAAGTCACCCATACAGCCCTTCACACACACACACACACTCACTAACCCATAGAGCCACTGACTCACCCACTCACTCATCCATACAGTCACACCCCCCTCACCCCCCCACACAGACACTCAAACACTTAAAGAGGTATTCAGACATCCAATCACTCACCCATAAAGAAACTCACGTACCCATTCACACACCCATACAACCACTTAGACACCAACTGACAGACAGATACAGACATTCACACAACCAGTTACTCACCCATACAGTCACTGAGACACCTAATCACTCACTTATACAGATGGTCACACACCCACTGAATCATCCAATCAGGCACTCGTATACCCACTGATTCGCCAATGCACCTTGATATATATATATAACACTCATAAACGTTTTTAAAAACACTCACAATCACTGGATGATGGCATCAGTGTTGTCATTTGAGATGTCATCAGTGATGTCATCAGTGATGTCACTGAACATGCCATGAGTGATGTAATATGTGAGGTCATAAGTAGTGCAATGTGGGGGCACGAGTTATAGTTAGCTCAGCTAACTATAACTGCTGAATTTCTCTGGTTTTGTACAAGTGAAATGTCAGCCCAGCTATAACGTCCCAGTAACCTGTGTATATATATATATATATATATATATATATATATATATATATATATATATACATATATATTCACTGAAAAAAACCATAGGTTTTAGGGACGTTATAGTTATAAATTAGCATTTAAAAAACCATAGAAATTCACTGAAAAAACCACAGGTTTCAGGTACGTTATAGTTAGTTGGACATTTCACTCATACAAAACCAGAGAAATTCTGCCGTTATAGTTAGTTGAGCTAACTATAACACGCGCACCCGCAATGCACTGCTGATGACGTCACATATTACATCGTTCATGACATGGTCAGTGACATCACTGATGACATCTCAAATGACATCACTGATGACATCATCCAGTGACTGTGTGTTTCTGTAAACTTTAAATAAGTTTTATATATATAAATGCCAAGGTGTATTGAAGAATGAGTGGGTGTATGAGTGTCTGAATGGATGATTTAGTAGGTGCGTGACTGACTGTATAAGTGAGTGATTAAACGTGTCTTACTGAATGCATGGGTTAGTGACTAAACTGTGAATGTCTGTATCAGTCCGCCAATTGGTGTGTAAGCGGCTGCATGAGTTGGTGAGTAGCTACATGAGTTTCTTAATTGGTTATTGATTGATTGGGTATCTGTATGGGTGTCTGTGTGGGTGGGTGAGGTGTGTGGGACTCTGTCCATAGATGTGTGAGTGGGTGATTCCCTGGGTGTATGGGTTCAAGAGTGCATCTGTGAAGGGCTGTATGGGTGGGTGAGTGTGTGTATGGGGGTGTTGGTGAGTGAATGGATGTCTCAGTGGTACATGTGTGAGTAACTGCATATGTGAAAGGCAGTATATGTGAGTGTTGGAGTATATAAATGACTATATATGAGAGTGAGTGATTGTGAGAGTAGCTGTATGGATGAGCGTGTGCTTGTATCAGTGATTGTATAAGAGAGTAAGTATGCGTTAGTGTCTATGAGTAAGTGAGGTGCTGTGTGTATAACTGTATAGGAGAATAAATGTGTGATTGATTCTTTGCATGACTGACTAGGTGTGTGAGTAACTCTGGATGAGTGGCGGTGTGTGTGTGTCTGCTTATGATAGTACTGGATTGATGAGTGACTGCATGTATGAGTAACTATGGGTGGATGAGTCGATATGTGTGTAGACCTAGGAATCAGTGAGTGGGTATGTAGTAAATGGTATTGGTGTGTCTATGGTTTCAAAAATGGTAGACTGTATTTTAGAGTGGGTGTATCAAAGGTTATATTAGGGTGTGAGGAGGTGCATCAGATTATCACTTCGATGATGTCATCAGTGATGTCATTTGAGATGTCATCAGTGATGTCATCAGTGATGTCACAGACCATGTCAGGAATGATGTAATATGTGATGTCATCAGCAGTGCATTGTGGGGGCACGAGTTATAGTTAGCTCAACTAACTATAACGGCCGAATTTCTCTGGTTTTATACAAGTGAAATGTCCAACTTACTATAATGTCTCTGAAACCTGTGGTTTTTTCAGTGAATTTCAAAGGTTTTTTAAGTGCTAATTTCTAACTATAAGTCCCTGAAACCTATGGTTTTTTCAGTGAATTTCAAAGGTTTTTTAAATGCTAATTTCTGAGTACAATGTCCAAAAAATACTTTCTTAGTTTTTTAATTGTTATAAAAATAATGTAATGTTTTCTCTTTTCTAAAATATAAATATACATTTAAAAAAAAAAAAATGGATTTGTGTACCGTTCGTGTACCTGTCTCTGTGGGTGTGCGAATCCAAGAATTTTGCCGCCATATTGGATAAGTCGTGTAGGATGCGCGTTTGGTATGCGAAGGGTGTGCGGATCTCAGCCCCGCGTAACGTCACAAACGTATTTCCGGGGGTTGCGTCAGGTGCGCGAATCCACCGTAAATTTTTATGTTTTAAAATGATGTGTATATAAGTTTAATATGTATATTATAGCAAGAGATTATTTATTCTAAATATAAAAATCATATATTTGTAATTGTAATAAAGATATATTATTGTTAAATATATTTTTCGGGAATCGCGCTGGGTGCGCGATGGTTGCGCGTCGGGTGCGCGAATCCCATGTGACTTCAAAAGAAAGTATTTCATTGGTTAAGAAGCTTTTGATTCTAGAACTTGAAGGACCCCACCCTATTTTTTCATTCTTTCAACTGCATCTCAGGAGACACAGCTCTTGTGTTTTCCTCTTCTTCTTTGGGTTTTTTGGGTGTTTTTTTTCTTCATCAGAAAATGGCTGCCTCCAATTCACCACAGCAGCTTCAACCTGAAGATGAACAAGAGTTGGAAGAACCGGTAAAGGTGAGATATGAAAGTATCGTTTGGGCTTTCTTCTCAATTCCACCTGGGGAGAAGAAGGTAAATGCACGAAAGGTTACGTGCACCATATGTCAGAATATCTTGTCACGAGGATCTGACAAGAAGTATTCCTGTGGCACCTCTTCAATGCTCAAGCATTTACAAACAATGCATCCATGGCGTCTCGCGAGGGAACAGCAGCGACGAGACCTACAGAAGCAGGCAAGTCAGGACAACGCTGCTGGACCAAGTACTTCATCTGGTTCCTCTGCAACATCAACACCTCAGATTGTACCTGAATTTGCCAGAGTAGAGCAGCATTGTGTAAAATGCAAAACAATGTTATGTTATGGCGAACAATCAGTGGATGCCATCGTAGTTGCCATTAAAAACCATTGCTAATTTTTTTTTTTTTTGGAATGACTGAATTTGCATAATGTTTTGTAACTTTTCATCGTTGGTTCTGTTAAATTTTTCATTTTTTTTTTTTAAAACACCAAAAAATACAAAAAAGTGTTGAAAAAACACAAAAAAAATATAAAAGAAAAAATTTTTTCTTTTTAGAACCGCCTATTTGGTTAAAAATAGACAAATTTGTAAGTGTTGTATGAATTGTGGCAAGTGTAATATATGGAGAAGTGTATGGGTAGTGCATGTGTGATTATATGAGTGCCTGTGTAGTGCCTGGGTGATTGGAGACGTGCATGTGTACTACCTGAGTGATTCCATGAGTACATGGCTAATACCTGGGTGATTGTAAGAGTGCATAGGTAGTGGCTGGATGATTGCATGAGTGCAGGGGTAGTGCCTGCGTGATTAGAGGAGTGCATGGATAGTGCCTGAGTGATTAAAGAAGTGCATGGGTAATGTTTCGGTGATTGCAAGTGTGCATGGGTAGTGCCTGAATTATTGGATGAGTGCAAGGATAGTGCCTGGGTGATTAGAGGAGTGCATGGATAGTGCTTGGGTGATTGGAGGAGTGCAAGAGTAGTGCCTGGGTGATTGAAGGAGTGCATAAATAGTGCCTGGGTGATTGCATGAGTGCAGGGGTAATGCCTGCATGGTTGCAAGAATGCAGGGGTAATGTCTGGGTGATTGGAGGAGTACATGGGTACTGCCTGAGTGATTGAAGGAATGGATGGGTAATACCTGGGTGATTGCATGAGTGCTTGGCTAGTGCCTGGGTGATTGCATGAGTGCTTGGCTAGTGCCTGGGTGATTGCATGAGTGCAGGAGTAATGTCTGGGTGATTGGAGGAGTGCATGGGTACTGCCAGAGTGATTGAAGGAGTGCATCAATAATGCCTCACTGATTTTGTAAGTGCATGGGTAATGCCTGGGTGATTTTGTAAGTGCATCGGTGATGCTTGGGTGATTGCATGAGTGCAGAGGTAATGTCTGGGTGATTGGAGGATTGCATAGTTACTGCCTGAGTGATTGAAGGAGCGCATGGGTAATGCCTGGGTGATTGCAAGACTGCATGGGTAGTGTCTGGGTGATTGGAGGAGTGCATGGTTACTGCCTGAGTGATTGAAAAAGTGCATGGGTAGTGCCTGCGTGATTGCATTAGTGCAGGGGTAATGTCTGGGTGATTGGAGGAGTGCACGGGTACTGCCTGAGTGATTGAAGGAGTGCATGGGTAATGTCTGGGTGATTGCATGATTGCATGAGTGCATGTGTAGTGCCTGGGTGATTGCATCAGTGCATGGGTAATGCCTGGGTGATTGCATAAGTGCATGGGTAGTGCCTGGGTGATTGGAGGGGTGCATGGGTACTGCCTGAGTGATTGAAAAAGTGCATGGGTAGTGCCTGGGTAATTGCATAAGTGCAGAGCTAACATCTGGGTGATTGGAGGAGTCCATGGGTACTGCCTCAGTGATTGAAGGAGTGCATGGGTAATGCCTCCGTGATTGAAGAAGTGCATGGGCAACGCCTGGGTGATTGCAAGACTGCATGGGTAGTGCCTGGGTGATTGGAGGAGTGCATGGGTACTGGCTGAGTGATTGAAGAAGTGCATTGCTAGTGTCTGTGTGGTTGCATGAGTACAGGGGTAATGTCTGGGTGATTGGAGGAGTGCATGGGTACTGCCTAAGTGATTGAAGGAGTGCATGGGTAATGCCTTGGTGATTCCATAAGTGCATGGGTAGTGACTGAGTAATGGGAGAGTGCAAGGGTACTGCCTGGCCTATTGGAGGAGTGCATGGATAGTGCCTGGATGAGTGGAGGAGTGCAAGGGTAGTGCCTGGGTTATTCCATGAGTGCATAGGTAGTGCCTGGGTGATTGCATGACTGCAGGGGTAGTGCCTGAGTAATTGAAGGAGTGCATGGGTAATGCCTGTATGATTGCATGAGTGCAGGGGTAATGTCTGGGTGATTGAAGGAGTGCATGGGTAATGCCTGGGTGCATGGAAGAGTACATTGGTAGTGCATGGGTGCATGTAGGACTGCATGGATAGTTCCTGGGTGATTGAAGGGGTGCATGAGTAGTACTAGGGTGATTGCATGAGTGCAGGAGTAGTGCCTGGATGATTGGAAGACTGCACGGGTAGTGCTTGGATGATTGCATGAGTGTAGCAGAAGTGCCTGAGCGCATGTATGACTGCATGGGCACTGCCTGAGTGATTGTAGGAGTGCATGGGTAATGCCTGGGTGATTGCATGAATGCAGGGGTAATGTTTGGGTGATTGGAGGAGTGCATGGGTAATGCCTGGGTACATGGAAGAATGCATGGGTAGTGCCTTGGTGCATGGAGGAGTGCATGGGTAGTTTCTGGGTGATTGGAGGAGTGCATAAGAAGTACCTGTGTGATTGCATGAGTGTACGGGTTGTGTCTGGATGATTAGAAGACTGCATGGGTAGTGCTTGGATGATTGCATGAGTGTAGCAGAAGTGCCTGAGCGCATGTACGACTGCATGGGCACTGCCTGAGTGATTGTAGGAGTGCATGGGTGATGCCTGGGTGATTGCATGAATGCAGGTGTAATGTCTGGGTGAATGGAGGAGTGCATGTGTAGTGCCTGAGTGATTAGATGAGTGCATAGGTAGTGCTTCGGTGACTTTATAAGTGCATGGGTAGTGGCTGATCAATTGGAGGAGTGTATGGATAGTGCCTGGATGACTGAAGGAGTACAAGGGTAGTGCCTGGGTTATTCCATGAGTGCATAGGTAGTGCCTGAGTGATTGCATGACTGCAGGGGTAGTGCCTGAGTGATTCAAGGAGTGCATGGGTAGTGCCTGTGTGATTGCATGAGTGCAGGGGTAATGTCTGGGTCATTGAAAGAGTGGATAGGTAATCCCTAAGTGATTGTATGAGTGCATGGGTAATGTGTAGTTAATTGAAGGAGTGCATGAGAAAGGTGTGACTGATTGCATGAGTGCAAAAGTAATGTCTGTGTCATTGCATGACTGTACTGGTAGTGTCTGGGTGATTGTAAAAGTGTATAAGTAGTGTCTGGGTGATTTCTTGGTGCAGCTGAAGTGCAATGAAGACAAGTCAGAGGTTCTCCTGTACGGATCCTTTCCCCCGCATTTTAGCGAGGCTATCTGGACCACTGAATACCCCCTGCCCAATTCTGTCGGCAATCCTGCTAAGAACTTGGGGGTCTGGTTCAGTGAAGACCTCAGGTTTTCTACGCAGATTAAAAAACTGGCGGGAGTGTGCTTTGGCACGCTGAAATCCCTCAAAGTTTTTTCCCCTGCTGCCCCCACCAGTTAAGGAAATGGTGACTCGTGCTCTTATCCTGTCACGCATTGACTATGCCAATGCCCTATACATTGGCCTGCCCGGTTACCATTTAATAAGACTGCAAACCATACAGAATGCGGCAGCTAGGGTGCTGCTCGGTATCCCAGGAAGATCAAGCATGAAGCAACATTTACAGGACCTTCATTGGCTTCCTGTGGCCCGCCGTGTCCAGTTTAAAGCTCTTACTTTGGCGGATGGAGCTCTACACGGAGAGGGGCCACTCTACCTTAGGAGACGCTTCACCTTCTATGTTCCACGAAGACATCTACGCTCCGGTGCTCATCGTCTGGCAGTCAACACCCGCTTCCGCCTCACTCGCATGGGCAGCAGCTCCCTATCTTTTAAGGCGGCTGAAGCCTGGAATTCCCTTCCGATGGAACTGCGCAACATCTAAGATACCAGACTGTTCAAGAAACATCTTAAAACCCTGCTTTTTAACTAAATCTTGGTATGTTCAGCCTCCCCCGCTTCCTTCTATTAAGCACTCCGCGCCGGGACACTCTTGAGTATCCGTGCGCGCTATAAATGCAGTATAACATAACATAACATAACATGAGTACTGGCTGGATGATTGGAGGAGTGCATGGGTAATGCCTATGTGATTGAATGAGTGCAGGGGTAATGTCTGGGTGATTGAAGGAGTGCATGGGTAATGCATGGGTGCATGGAAGAGTGCATTGGTAGTGCCTGAGTGCATGTAGGACTGCATGGGTAGTTCCTGGGTGATTGGAAGAGTGAATGAGTAGTACCAGGGTGATTGCATGAGTGCAGGAGTAGTGCCTGGATGATTGGAACACTGCATGGGTAGTGCTTGGATGATTGCATGAGTGTTGCAGAAGTGCCTGAGTGCATGTATGACTGCATGGGCACTGTCTGAGTGATTGAAGGAGTGCGTGGGTAATGCCTGGGTGATTGCATGAATGCAGGGGTAATGTCTTGGTGAATGGAGGAGTGCATGGGTAGTGCCTGAGTGATTAGACGAGTGCATAGGTGGTGCCTCGGTGATTTTATAAGTGCATGGGTAGTGGCTGGCCAATTGGGGGAGTGCATGGTTAGTGCCTGGATGAGTGGAGGAGTGCAAGGGTAGTGCTTGGGTTATTCCATGAGTGCATAGGTAGTGGGTGGGAGGGTGATTGCATGACTGCAGGGGTAGTGCCTGAGTGATTGAAGGAGTGCATGGGTAATGCCTGTGTGATTGCATGGGTGCAGGGGTAATGTCTGGGTGATTGAAGGAGTGCATGGGAAATGCCTGGGTGCATAGAAGAGTGCATTAGTAGTGCCTGGGTGCATGTAGGACTGCATGGGTACTTCCTGGGTGATTGGGGGAGTGCATGAGTAGTACTAGGGTGATTGCTTGAGTGCAGGAGTAGTGCCTAGATGATTGGAATGCTGCATGGGTAGTGCTTGGATGATTGCATGACTGTTGCAGAAGTGCCTGAGCGCATGTATGACTGCAAGGGCACTGCCTGAGTGATTGAAGGAGTGCATGGTTAATGCCTGGGTGATTGCATGAATGCAGGGGTAATGTCTGGGTGATTGAAGGAGTGCATGGGTAATGCCTGGGTGCATGGAAGAGTGCATGGGTAGTGCCAGTGTGATTGCATGAGTGCATAGGTAGTGCCTAGATGATTTTATAAATGCACAGGTACTGCCTGAGTGATTGAAGGAGTGCATGGGTAATGCCTGGGTGATTGTATGAGTTCAGGGGTAATGTCAGGGTTATTGGAAGAGTGCATGTGTAATGCCTAAGTGATTGCTTGAGTGGAGGGGTAATGTCTGTGGCATTGCAGGAGTGCATGGCTTAAACCTAAGTGATTGCATGAGTGCAGTCATAATGTCTGGGGGATTAGAGGAATGCATAGTTAATACCTTGGTAATTGCATGAGTGTAGGGGTAATGTCTTGCTGATTGCAAGAGTGTAAGTAAGTAATTCTTTATTGCTCAGTTAATTAAAACCATTACAATCAGCTGCATGAGCTTATACATATAAACGAACTTAAGATACAATTTTATCTAGTACAACCCTTTTTATAAATGAATTTGGTTAAAATTTATTTAAAACGTTAAAAGCTTTTCATAAGGCTAAAAAGTGCATTCTGAGAATTAGGCTTCATTAACGCTTTCCATAAACTAAGATAAAAATGAGTCGTTATGTGGCCCAAAGTGTCTATATTCAAATCCATGCGACTACAGGTTCTTGGAACAATTTTGCAAATGCAAGGTTTTAACGTTGAAGTGGTTGTTCCTAGTCATTGCCGAGTGGGGCAGTTGGGCTTAAATGCCGTATGAGTTTGTTTCGTCCAATCTCTCCCTTTTGGCGTTCTGCTTTTTTTCCGCTTTTTCCAGAAATTTAACGAGATGGCTTGCTAATTGGATGTTTTTGCCATCAAAGCATGCTTTAACCGCCTGCCGGCATGTTCTTATTCCCAGTTTCTTTAGGGTTGGTTTCAAATGATATCTGCGCTCCTTTTCCAGGCCTTTGCAAATGCATATTAGGTGAAGGATATCCTCTTTTGGATCCCCACATAAACGGCAATTTGTTATCGTTTGCGGCCGTTTCCACGGGGGAGATGATATTGTGATGGGAGAATACCCAGCCGTAATCGTATAAACTTCTCCTTTGTAGTTCGTGTGTAACCGACTCCTAGGTAACTTTGACAGGCGCTGCTGGTATAGTTTTGAATGACGGTCCAGCCATGAGCCCTGTTAGCTAGTGTTGCTTTGTCCTCTACTAGCGAAATAATCCTTACAGATTTATTTACTAGTTGTTTAAACGTATTATGAGAACCCATGCTCTTCCAGGCATCTTGTAGTTCCAAGGAGTCTATTGAGAGCTTTAAATAGTTTGCAGCTGCACTTTTATTTTTTCTTTCTAACTCCTTCCAGAGATGGTAATCCAAGCTTGAGACTTCGGCTCCCTGTATTTTATGCCAACTTTTGGCATAGTCGCCCATTCTTTCTATTCTTTGATTCCTCAGGCCAAATTCAAGCCTTATTTGTGCCTGCGAGGTATACTTAGGCAGGTTGAATATCATTCGCATTGCCCTGGCTGTTGTGTTGTCCAATATCTGCGCATGCCTCCCTCGGAGGCATTCGCTTCCGTAGGTGATGGCCGGTATTAGTTTTGCTTGGATCACTTGTAGTAGTGGGGTAAAGCTACGGTCAGCTGCTTTCGTTTTGAGATTCCTCAGTGCGACCGATATTGAGATTCCTCTCCTTATTATTGCTTCTTTCTGTGGTTGAAATGACCCTTTTCTATCGACAATTACGCCCAGATATTTATATTCGTCCACAGTTTCCAGTGTTATTCCTCCCATTTGCCAGCAAGACTTGGGTGTAGACGTTTTCGCATTTATTCTCATGGCTTTTGTTTTTGAGAGGTTTATGCTGAGGCCGTTCGTTGCCGAGTAATTATATGTTGTGTCAATTAAGTGTTGTAGCCCTATCGGCGTATGGCTAATAAGCACAATACCGTCTGCATACATCAAGTTCGAAAGATTTAATCCACCTAGGTTCGGGGCATGAGGGTTACTATCATCTAACTTCAATGAGAGATCCGACATAAAGATGTTGAAAAGGGTCGGAGCTAGCACGCACCCTTGTTTGAGACCCTTGGTCGTCTGTATTTTCCTTGACAGGCAGTCGCCCGACCCCAACTTAATTTGTACCCACGTGTCCGTATGTAGTAACATCAATTGTGATAATAGGGTTGATGGTATTTTTCTGTTGGCCAGCTTCTCCCATAATAGATTTCTGTTGATATTATCGAAAGCTGAAGTAAAATCGATGAAACATACATAAAGAGGCAGGTTGGCGAGTTTGACAGCATCTATTAGGAGTGTTAAAGCCAGAATATTTGTCGTTGTTCCCAATTTTTTTCGAAAGCTTGGTCTGGGAAATGGGAATCACTGCATTTTCATTCGCCCATTCCGTAAGCTCCTCTAGTAAGAGGCCGGCATAATGTTTGGCCTCATTGTCGATTAAGGCAACAAGTCTGTAGTTTTTTGGATCGTTTATGTTGCCTTTCTTATGAATTGGAGCTATTATTGAGCCTTACCATGAGTCAGGGATTGTTTCGGTTTCAGAAATCTGTTTGTACAGTGGTAATAACGCCGCGGCCCAGTATTCCGGGTTTCGTTTGTACAAAATGGGGGGGATTCCGTTGGGGCCCGGCGCCCCCTCTGTCTTTCCTTTCCCTATCCTACTTATGATTTGTTTTTCCGTGAAAGTCAATGTAGTTGTCTCTGTTAGTAGTGCACAGTCTTGGATTTTACTGTCAGGTTCTGCTGACCTCGTTATGGTGTTCTTTGGTGCTATGTTAAAGTGAAGCAAAAGGTAATCGGACCAAGCTTCTTCAGTAAGGTGTGAATTAATGCTGGGTCTTCTTGGGTTCTGGAGGTTGTTCACCATTTTCCAGAATCTTCCGCTGGTGTTATTTCCTTTTGCGTCGTGGAGCAACTTAGCCCATAGCTCTTCCTTTGCTTCCCTTTTTAAGTGCCAAATTAGTTTCTTTTTGCTGGTTTTTCATTTTTGCAGTTCCATTTGCGCGGCTTTGTCCATACCATCTCGGTGTAGTTGCCGCAGTAATTTGTTAATATTTCTCTTGAGGGACTTTAGGTTGGTGTTTTATTTTGTTAGCTTGTCGTGACCTTCCATGATATGAGAACACTTTATGGGGCTTTTTTGGTTTTGGTCTACCATTGATGTGTAGACCTTTTTATTCCTTGTTTGTGCAGTCCCAAGGCTGCTGGTGAATAGCTCCCATCGACTTAAGTTGTCTATCTGAGTCGCAGTGCTTTTTTCCCACAGTTTTTTTGCTTCCTTCTCGAAGCCTTCCAGGT
Source organism: Calotriton arnoldi (assembly GCA_963921515.1). Taxonomy (NCBI): domain Eukaryota; kingdom Metazoa; phylum Chordata; class Amphibia; order Caudata; family Salamandridae; genus Calotriton; species Calotriton arnoldi. The sequence goes on from CAWUFW010009184.1 coordinate 799,121, forward strand.
TATGCGTATTACATTTTATTCTTTTTTGTGTGACCGAAAGTGAGGATCCCACGTTTACTACTGGCAAGGTTGCCGCTACCCCGTAGATGTTAAGGGTGATCTCTTGCGGTAAGTGGTCACTGGCTGACATTGTTCCTATTCGGAAATCCAACACTTTGCCGAAAAATTGTAGAGATGAAAATGTGAAGTCTATAGTTGAGCTTACGGTCGAATTATGAAAGGTGGCTGCCGAGGGGCTGTCGTTTGTAAAACGGCCATTTAGAGCTACAAGATTAAGATGTTCTAAATCCTTTAAACTGTCTCTTGCCAGCCTGTTTTGTTTGCCACATTTACTTGCCTCCTGTTGTGGTATGCCCCATGCAGAAAACTGCTCTTCTAGAAGTGAATCCCTTGTCTGGGGCCCTCCAAGATACATGTTGAAGTCCCCTGTTACTATGAGGTTAGATGTTAGCTCCTCTGACAGTGTTTTTGTCACTTCTGCAATCAGTAGTTTCATCCCAGCTTTTTTCTCACGAGGGTGTAGGTATACATTAAGCAGTATTAGCTTTTGGTTTTGTTCTTTTCCCCCTAGATCCAGCTCTATTGTTTTTATGCTATTGTTACCTAACTGTTTGGCATCTTTGTTCTTTATTTCATTAATACTCTTTATTGAAGTGTATATTATTTGGCCTCCTTTTAAGTGGCCGTATTTGGCGTTTCTTTTAGCTGGTAGGTGATATGCTTTATAGCCCTGTATTTGATGCGGTTGATCTAACCAGGTCTCTTGAAGGGCAATTATGTCAAATTTTTGGAAGTAAAGTAAAAGCTGAGTATCGTCTGCTTTGTTCCCTAGACCGTTTATGTTCCAAGAACATATTCTTAATTGATGTTTTGTTACAGTTTTTCGTTCCATATTTTGTCATGTCTTCAAGGCCCTTATGTTAATGGTCCTTGCTATCCAATTCCAGTCATTTTGTCCAAGTGATCCTTGGGCTTGCCTTGGGCTCAATGAGTTGGTGTCCATCTGTGAGATTGATAAACTTCGGGCCCCCTTCAGGACGCTTTCCGTTTTCGCTATTTTTTGTTTGTTTGGAAAACTGCACTTGTCTCTCTCTTTTTGTGCCTGACATAGAGGTTCTGGATACCCTATTTTTTCCTGTCTTTTTAGGCGTATCCCCCATGCTTGAAAGCGCGGTTCCATCTCCATAATTCTTTCGACTGTTTCCTGCGTGACCCATGTTGTTTTAGTGACCTCTTGATCTGACAGGTAGTTATAGTGTGCAAACTCCACGGATTCTAGGTCATTTGTACTTATATCCGTCAGGTTGCTGATGGTGGATAATAAGCGTAAAAATGCCTCGGTTGAGAATATCCCCTCTGCCTCTTGACTTATACTCCGGAATAAGTAAGATTGTGCCACTTTCGGCTCCCTCCTGCCTGTGGACCCGTTGTTTGGGATCTTCCGTGGCTGGTTTGACCTGTGTCCAGTCTGCTCTCTTTCCGAGTAGTGGCTCTTCTACTCACATATCTGATTCCTCTGTGTCTTCTGCCGACTTAGGGCCCTGTGTCGGAGGGGCTCCCTTGATGACAACTAGCGACTTTCCCAGCCTTTGGGTTTTTAGGGGATCAGTACTGTCTACCCTCTCTCTCCCGTTGTTAGGCTTAATTTTTCGGTGAATGGTTTCTGTTTGGCGCTTGCTGTTTATGCCTTTGCCTGTATGGTTGGAATTCTGGCTCTGTACGGTTTGTACTGTCTCCTTGGCCGGTGATGTTGTTGTGGTCGCTGTTGGCCTATCTGTTTCTGCTTCATCTTCTTCTTCTGGAGTCGGGTTTACCACTTTAAAGAATGCTTTTATATTACTGGTTTTCTTTCTCCCTTTCCTTTTTTGTTTTCGCCCTCTTTTATTTTGTTCCCTGAGTTTTTCCGGGCTTTCTTTCCCCATGCTTTTGTCATCAGGGCTTCGGAGATTGATGATTTCTGGAACCTTCCCCTGTTGCCCCTGCATATAGCTGGGCTGTGTATTTGATTGCTCAAAGCAATTCTTTCGTGGTGTTTCTGCAGGCGTCTTTGTAACTTTCCCTGCAACTGTGGCGTAGGTTTCATCTTTAATTTTCTCCAAGGTATTCGGGCTGTTTGGCTCACCCCCGCTTAGGTTTCGGGTCATGTGCCCATTCTTGGTTTTGGAATTGGGTGTGTTGGGTAGGTTCCTAGACTCTTTTGTTAGCTGCCCGCTGCCACCTGGTTGTTGGAGTGGACTTATGTCCCTGCCATCTATGTCTCTTTTATTGCTGCTGTGGCTGGTGGGGCGATCATGCGCGGTGTTCAGCAGATTTGGGCTCCCAGACTGTTCTCTTGGCTGGCTGAAATGTGGCTTTATTGATGCATTCACCATACCTGTGTTTGCTTCTTCTTTGCGTTGTCAATTGTCTTTTTAGGTCAGACAGGATGCCCCCAGTAATAGTGGGATCGTTGTAAGTTTGTCCACAATTGTGTAGCAGGCACAACTTGGCTGCGTTATTTTTGTTTCTGCTTGGACCCTCTTAATCATGCTGTTCATGTCTGCCAGCTTGTTATCGATATTGGCTACATGTATGGCTAGGAAGTTTAGGAGGGATAATTGCATATCCATTTTGTCCGAATGGTACTGCATCGCCTTTATTGATAACTGTAACGTGTTTAGCAAGGATGACCATAGTATTTCCGGTCCTTTTGGAAGCTCTTCTGTGTTTAGGATTGTGTTTGGGATTGTATTTGGAATTGTATCGGGTTCTTGTTCGCTGACTTCCTCCTGAGGGATAGCTGGGGAGTATGATGCTACTAGCCTCTCCCACTCCTCTGTTGTAAGCTGGGGGGTATTTTCTAGTTTGGAGGTATCCGTTAGATCATACTCTATCTCTGTTTTTTCCATCTCTTCTGTCTCTTCTGTTTCTTCTATATACTCTCTTTTCAGCGTTTTTCCTAGCTCTCTCCCGTCTCCCGCTGGGTCATGGTCTGATTGGTCTAATTGAGTCGGCTGGACTGGGGCCTGGTCTGTGGCAATTTCTGTCACTAAGTTGCTGATATTGGGACGTGGATTTGCTCTTAATTGGTCCAGAGCGTTAAGGTCCCTAGTTGGTGGCTGTCTTGAGGTCTGTGGCTCTGAATCTCTGGATGGATCTGATTTTCCGTTGTTAGCGAGCTCTTGATTGTTACGCTCAGCTCCTATTTCTGTGATTAATGACTGCAAAGTTGGCAGAATTGCTATCTTCGGCTCAAGCGGGTAGCCCCTTTCATTAGCGGTGCAATTATTGAATTTATAATTTTCCCTGCAACCGCCGTTGCCAGTGCCGGTCATTTCGGCTTGAATTTCGGCTTGAATGGGGCTTTCTTTGGGTGTGTGTAGTCTCAATTCACCCTCAGCCTCAGCCTTGCCCTCCATCCCGCTTCCTTGATCTTGCCCCCGTCCAGCCCCTATGCCTCTCTCATATCTCATTGTATCTTGTGTTATGTTTTCTGTGTTTTCGCTTTTTCGCCTCCAGGGGCAATGTTTTGAATGCCCCCCTTGGGTTCCATGGGGGGAAGGGAGTCCCTTGAGGTTGCTAATTGAGGTGCTTAGGAGCGAGCCAGGATCTTTCAAGAATGAAAAGATTGTGTACATTTTTGGTTGATGACCCTTAGTTGCTGGTCTGCTCTGGGTTTCCGAGACTACCTCTTCACAGCTCAGGTTTTCTGATGGTGATAGCACCTGCACCAACAAGTTATTTGTTTCGTTTGGTGCCTTGGGCTTGCTGTTACCGCGCCTTCTTGCCGGAACGTTGTTTGTCGTTTTCCTGACTTTCCCTGACCTCATGGGGCTCTCAAGAGCTTACTGTTGTAGTTAACCCCCCCCCCAGGTGATTAGTTCAAGATTATCTGCTTGCTTGCTGCTGGCCTGCTCAAGTGGTTGATTACTTGGTATTGATTGATTGCTTGGATTGATTTGATTAGTTGATTGGGATACTGTTTGGCTGGATTTCCTGGTCTTCCTGGTCTCTCCTGTGTGGATTTTTGTTTTTGGTAATCTCTCTGCGGTTCACCGCAGTTCTCTCTGTGATAATCGCCCCCCTCTAGGTGCCTTATTCAGCGCCTTCTTAGTGCCCGAGTGGTACTGGTAGGCGTGATGGTAGGCGTGAGAGGAAACCTAATTCACCCCCAATTCGGCCTGGCGGAGCTCTGGCTCTGGTTCTGGCTCTGTCTCCCGTTCCTGCTCCTGATGTGCTGCAACCACTCTCTCGCTCATCGTGGCAGGAGGACAGTTTATTCAAGAATCACTTCTAAGGCCGACCGAGGCCCTGTGATACCCATAGTGTCTCCAGAGTTACTGCCTGGAACACCAACTGGATTGATGGATCACTTACTCATGTTCTGAGCAGGAGGTCTAGTTGGAGCTAGTCTGCACTGCTTCCACTGTACTTTAGGAGTGGTAATTCTCAATAAACCTTATTTCACCTTAAGGACACACATCCACTAAGCCCTGACGAAGTTCTCACCTGAGAACGAAACGCGTTGGCTGACCGTAAAATCACCAATTTCAAGTGAATTATCTGATTACAAATAAAGACTTACTTGAAAACTAAGTACTGATTCCTTGGACTTCTTCACTTGGCGCACGCCCAACCTCTTAACCACTCTATCGTTGTGTCTGGGCGTAAGCTCGAGGAGGCCGGTGGCTGGAGGACAAGCGGGGCATTCAGGGTAGAGTCACGGGCTTTCCCGAATGTGCCCGGGCCCCCGCGCTCTACCAAGGACGCGCACTTGCTGCGACCGCCGACTGAGGCTAAGGCGGCCACGCTTGCCTCAGAGACTCGGGGGCTCAGAGACCAACAGAAGCGCCAACTCCAATGCCGGCAGTAACTCCCACGGGCTCACCATCCGCAACCGCCGCCTTACTTTACTCGCTGTCGAGCTGTCGGTCCGCAGGAGGCAGCGGTAGCGGCGGCTCGGTAATACCGCTATGGTGTTGAAGTGAGGGAAGCGAGGAAGCCGATTGACTCCGCTGCCGCTACTGCTGCTGCCGCTCCGCTCCACTCTGCTGCTCTGCTGCTGTGCTGCTCTGTGGTCACGTCTCCTGTGACTCTGAACCTTTAACACTGGTGTTTGCTGGGTTGTAGCCGGGGTGAAAGAGCAGCAAAGGAGGTTGGGGCCTCTTGTTCTTCACCCAAAAATTGCCCAAAAATTAGGTAATGGTTGTCAGGCTTTACCAGGTGCTGGGCTCCAAACTCCGAAGTCAGGAACCAGAAACTGTAATCTGGAACAGGAAACCCTCCTTTCTTCGCACTCGTCACAGGCTCCAGACCACAACACGCCGAAGGACTAGTGAGCAAGAGTGTAGGGATAGGGCCTGGGTTATTGGAGGAGTGCATAGGTAGTGCCTGAGTGATTTTAAAACTTGAAGGGTTCTGGCTGGGTGATTGGAGGAGTACAGGAGTAGTACCTGGGTGATTGGAGGACTGTATAAATAGAGTTTGGGTGATTTTATAAGTGTATGTGTACTGCCTGAATGAATAGAGCATTGTATAGATACTGCCTGGATGATTGAAAGAGTGCAAGGCTAGTGTCTAGGTGATTGCATCAGTGCAGGGATAATGTTTAGGGTATTGTAGAAGTGTATAGGTACTACCTGGGTGATTGGAAGAGTGTACAGATAATGTCTAGCTGATTGCATGAGTGTACAGATAGTACCTGGGTGATTGGAAAAGTGCATAGGTAGTGTCTGGGTGATCTTATAACTGTATGAATACAGGCTAGGTGATTGGAGAAATGCATGGATAGTGCATGAGTGATGGCAGGAGTGTGGGAATAGTGCCTAAAGGTATCGATCAGTGTATGGGTAGTGTTTGAAAAAATGGATGACTGCAATAAAAGTGACTGTAAACATTACTTCATATCATTATGCTTATTACATTATTTCATCTTACCTTCTTTATTAAAGTAGATGCCAAACTCATTAAAACTATTTTACAGTAGTTTTATTGTAAACTGAATTTAAAATCTTTTCAAGCTTTAGTATTACTCTCTGTAAAAAAGAAGAAAAACTGTTATTGCATATAATATTATATTTTTAAGAACACAACATAATTTTAGAATTTCATAGCATATTCAGTTTCCCGTTTTTGCTGTTCTCAGATTCTACTGAATTTCACCATAGACAGTGATTTCAATGTAGATCATCATATAACAGCAGGGAAAAAAATACAATCAATGAGATTGTAAAAAAAAAACAAATCTGCGTTGCAAATATTTACAACAAGTTCAACTATCTGTTTACCTATCTACAGTTTCTAAATTACATTCTTCAACTACAATAAATCATTTATTTCTCTGAAGTACATTTCTGAAATATACATTCTCATTTACATCGCGTATAATATAAAGATCAAATATATAAACTATTTCTTTCAAACACAATTTTGCAAATGCAATAAGAATTAGCACAAACAATAATCCAAACAGTAATTCTTCACATCTTCCCAATAGGTCGAGTAATGTTTCCAAATCAATTTGCATTGAAAATATCCAAAATAAACTCATTAATTTGTGTTTACATCTTCCCAATAGGCCGAATGATGTTTTCAAAACTTTGGCAGCAAAAATATCCGGTATGAATCTGGTAATTCAAAAGGCAACCTACATTTGAATTCCAAATGGGCATCATTGCAATGTGTCCATCCTTTATTGCACTTTAAATACACAGTATAGTGTCCAGATGTTGTAGTAGGTCCATCATGGAAAATAATAGCCACAGCTTTAAAGGTTCTCCCTGAAATTGATAGTTGACGTGCCGCAAAACGTTTAATTTTGGTTTAAAATGTTCTTCCATTTGCTCTACAACGTTGTAGCATTAAAATTACATATTTTCCAAATCTTTCTATATATAACGTTGACAACATCTCTGATTTGCAATGAGAGCATTTCATATCTTGATTAGCTGATTTTACTAATTTGTTAAAAGACACTGATTTGCAATCTGGTATTGTCAAACATATGAATCATTCAGTGTCTATTTCAGTGGTAGAAGAAAATGAACACTCTTCACATTTATGATCCCATCTGTAACTTAATCCAAACAAATTTTCAATTTCTATTCCTTCCTCTTCCAATACTGCAAGCATAAACATAAGAAATTCTTGTGCATCTTGTTGTACATTAAGTGTAAATTGTGAAGGACCAGAACATATATCCAAAAGATGCCGAATGCCAGCAGCAGCATGATTTTTGTTCTATCAGTTACCAACTTTTGAAAAATATAATGTAGTAAAGAACAGAATCTTTTTTCTCGATTTTCCATAATTTCATGATGAAGATCTTCTAGATAAAAGACAACATTCACAATTACATTAGCATAGCAGTTGATACCTGAACTATTTTCTAACTGGTATCCTACAATATCATCAACCGTGTCCATTTTAATTTTCTTTGCAGCTTCATCATTCTCTTCAATTTTTCTTTTTTTTTAATCACACTAGAATGTTTCTCATATTTCAGTTTTGGACATACTACACGTTTCTCATATATGGGATATTCACCTAAGTTAGGAGCATAAAGTCTTCTTAACCGATTATACTCTTTTACACAATTTGCATCAGCACAAATCTTTTTCTCATCAAAATCAATCAAATAAAACCAGATAATGTTCTTACTCGAGACAATGCAACGTATGCCATGCCCTCTTTAAACACTGTATTTCCAATATTTACCAAAGCACTGTCTACACTTAAAGCTTGAGATTTATGAATGGTCACTGCACATGCTAAAGAAAGAGGAAACTGTTTTCTACGAACATACAAGTCTTTTACAAGCAAAAAACGAACAGCACAACATCCAATCTGTTTTACCTCTTCAATCTGATCAAATTTAATCTTCAAAAATTCAATTCCACCTCTGCTCTGATAATTAACAAAATCAACAACTTTTCCATTTGCTCCATTTACTAAACCTTTTTCTACATCCAAATTACGCAGTAAAATTACCCGACAGTTTTCCCATACATATAACGTCTTTTCTAAACCTGCAGTCTTAAACACAGACTTTTCCGAAAGAATCCAATTTTGACTGTAATTTCTCTGAGCGAAGAATAGTAACTTCTTTGGGGTCGATTCCGATTCGGGCTGGAAAAAGCACCGACCGACTCGGATCCGGAAAAAATACCGACCGACACGTACCCGTGGCGCACGACACGCCAAGTACGATGCAAGACGCGAAAAATCCGACCGACACGTACCGAAACAAAGTCGACCGACCGAGCCGCACGGAAAACAGCAATCCGGCCGGAAAAACACACAAATCCAACCGACCGACACGCACCCGGAACAAATCCGACCGAAACGTACACGCTAACTCCAAACCGCAAAGTACGATGCAAGGCGCGAAAACCACGAGCGAGTCGGACGGAGGACAAGCCGTACGACCGACACGCATACAAAACCGAGCCGAAGCAACACAATACACCGCGACCGACGCGTACGCAGCATAGAAAACTGCACAAACACAGCGTGAACGAAACGGAGAACACCGTACGAGACCAATGCAGGGTCCGACTCGGTCACAAGAACGTTTCCAACATACACAAACAGCAGAAAGGAAAAATCACCCAAAAAAAGGCCAAACAAGCAATTACCAAGCCAATAAATACTGGGGGGGCGGGGACAGAGAACAAAGACACACCCACAACTCCACCTATATAAAGGACACAAATCACTACCATGAGCCTTTGCAAATGCCATTCCACTGCCAGCACCCAAGAGAAAGCAACCACACACCCACAGCTCATCCCTCACACAAGCCACACACCATCAGCACACCAACAAATACCTACCTCACATACACCCAGCAAAACACACACTCACACACCCTCACCTGCACACCAACACACACATCACTCACCATCACCACCCATCACCATGCCCCCCAAGAAGAATCACAAGTTCCTAGATTGTGAATTGGAAGTCCTGGTAGACGAGATCCTCAGGGTAGAGCCACAGCTGTTTGGCACATTGGTCCAACAGACCCCCATGTCGCATAAAACCAAGATGTGGGAGAGGATCATCAACAGGGTGAACGCCCAATCACCATGTCGGCGCACAAAGACCGACATCCAGAACAGGTGGTATGACGTGCGCAGGAGGGTACGGAAACTGCTGAAGCAAGACTACATCAACAGCCAACACACCGGCAGTGGCCCTCCTGCCAAGCCAATATACCTCAGGCCCTGGGAGGAGAAGGTGCGGGCCATCCTTCCGCCAGTGAGCATATATGGACTAGAGGACATCCCAGAGCCTGGTGAGTACACAACAAATGTACACAATATACTGCCACAAAACACACACACATCACTGTCAAGGGGAGAGTCAAACCATGCACTCATAGCAATTACACAGCAACCAGAACAGAATCATCCCAAAATGTGTATGTCAGTCAGAGACACACAACACATGCCATCAAAAAAGTCACATCCAACTGTGCCAACACATGTACAAACACAACCACAACTACAGCTAGGCAGTGGCACAAATTGAACTAACAAACACATCCACACATGTAGCCACCACAACAACACCAACACACAGTGAAGACCACTCAAAGGAAGGAATTCTGTGTATGCTGGCCAAGTCAGTGTAGCCAATAGCATCATGGGAGTCGCAGTCACACATATTGCCCCCCCAACTGTCCCATCAACACCACCATGAACCATGCGCACATCACAGGGAGTGGAGAAGGACTCACAAGTTGGCTGACACTGGCT